>JAVJGI010000060.1:73391334-73478699 GCA_035590275.1 Ibycter americanus | reverse complement strand
CCCGGCGCGCCGCCCCGAGCGCCCACCCGCGCCGCGGCGGAGGGAAGGAGAGGGAGGATGATGCAGCTGCGAGGTGGAGGGGGGTCACTGGCGAAGTGATAGAAGAACTGACCTGCCACAGGGGTGGTGGTGGGAAGCAGCAGCAGCTGGTGGAGCAGCAAGGCTGGCAGGAGTTGGGTGGCCCACATGGTGCTGGCGGCCCCCCCGGCGGCTGGCGGGGAGGAGGAGAGGAGATGGCTCCTCGGAAGGACCCTGTGCACAGCCGGTCACTAGAGGAGGCAGAGTGAGCCGAGCTGCTTTTTATTGCGATGATCTAAGTTTGTTGTGTGATTAACTGGAAAGATCTGGGTCCCAACTCCCTCTTACGGTAAGAAACTGTTTAACAACATCCCCTCTCTGCCTCCTCTCCTCCTCCCCTCCCCAGGAGTTGCCTCCCCTCCCGCCCCGCAGCCAGCCCAGGGAGAGGGCTCCCACCGCCTCACGCCTCCCTCCATCCTTCCCTCCCTCCTTCCCCTCAGCCTCCCTCCCTCCATCCCTTAGGGGCTCAGGAGGAGCAGCCGGGCCGGGCCGGGCCCCCCAGCTCTTGCCCCGGGGCTGGTGGCTGCTGCTGCGCAGCCCCCCGGAGCCTCCCCCCAGGCCCACAGCCCCCTTTGCTCTGTCACCTGCAGCCAGGACAAACCTCTCCCTCCCAGCAGACGTTTCCCTTCACAACCTCCCCCTTCCTCTGCCTACCCCTCAGCCCCATCCCCACACAGCACCCTCATCCATAGCCATTCCAGCAGGACTCCCCATCCCCAGGCAGCACCCTCACCCATAACCATTCCACCAGGACTCCCCAACCCCATGGCCAGGGACAAAGCATCGCCAGTTGCCCAGTAAGGAAACACCGTTCCACCGACCTGCCCATGGCTGCCCCTGGCCACCAGCCTGGCCTTTCCATCACCCTCTTTGGCCATCTTCCAAATGCCACTTCCCCAAAATTGTGGCAACTCTGGGGAATCTAAAGGTCAAGTATCAGCTGGCTGGCATCGCTCCACGAGACAAGCCTCAGACCAACGCGTGGCCTGACCTTCCTACTGTCACAGGCAAAGTGGTTGTAATTCTTCTGTTGCTCTTCATTTTAACCTCGTGGAAGCAATGGCGTTGGTTTTTGTTTAAAGTCATGAGATCGGCCTTCGTGACACGCGAGTGTTCAAAAATAAACACTTCAGGAAAAGTTCTGCCGTAACTTAAACAGTTCCTTTCTCCCATGCACCCACCTACTGTCTACAGCACGACTGTGTGACACCACAGGAAACTGTTTGCCTCCATTTTCCACAAATAAACCAGAGACCTGCATGTGGTCCCGTGCCATGCGAGTCAGAAAACAGGTCTCCTTCTCCAGCCCAGGCTCCTTTGCCCAGACTCACTATCCATACGTCTGATAAACACCTTGGAGTGAAACAACTTTTCTTAAAAATGGGTTGTTTCCCAAGCCACAAATAGTCATTGTTAAATTTTATTCAATTTCTTCCTATATTCCCCAAACATATAGTTTTCTTTTCACCCAATTTATGCCCAGTGGCAAAAAACAAAATTTCCATTTGGGAATTACTGCTTTGGTAAGTGAAAGAAAGGGAACAAAAAGGAGTTGAGAGTCTGTGAAGAAAATATTTTGAACATTTGGCATTACAGGAAAAACACATTTATGTGAGAAAAAAAATGCTTTCTGCTGCAGAATGAAAATTATTTCTAGGTTGTGTTTTGGTTTTGGGGGTTTTTTTCTGTCCTTGTTTTTCTCCCAAGAATTGGAGTTAATTTACAGGGGTTCCTTAGAGATAGACAACCTGAGAACGCAGAAAATGTATTCCACTGGTCAATGACCTTGTGTGAAATCCATGTCCACTGCAACTAATAGAACATGGATATCTCACTTTTGGTCTTCTGTTTTTCTCCCTGTGCTTAAACACAGGCATAAATATAAACAATATATAAACATATATTTCAATATATTAAATATATAAACAAATATATAAACATGAAAATAGATAAAAATATAAACGAAAATAATCATAGCACCACACTGAGCCCAAAATAGCCACATTCTATTAACCAGATATATTTGATGACTTGTCCACGCATGTGATGAGTGACCTTCTTTTCGTATAAAACAGAAAATCATGCACCCTCACAGTCAAGCAGGTATTTTTTTGCCACTGACTTCCTTGAGAGGAGTATATTTGGCCTGTAGTCAGATTTCTTCTGAATTTTAGGAAGATTTCTGCTGTCTCCTGAGGACTAGGGTGCTCCCTAATGGAGAAAATATTTTGCTATATGGATTCCTATTATTAATACATGGTCCTGTGTATTATTCATGATGTATCTGCAGTTCTGCTAGAAAGCTCAAGTCATGGGCATAAGCTTCTTTGGCTGCATATATTATGCTAGGCAGGTGCAACTCTATAGTCCTGGTTCTGCATTTGTCCAATTTTGGGGACCTGCTGGAGGACACCTCTGCCTTTTGCATAAGTCCTATATATCTCCCCTGAGTGGAAACTGGGGCACATGCAGTGGAGGGCCAGGGACAGAAATGAGATTAGAAAGGGAAAGCTCCTCTAAATGCTGTATTCAGATGCTCCGTTTGCAGGCAGTCAAGACAAGGGTTTGCATCTGGATCGAGGAAATGGAAATGCTCTTTGGTCCCGCATCATATACTGTGAAATGTAGTATGATCCTTTTTCTGTGTCTTCTTGCCCCATGTATTTTACAACCGAAGCATAATATTTTAGTTCAGTCAAATTTTACCTTGAAATGAATTTCAATATGAAGGAAGGCTGCAGAAATTCCATTTCATGCTTAAGTTTTCAAGAAGAATTCCGTGTTAAGTTTCAGTCTGCACATAGAGAAACTAAAGATCTAAATATGACAATCAATAGTTGTAGGTTTTATGCAACAATACTATGTTATGTTTTCTGACCTTTTGAGGGCATGTTTTCTGACTTACAAATCTCTTTATCTTTCTCTGGTTTTGGGGCTTAGCTGAGAGAGGGGATTTTTGTTTTTCTTTCTTTTTTCCTTCTATTTTTTTTGGCAGCTTTGCAAACTTGCCCTGATAACCTGACTTTCAAATCAGTGTAGGTCTGTATTAGGAAAGTAGCATAACATTTCTGTGTAACATATCTAAAAGAAAAGAGTTACTGCACAGTTACCAAAGATGTATTTGCTCTGGACTGCCTACATGAGTAAAAAAGCTTGAAAAACTTTATTTTGGTTGGAAAAGTAAGCAGACATGACCAAATACATAGAAACTGCTATTTTTATATTCCCTTTTCTGACCATAACCACAGTTGGATCTGTTTTTCAGATGTAACTTGCTATTCAGAAATGCTAGATATTCACAGTTTTGGCAGGAATCTTCACACACACAGAGAGTAATACCAAGTCACAATTAGCTTTTAAGAAAGCTTTTCTAAATGAACCAACATCTGTCATGTGAATCACCTCTTGTGTTCAAAATAAATGGTTTTACCTCTTGATTTATCTGGTAAAGGTATCACTCTGTTAAGGTCCTATCGGATAATAAGCCCAATAAAATAAGCAAGTGCATGTGGTAATTATCGTTCAACACTGAGTTGATTGATAAAAAGTCTCAGGCTGCCTGAGAAGTTTAAAACAAAAAATTGTGCTTCATGTTTCAAGCAGGGTAAATTGTTGTTGTCTTCTTTTTATAAACTGAGCTTGAGACTAGAAAGGGAAAAGACTGAGGTATGGGCTGTGAGATTCAGCGCTGCTGGAAAAGGCAGAGTTTAAGCAGAACTGCAGCACATGCCAGGGGTCAATACCTGCTCAGGCACCTCAGCCAGAGCCCCAGCTGGATACATGGCACCTTCCAGCCTAATCCCCAAGCCTTCCTCGTGCAGAAAGAAAAAAGTCATAGGGCCAAAAAGCTGAAAGGAAGAGAAGGAAGAAGCGGATAACAAGATCCAAGCATAGGGATTAATGTATAGTTGAAAGCAGAAGCTCCGAAACTCCCCTGAGTCCCCCATTTTAGATTCAGCCAAAAGGATTTTGCCTGTCATCATACTCAATGCTGCAGATCTGAAATGCTAGCCCCAGCGAGCAAATTCACCACACCAGTCAGGTGTTTTGAGCCCCACGCAATGAAGTGGGAGAGTGTGGCACCTGAGACGAGCCTTCCTGTTGATTAGCCACCAGGGAAACCCAAGGATGAAGCTACAGTCCTGAGGCAACCACCTCTGCAGGGACAGCATTCACAGGTAAAATTCCATGTGTATTTAATAACCTAAACCGTCTAGCTTTAAGAAGCTTCTTATTTCTTCGGCTCCTATTAGTGCTGATGATTAAAAATTAACCAGGGGCTACTACCTAGCTTTGTAGGCACAAGGTATGGTATGATTTGGCTTGAAACTATACAGTTGCACTTTCCTCTGCCCCAAAACAGACCTGTGCAAGCAGCTTCACTCCTTGACTGAACACTTTCATGGTACAAACATGCAAAATAATGCAGGGCATATGCAAAATGCAAAACAGTCTAGATTATCATTTTATACACAGACGCATTCTCCTGGGGAGTGAAAAGTATGATTTTGAAGATGCTGAGGTTAAAAAGGAACATGTGCTCCAAAGTGACTTGGTAGTGCTTGTTTCCACCCCTTATAATTCACAGACATTTATGATATTAAAACATACATAATTCACAATTCTCCCCACACCCGGAATCCCAGGTGCTCAGGCCTGAGTCCTAAACCCTGGTCAGGTAATCCAGCATTTATCCCTGCAATCAGTTAATAGCATAAATCCTTTATGGTTTTCCTGTGTAAGACATGTTGTAACTGCTCTTTACATATATGTTATATGCTAACTAACAAGAGTTAATATGAATAACAAAACAATTTTTAAGTTACAGTATGAAAGCCATTTAAGCCATTTATGGCATAGTGCCCAGCAGCAGTGGATGATAATACAGCCCTTCAAGATCAGCTTAGAAAGAACCATTTCATATATTTGGGGAAAAAAATAATTTTTGTAAAAAATGCAATAACCTGTATACAACACATTGCTAGTACTAGGAATTATCTGACCAAATTTTATCTGATCAAAATTTAGATATTTCCACACCTAAATGCTTTATCTGCAAGGAGATACATTTTGCAAACAAATGTGCATACAAAATAGTTATTTTCATAAAAATTCCCAGTAATATCCATTTGAAGCTTTTGGGAAGGTGCTACATTGCAGCTATACACTTTTAGGAATGAAAAAAAATCCCTTACTCAGATTTGATCCCAGTATATACTCAGAGTTTAGGTTTATTGACTGGGGACGTTAAACTTTTTGTTTATGTTTGTTTGTTTCCTTTTCTATTAGTCTCTGCAGCACCAAGAGAGTCTGGAAAGGATGAACGTCATTGGTGGTGCTGTTAAACAGATTCTAATGTACTTTGCTTGTATTACTCAGGACCTAATTTGATCTGCAAAACCTTTACAATAAACTGTTTTGTGCAAGAATGTAAGAAAAAATTAACTTCTCCTTGACCTTGGTCTACTAAAATCAAGTTGTGGTACTGGCCATTGGAAAAAAAAAAAACCAAACCAGAAACTGAATACATTTGATATGAAACAACAGCCCCAGAAGCCCTTAACGAACATGTTGCAGTTACTGAGCTACTTCTCTGAGGGCAGTTACTTTCACTACTATCTAACCATTCCAATATGGATCCATTTGTGCTTCTCCATAAGTGTTTCATTTTTAGCAAATAAAGAAGTGGCTTTTCATGTTCATTAGAAGATACATTCCCTAGGACAAAGCAGTCTGAAAATCAGAGGTTTGGCCAAATTAACCTATGGTTGTCACCCTGATTTCTGATTTCCCTTTTTCCAGCTGTTGTTCTGTTTTGATTCAGAAAGCCTTCATTCCTTTGCATTTTTAGGTAAACTACAAAGCTTAATCATAATCCAGTGAATCTACATGTGTACGTGTATTTTTAAGTGCATTTCATCTTTTTTATTGTTGAAAACCTTGAAAATATCAACCCAAACTATTTAACCACTAAGGAAATCTCCAAACTACATTGATTTTAAAATCACCTACTTTTTAAAGCAGTTCAATGATTTTAGTGCCTTCCCTCTGCATTTTTTAAGTTAGTGAAAACCACGAGTGTACTTAAGTAAAACCACTGAACATACCTGACTGAATATTTTTTCCATTTAACTGGCTAAACCAGGATAGTTTTTCTAAGATCTTTTTATATGTTAAATCCCAAACTGGAGAGCAATTTTTGGATTACCTAGAGAATTTTGTATTTTCAGTAATTGCTCTTATTTTAAAAATAAAATAAAATTTTTTGAAGGATTTCAAATCAGTACAGCATTTTTACTTAAAAATAAAAAAATTAAAAATTAGCATACAAAAAAAATAATATCTAAACAAAGAAATAAATAAACAAAAAGGGTGTCCAGGAAAATTTTGACAAAAACAATGCAGGGATGTTAATGCAAGTCCATGTATTGCTTTGTTCAATTTAAATGTGTGCTCTTCAGTAGGGAAAAGTTTAAAACAGGTTCTCTGTAGTACACATTACCTTTAAAGGAGGTCAAATGCTTAGCCGACAGCAAAGGGTCCTTACGTTCCAATATGATGCTTCTGTAAAAGAAGCATCATTGACACATATGTTGAAAAAACCCTACCGAAACTGATGCTGAATGACCAGCTACAAAAAAATAATATAAAGAGGTTTTAAAACCCGAGGTATAGCTATACAAATATTTTTAGCATCTCTCAGACTGGTAGGTATTTTAAAATGTATTTTCAATATGTTTAGAGTAACAAAAAATAAAATGAAGCTGGTCTTTGACTGTGATTTATACATTATGGAGTAACTTCGGCAATTTGGAAATCCAGAGACAAAAGCATCAGCCCTTTGAATTCCAGAGGATGAAAAGTTCCAGAACTTGCTTGTCAAAGGTAAATTCTCCAGGATTTCATATCAAAGAGGAGAACTTCTGCCTAGGGTCCTGTTAAAGATTTTAGAAAGCAACCTGAACAGGGATTCATCAGTTTCCTAGCAATCTCTCAGACATGAGGAAGTATTAATAGCAGCTCAGAGAAAACACAAACAAGAAAAAAAGAACCCACAGCTGATGGCCATAAAGCACTGATCTTTCCTGCTTTAAGGTTTGTAACCCCAGATACAGGAAGCTTGCCAAGACATCAGAAAAGATGTTATCAGAGAAGGAATCTCAGCTTGACTTCTTTTCAAGAACAAGCTTTGGGTACTTTATTTGAATCAAAGTCTCCTTGTTTGGGATATGAGCTTTGTAATGCAGCTACTGGAAAACAGTCAAGTAGGGAAAAGGGACGTGTGGCTGCCGAATCAGAACAGGAACTCTCAAAGGAAGACTAGGGCAAACTGTTAAATTTCTCTGCTGTTTCCATTTCTTTAGATACTAAAGAGAAATATTTTTCAGTACAGTTTTGTCTATTAAAGATCTTACCACAGGTATTGCAATGCTGGTACTGAAATGATGCTGGTAACAGAGTGAGTGCTCTGTGTTTGCTATGCCAGTAGAACATACGCACCTTTTCCCTGTGGTATTTTCAGTACTCCATACCTCAACACTATGGCATCTATTTTTACAAAGTACCCAATCACCACTTTTCATAGAGATTAATTGTTGCCAAGCTTTTCCCTTATAGGTGAAACTTGAGCATGGATGATTAGGCTTCACTGCACATTAAGCAGTGACAGAGTATATTCTTGCCTTAGCATATTCTGCTGAGGATTTTGCTACTATGTTCAGTGAAAACAAGACTGAAGCAGAATTTAGATATCTATGGGCCAAAGTTACAGTTCTAAAGCTGTCTCCTTGTTCATGTGCATCAGCTTTGCTCAACTTTCCCAAAGTTTTAATCCCATTCTTCATGTCGAAAAAGAAACTTACAATTAAAGAATAATTTTTTTTAATTTGGAACACCACTGCTAAGCACGCTGGTATGATGGCCTATTTAAATGTTTTTTATCGGTTTATTAAATAAAATTATCTTCTTAAAAAACCAGATTGACACGAATTGACATAAAGCAACAAATGCATTTACAATAGAGGCATAAAGAAAAAATTTACAGAAAAATATTTTTTTCTGCTGAATAGCAGTTGTGGTTTATCCTAAACTGAAACACATTATTTCTGACTTTGTATTATTACTGTAAATTTTTTTCAAGTTTTTCTTAAAATAACGATATGCACATTAATACTCATTGTATATTTAACTCCCCATATCAGTAACACTGGTTTTTAATTTAAGAATCTGCAGACTGGGTTGAAGGACAAGTCCGCATAGAAAAGAAATTTTATCTGACAGTAATCAATGAAGGTTGTCTAGGGAAAAGTATAAAAACAGAACCAGTTTGCAGTCATACTTCCTTAGAATGTTTTCCAACCTGCCAACATTTGATGGTCATCCAATTTTTGCTGCTATGAAATTAATTATCTTCATTGTGATTTATTACTTTTTTGTCTCTTTATGCAACCTACTGAGGTTCCGATGTAAACAGCTAAACAAAAAATTGAGATAAATCAGCTGGACAAGGAATTTTCAAATATACAGTCTTATGAGTTGCTTTTCACTTTTGGTACAATACGTTTGATATATAAAACCCTGGAAAGTAATAGCTTTTTCATATACTATGGAACAAGAAATGTTCATTGTTATAATTTTTTTACTTTTCCTTAAGAAAAAACAACCCAACCAAACCAAACCAGAACCCAAGAACCCTTCTGTCCTTTACTTGATTTTCATGTAAACGCATGAACAAGCAATTTTTCATAAGAAAATAAAACCATCAGTTCTGAAAATATGTAGATTTACATGCCACATATCTGATTAGCTATTTTTTACCATTCCAATGTATTTATTCCCAGTAGATAAAACAATGTGGTTTCAATTCCTATATTAAAGAGCAATGGCAACATACTGTCTTTATTTTTGCCTGAGATTATTTTATGCACATGTCCTTCAGTTATGGAATCACTTCAAATAAACCACTGAGAATGTGCATTGAGCACCCACAGGAAATAGAGGGCTATGTCACTCAGCTTGAGATGATCAACATTTAAACTACTTTTCTTATAGTTTCTCCAGGGAAAAAAAAAAATAAAATTAAATCTGGTATTTGTTTCCAAGATTAAAATAGCAAGTACACTATCTACAATTAATCTGTATTTTATGACAAGGATGTCTGATATAGTCCCATTGAAAGCACTGGTGTAGAAAGCTGACTCTGTATCTGGAAATAATCTTCCAATTTTTAATGGGAGGCATAATTAACCAAAATTTGGAATGCTGTATATCACATTTAAAAAAAAATATTTGAGCACTAATTACTCTGGTAAACCACTTATATGCCTCATTGCCAGTAGCTGACAATGTATATGGAATATAATATTTTATTTCCTTTTTTTCTTTTTTCTTTCATTCTCTCTCTTTTTCTTTTACTTTCTATTTCTTTCTTTCTCTTGATCTCTTTTTTTGTTTTCTTTTTCTCTCTCTCTGTTTCTATTTCTTTTTCTTTCTCTCTCTCCATCAGCCTCTCCCTTTAACTTTCTCTCTGCCATTCTGCTTTTCTTTCCTTCCTTCCGTTTCTCTTTCTCTGTCTCTTCCTCTCTTCAGAAGGTTTTATAAAACAATTCCAGAAGTCTTCCTGTCTATTGTCAATTTAAAAATACAGTTATATGGGCTAAGACTTATGAATTAATTCTGGGCCTATGAAACAAACACTAGAAGAAAAGTTTACAAAGTATCATGTATCTGGGGGCAAAATTTAGCAACTACAATCCCAGCTAGTAGGCATTTTAGGTGGCATATTGAGATATGCTAACTGCCGTCCTGTTACTTGTCTTCTTTCCTGACTGCAGACACCAGAATGACTGCTGAAGTAGGAAGTTACAGTAGAAGCAGAGAAAATACTTCTTCAAAGTGCAATAGATTTTCAAAGAAGCTTTTGTAAGAAGGTAAAGGAATAATAACATCTTGAAATGTTCTATCATTTACATCAGTTCATCCATCTAGTACAGATAAATTACTGTCCCAGTAAACAACAGCTTATTAAATCTTTATATCCAAGGCTCCTCTGTTACAGGGAAGTTGAAAGATGGAGGTTAACAGTGGTGACCAGCTTTTATAGTGACCACAAAGATCACATCTGAAGGTGTTACAGTTGGGAGCGGGCATTACAGAGGGACACATCAGGAATATTCCCCCCAGTCTGTGATATTGTATAAGCTCTGTAGCATCCTGTGGACCAAAGAGCAGTAATTGTTGTAACAACTGTTGTAACTCCAAAGTTTTCTAAATTTTGCTTTTAGCCATTCTCTCCCTTACATAAAAGCTTAGCTTCAGAAAAGCATGTAAAAGTCATCCTGATTCTCATGAATGTTCATGCCACTACTATGTTTTAGAAAAGGTATAACACAAGTGAAGTTTCAGTTTGCCCTAAACTTCATCATTCATCATCAATAATATAAACTACCTGTTGTTCTGTGTGACAGATTTAAAGAGATAATAAAACATGCTCACAAGTTTAAATCCTTGGCTATCTACCATTAATATCTATGGGACTACTATGTTTTTAGACACGTATTCGTAAGAACTTTCTTAGGTCTAGGCAGATGGGACTATTTTTTATGAAAATGGAGAAGCTACTTCAAAGGAGTTTGACTCCAAAATAACTTACAAACTATTGATCAAAAACTCATAAAGTGAAGTGGAAAGCCCGTTTTTCATGCTGAGCCAAAACACAACAAAATTGATTACATACGAATCTCACTGTTGTAAAATCAAGTCTGAATCAACAGCTAGCTTTTGTGATGTAATTCAAAGAAGAGAATGTTAGGACAGAAAAATACACATTGAAACAGAATCATAGGTCTTCTGGCCAGCAAAATTCCAGGGAAATAGCAACCATGGTGAAATGAGTATTCAATCAATCCTCCCATAACTGCAACAGGAAGGAAAAGCATTTTTCAGCAGTGCATCACACTGTTTAAGCCAAGACTGATCACATGCTTGGTGAACAACGAGGCAATGACACAGCCTTCTTTGTAGGTAAAATCTTTGCAGGCAAGAAGGCCGTGGAATAGCAACTGCAGTAAAGGGATAAAGCAGTTTGTTCATTCACTTTTTTTAAAAAAAAAGGTAATAAAGCACAAATGTTCTATTTTAAATAAAAGAGTCACTGTATTATATCCAAATTTAGTAAGTCAGAGGTAACAAAGTATAATTACAATAGGTTGTAAAAAAGTGTTCCACTTAGCATGCCTAAATAATAAATGCAGTTGTACCATCAGTGTTTGGAATGGAAGGTTGCCTACCCACAAATCTATTTTAAAAGGCATTTTTATGTACGCACCAGGGAACCAACAATGAAAATAAGGAACATAAGAAAACTTTCAGATATATTCTAGCGTCCAGAAAGTCTGTAAAAATATTACAAGGGAGGCAAACCATTGACAACAATGATTCTATCATAAATAGATGGGAAAACATATATTTCTGCTTGAGTTACACTGTATTCCTGCCATGTTATACCCCATATTTCATACATATTTCTTTCTTGTAGTCCTCCAGCCTTGCCAAAGGATGCTCAGCTTCCTGGGCGCTCATGCCTCCTCCTGAGTATACACCTGTTTGTCCCTGTGCTGCCTTCAGCTACCTGTCACATCCCACAGCAGCCAGCTGGGCTGGAGGCAATGGGTTCAGCATTGAACTCCAAAAAACACACATGCCGTTTTGCCATGGTAAATGGTATATGCGTATTGACCGGTCACAAACAAACTTAGAATATATAATGACTCTACATTAAAGGCTCTTTTCCTAATGGAAATGTTTACATGGGCCTCTCACTTCTACCTAGCTATGAATTTTGGGTGGTATTCATTTCATCTAAAGCTATATATCTATGTTTTTGGAAATTATGTCTGAGGTAATCACTTAGCTTTCATTGTAGCATTATCAGAAATAAATAGGCATTTTGGGGCACATTTAATCTGACTGGATAGAATAAACTTTCAGGGCAAATTTCAGGCTGCTCTCAAAGTATCCTGGAAGTATTTACGTCCTCTCGGTCAGATGCCTACCTTTCTTCAGGTATGATCTTCAGATGCCTACTTATGTCTTCAACATAACTCCTTTTAGCTTAAATTTGTTCATTGATTTTGATTGCAAGAACATGATGAAATTAACAGTTGCGGAGAGTAGGAAAAAAGTTCCAAGAAATAAGGAAATACATCCAATGCAGCAAGAAGCAGGTAAAAGGCAGAAATTATATTGTTCTAGCATACCAGAAGAGTTCTAATGAATTAGAAAACCATGCTGAAACCAGTGGACTCACATGTAACTGCCATGTTCATATATTTATGATGTATTACAGAATTCTCGGGAATTTGTAAAAAATTTACTGCAGGCTTCAGATTTTGGTTTGAAGGATAGATAACACAATGGCTCAGTACAGCACTCAGGCTTGAGTCCATCCTGCAACTCTACAAGCTGAAATGAAGATTTCTTAAGTCTTTGTTAATCACAGTTTTGCGGAAATATGAAATGTTAACTCACATTTTCTCAGTGTTCTTCTATGCTTACCTCAGCAAAAGAACAGAAGGACCTCAGCTGCAGTTTTTCAATACTTGTTTTAAATGTCTACTGTTTCACCTAAGGGTTCTAATTCCCTGACACTGAAAACATGAATCAAGAATTTAACTCTGGAGAAAAAAATATGGATTAATCCCCGTACTTAAGCTTTTCTAGTTTTATTCTTGGTTCAACACCCAGGTTCAATATATCTTTATTAACATATGCAAAGATATCTCCAAACTTGCGCCTGTTTGTTTCTAGAATTAGAAGTAAAAGAGGCACAGCATTCCTGTGTTGGATTTGAGCTAATTACACTTTCTGAGATTAAGTTAAGGCTGTTAGGCATACCATGCTAGTATGCATATATTTCTTCAGGAGCCAAAGGCAGAACCTCTGAATTGTTCTACTCTGTTATGTGAATGTACCAACATGATCAAAGGTAGCTAAGGGAGTATTTTCAACTTGGAACATGCAGCAACTTTTTAAAATCTAAGTAGCTCAGGCATACAGCTCTGTCATAGATTTCTTTTAGGAGACTAGTTCCTTTTACTAGTTGCCTTTTACATTCTTTGTTGAATTTATCACAACTGATGACAACAGAGGTTAATGGAGCTCCAAAAACAGAATGAAAAAATTCTATTCGGAGATTTGAAATATTTATATGATAAATTGTGAATGTTATTTTGAATGCAATAAACATCCAGAACATGATCAATAATGAAATTATCTGTATTGCTAATATACATAGTGTATACAGAAGTCACATCAAACTGCTTACAGCATCCTTAACATGAATTAAAACTGACTGGGAATTTGCAGGTCAGATATTTTAAAATCAGAATGCAATCAAACCAAAACTGAAAAAAAAGCACATTCTACAAGTCTATTCTGTTTTTAAGGAGCTCTGAAATTACAAAACAATCTGAACTTTTTGACAGATATCAGAATTTAAAATGACATTTTCCAGTTTGAAAAAGTTTTTAGATATTTTAAATTAAAATCAGAATTAAATTGTGACAGAACTATAAAATAGAATAGAATTAAAATAAATGAATCATTTTAATTGCTGCAATTCAATACATTCTTAATATCGGTTCCCCAAATGATCAGATTTTGATATTCCATCAAAGACAGGAAAAACCTAGAAAAGTAAAAAGGGAAAAAAATCTTATGCTGATAAAAAGTAATTTCCTGTGTAGCCATGGTTCTGATTAGATATGTCATGACTCAAGAGCTCAAAAAGTCAATGAAACCAGTGTTCTGGTCACAAGGACACCACACCAAAACAATAAATGAATCCACAATCCTACATTACCTAATGTTTATGTATTTACTGTCTCTCTGATGTTCTTGATTTGTGTTGCTAGTGTAGGAATCCACATAGGAACATGTGAATGTAATATGTAAATCTGGATATGCATTATGTCCATGAATAATAAATTTCTTAGTCTCGCTCACTTCAGCTACTGATTGCAATAATTCTTACCCATAATATCCAGAAGGCTCTGTTCATTCATTAAAAGCACAAAATCTGCTGTGACAGTTTTGCATGAGCAGTGTTAGAAGCCTCTAACTAAAAAAAAAAAAAAAAAAAAGTGTTCATGAGGATTACAACCCATACAGGGAAAAGGGTTTTTTTTCTATATATTTGCATAATCCTGTTTAATAGACTTAAACCATAATTAGGTAAATCGGGAACTTCCTTATCAAAATATTAAAGTATTACAACTATTAATGTTTCTTGCATTAGTATTATAACTGGCAGTCATCATCATAATTTATTCTTTAACTGAAATATTTATTTTATTGATAGTAATCAAGTAATTAGAAGAAATTAATTGTTTCTTACTTCTTTGGAGCCAGAATTTCATCCAGAATATTTTATTTGGCTTATTTTGTTAAGATTAAAAAATATTTGTTCCTCAGTTTTCCACTGTCTTTCATTTCCCTCAGATTATTTTATTAATTTTTGGGTTTAGGGCTTTTTGTTTTCTTTTTTCTGCAGGAGAAGATCCTTCTGGGAAAAAGAAAAAAAAAAAAGTGAAAAAACCCCGGGATTCAAAATAAACACTTCCCAGCTAAACCACCCTCAGCAGAGCAGCAAACTCCTCCCTTAAACATTCAGATATATGACTGTACATGAAAATCAGATGGGCATGAGGAAATGATTCCATTTGCCAAATGCAGTTTTGATCCATATGGCAAACAGCTGCTATTCAGATGAGCAAATTTCTGAGAAGCTAATTTGCTAAATCCAGAGGACCTTGCAGTCAAAGGTAAATACATCGTAGCACCTTGCACTTTTTATTTGCTATTGTCACCACCGATAATGTATAGTCTCTTATAACATGCTGTTTCTTTCTCTGACACTAACCTACCAGGAGGGAGATAACAAATACACAAAATACAGGATCTGAGTGGCTGCTGTTGCTGAAACACGCAGTAAGTGGGAACACAATTCCTTGTAGTCACAGCAAATTACCACAGATATTTTCAGGAATGTGTGATAATCCAGGGTTTGCACAGAGGGTCATTCCAGAAAGATTTCTTTTTGGTTTATGATGTTATCACTGCCACTCAGTGCTAACCTCTTTCTGCCTCAATGTATCTAGGGTAAAACCTGCCAATTGATTTTATCATGAACAGCTGCAAGGGCTATTAAAAACCCCACCTTGAACAATTTAGAGTATATATGTGAGGTGAGGTCTGTGCTGTGTCACTGCCTGCAGCTTTTTCTTTCATTTGAAACCCTAAGTTCTTTCTGAGCCTATAGTGATTTTTGCAAATTTCTTAAAGAGCGCTTTCCCAGGAAAGGCATGCTGTGTTTCTTCCCCTCCACAAAGCTGCCCCGTGGAGGGCCTGTTTGGACATGGCATGTCAGTTTGTGGAGCTTCCTGAGGTAGGAGGCTTGGAGTTCTGAACTGAGACACCTTCCAAATGTATCTGAAACCATGACTCTGAGCCAACGTGCCGCACGTCTTGTCTCAGGACGATGCTCTTGATTGTCCTCAACAGCACAGATCTGTGCTATGCCTTGCTTATGTAACTTATATAAACACATATAGAAAGCTACCCTTTGTAGGTATAAATCCGGTCACTTCACTGCAGCATCCAGATCATCATTTGAAAACAGCAACTGGTCTTATTTGTATGTCTTTCTCATATTTTGTCTTGTGATTAGTTTGGTGTGCAGTTTTTCTCCTGGGCTTAAGATCAGTTACAGGGTTCAGTTCTTTCATTAATTATAAAATTCAGTAACGGCACATTCTTTCTTTTATTTCCACAGGTGGGCTATGAGTATCTTAAGTGGGGAAGTCGCAGACTGGGTGAAAAAAAAATATTTATAGCCAAATTGTCTCTGAAATAGGACCATAAAAACTAAAGGAGGGAAGAAAACAAAGAAGAATGAAGCCAGATGGTTCATTGGAAGGCAGTGGAGAAGGTGGCTTACCAGTTCCAGTCTGAGCAAGGCAAAGTCTGAGAAAATGGCTGCTACGTGGGTACTTACATGGTTAGGTACAGTAATCATTTCAGTTCATTTTATCTCTGATACTTTTTATAAGAAAGACAAGGTAAGAGCATAAAATTAATTATATTTAATATACATATTTGTCAAGAATATTTAAAAGTCAAGTTAGATGCCTATTCAGTTTTGATTACAGATATGACATCATGAATTAATTTTTTAAATATATTCCATTATCTTTCACTCTTCAACCAGACTTAAATGTGAAAGCTAATTTTTAACCTTACATAACAATATAATAACGTTTTATGGAGGCTTAAATGAAAAGGGAAACCTGACCGTGATTTTGTGTTTGCAATTTTTGTCTGTTGTGAGAAGACATTGTTCCATGTCTTCCTATTACTACTTTCTTAATTATATTTTTTTTTCTCTCAGCCTTTTCTTCTTGATTGGAACCACTCACTAATGATTATGGGATTATTATATACATGTGTTCCTTGTGGTCACTTAATTTGTGGCACTACATCATTTATCTCCTCTTTCAAAGTCCCTAAATTTGGCAACTTAAGGTGATATTGTAGTTCTTGAAGAAATCTGGAAGGCTTAACTTTGAACTTCACGACTTGTCTTGTTTTCAGAAAAGGAATCTAGATCTTCTTATGCTCTGCCTCAGAGAATTCCCTGACAATTGTTTTCTTCAGAAGGGAAGCACATCAGGTAAAATTGTAGAATATGTATTATTTAAATAGTACTTGACTATGTATGGGAGCCATATGGTTTGAAAATGTTTAAGCTGGCATTTGGGGGTCCTTTTTTGGAGAGAGGGTTTAGTTGACTTACTTATAATGCATTCAGTGTAAATTCTAGAAGGTACTTATTTCTAAATGTCTCAGTTAGTGCTCTTAAATGAAGAGTAAGGTTAGTCACCTGCATTAAGGAGCTCTGAAACCCTTATTCTCAAGAACATTGAAAAAAACCCCAAAGCATTAAATAGACAGCATATAACATTACGAATTAATATATTTTGAATACTCTGCTTGCAGTAATATTCTTATGTAGAGAGGATTTTCAGTCTCCTTTACGAACATTATTTTGGCCTCAAAAATTTTTGGTTAGTTCTTCTGGTTACTATTCTGTAAAAGAAGACACTATGTCAAAGAGATTATGAGACTGAAAATTGTAATTTTCACAGAATCCCATCCCGCAGAATGGTTGAGGTTGAAAGGGACCTCTGGACGTCATCTGATCCAACCCACCTGCTCAAGCAGGGCCACTTAGACCAGATTGTCCAGAAGGGTTTTGAATATCTCCAGGAGTGGCGACTCCACAACCTCTCTGGGCAACATATGCCAATGCTTAGTGACCCTGACAGTAAAAAAGTGTTTAAGTGCAGACGAATTTCCTGTGTTTCAGTTTGTGGTTATTGCCTTTTTTCCTGTCACCGGGCAGCACTAAAAAGAGCCTGGCTCTGTCTTCTTCCTTGTATTTATATAGATCGGTAAGATCTCCCCTGAGCCTTCCCTTCTCCAGGCTAAACAGTCCCAACTCTCTCAGCCTTTCCTCATGAGAGATGCTCCAGTCCTTTGATCATCTTTGTGGCTTTTTGTTGGGCTCTCTTGTACTGAGGAACCCAGAACTGGACAAAGTACTCCAGGTGTGGACTCACCAGTGCTGAGTAGAGGGAAAGGATTATCTCCCTTAACCTCCTGGCAACACTCTTCCTAATGTAGCTGGGGATACCACTTGTCTTTTTTGCCACAAGGGCCCATTGCTGGCTCATTTTTATCTAAGTGTCCAGCAGGATCTGCAGGTCTTTTTTTGCAAAGCTGTTTTCCAGCTGAGTGGAGTGGGATTCCAATCCAGACTTAGACATGACATTTAGACACGTGAATTTGTGTGTGTCTACTTGTATCTGCATGTGACTAAACTCATTATAATCTCTGCAAATGTAGGGGACAAATCACATAATGTTTCTAAATACAGGTAGATACCACATTAGTTGAGATTCCCAGGGTAACATACCTGACCTCCCACTGTTGATACATTAGAGTATGGATCTCCCATAAATCCTTTGTGATATCTTATAATTCTGTGGAACGGTCTGGGACACTCTGAAGTGTTTCGGATTGAACTAATCACCTATGTGTATGCAATTGAATCGAGTTCTTTGGTAACATAGTCAACAGAGTCAAAAGAACCCAGTTAGCTAATCAAATTTAGTGTCTGCATTGAAGTGATGTAAATGTAGACCTCCAGTGATGGTAATAGGATGTTATACATCTAGCTCATACACATCTACATCACAGAAAACTAAATTTGGTTAGAACCTTCAGTTCAGTTTCTCTGTAAACATCAAACTTTCATTATAAAAAATGCTAGCAAACATTTGGTCTATTACATGTTACACAATAAACACATCACCATATTTTTTAAAAAAAGACATTTAAAATTATTTTTAAAAGTTTCTTACTTTTCAAAAACATAACAAATATTTTAGAAAATAGAAATAAACACCATGTTCTTTATGCATTTCTGAATGAAATGGAGGGGAAAACTCACAGAGAAAATATGACTTACAGGCAATTAATAAAACTAGATGCTGCCCAAATAATGAAACACTTGCTTCCTTCAGTTCCATTACCATTCAGTCCAAAACATGTACAAATCCTATTCCCTTCTCCCCTCAGCTCCTGGTTTGTGGACAATAGCACCCAGGAAACTGGAACAGATCAGAGCAACTGTCCAGCCCTGCTCCCTCATCTGAATTACTAGGTATAAAGATTTTGACTCACATTGCATTCACACCTACAGATCAGTTTGGACACAACCTTTGAGACTGCTATAACCAGTCACTGTGACCTGCTAATCCTGTAAAGAGAAGGGGGAGGAAAGAAGAAGAAATGAGATATAAATGCCCCTCATCAATACATGGCACAAAAAAGCTGTGCTAGCTCATGATAGGACAGTATGTCTACTATGGGTAGGTTTCATTCATCTTTCTCAGAAGGACAGGAAGCAGGAAGGAAAACCAAAATGCAGAATGTGGCTCTCAAATTTACATTATCTGTATTAGGCCTAATCAGATGTCAAGCTACTCAGCCATGCATTGTCTCACAGTTAGTCTTGTGACATAGTCAGGTTTTATTTTTGAATAATGGGAATTTTTATTGTAAAGCCTTTGCATCCTTCTAAGTAATAATTGTCCCTTATAGAGTTTCCAACTTGGGGTCAATGACTCCAAATAATTTTTTATTTTGCCAGCTTGCAGATTTTAATTCTTGCCTCTTTCTTAGTAATTTAATCTTTTTAGGCATTTTGCATTTGAATTCTTTCACCCTGTTATCATTTTACTGTTGCCAAATACAGCAGACTGAATGCATGATTATTTTCATTTCCATTAATACTGCAGGGAGATTAAAAGAATCCTATGAGTTTTACCAAGATTTATCATGCATAAATTCTAAACAATCTACCTATTATATCTGCTGTGGGTGTTTTCTTCTTCCTAAAGAGTGAAACAATCTAGTTTTCATCTTCAGATAATCTACCTCTACATTACTTTTTCATATCAAAAGCATAGTAAGGAATAACAATGCAAAGGACATCCATCATTCTCTTCAGAGAAGTGACCTGCCTAATGAAGAAATAAAAGGGTTCCTTTGGCACATCCTGAGGGCACCTATTTCAATGTACACAAAAAATGGTTTAAGTATGGGCATCACTCTACAAACTTCATCATTACAAAACTTACAGAAAGTCTGTGTTCTTAAAGTTCTTAGGAAGTTACATCTGAATGTCTTTCAGTATAAGAAAGATGAAAAAATGAAAATATGAAAAATATATCAAAATTTGATAAATAAATAAATCTTCACCTTATGAACATGAAATAATAAACTTAGAAAGATTTTCCAAAATTCTATTGCTCTGATGCTTAGAAATCTTTAAATTGTTAGTGTTTAATTTTCATGCTAAGGGTGCTCATGGCCAATTTCTTGTGCTTAAAATGCAGCCTGTCTTAAAATACTTTTCTGCATTCCTGCTATTAATAGAGATGCATACCCAGAGAATGGTAATATTTATCTTTTACCAGGGCAAATGGACTGAGTTCTTTCAAGCAGTGTTCATAGAGCCTAAATTTAGGTACCTGATCTTCCTCTGCTTCTGTGTTTATGACTGATGAGCTATAGGATAATTCTCTGTTATAAGATTCCCATGTAGTCTGGGCACATTGTACTGTTGATTTTCAGTTTATGCCTAGCACTTCAGTCGTCTAAGTAATCATTCTTACAATGACAATATTTATATTTAACCTGCTTGATGTTAAGAGTTCTCCTAACCCTACCTCAGGGCAAGATCCAGGCACACAGCACCTCATCTCTGCCAAGCTTCAATTTACAGAAGAAAGTCAGATATCTGGACCAGAAGGGAACTGTGATATGTTCCAGGTAGGTCATCAATGCAAACAATTCAAGAACTGGGACTTTTAGTGGCTATGTACTATAATGTGACACCCAATTTAAATACACCCAGCATCTCCTAGTTAACCTACCGTTAACAAGCTCTATTGAAACATGTCTACTTCTTATTCTGTGACCACTAATTAGAAATACTAAACAACACTAGCTCCAAAAAATTGCACTGTCTCTGCCCTCATAGTTACCTTCATCAGAATAGTTGACTAACAATGAAGATGTTATCTCACCTTCACAAATTCATAATCTATTTTATTGTAGTAAAATTAAGTTTCCCACGTGAAATCATATCAAATGTTCTTTGGATAAATGCACTGTCTAGCAAACAGAGATATCAACATGTTTCTGTTGGCATGGCAGGATTAACTTTGATAAACTTATTGTGTATTATCTCATTTTCTGTTTATTGTGAAATTTTCAGTTACTCTTTCCTCCAGTTGTTCCATATTACAAAGGTTAAACAATTGTTCCTCAGCCACCCAAGATCTCATTTTTCTTCTTATAAATACAAATTCTGCATTGTATACCTTCTAGCTATAAAAGGTAATCTTAAACTTGAAAATTTTTTTATTATTCCTTGCACATTTTATGAGTCAGTTTTCTTAAAGGTCTGAAGTGATGCCTACCAGGCCCTACCAGAACTTCACAAGACAAAAATGCAGGCATTGCTCAAAGACCTCCTACTCATCAATGGAGAAACCGGAGTTTTCAGACACCAGTTTAGATCCCAGGGAGTTTGAATTGCTGCTTATAGACTTTTTCCTATTGATTTTAAAGGTGTGTGGGGAAAACTAGTCTTCTGGTTGCGTTGCTGAAGTGCTTAACGCTGGGGAAACTGCAAAGGCCCTGAGTGCACTCAGGAGCCCTAATGCCCCTGCCCACCCCCGGGGCTCCCCCCTCCCTGCCCATGGCCCAGGACCCCGTTCCAGCCCCCAGGGCTGTCAGTGCCTGCCCCAGAAAGGCTGTAGGATGCCATCCCCAGCCCTGTCCTGCCTCTCCATAGGCCCTACTGAGCTGGGACCACCCCACTGGATGAAGTCCAAGCCTGCCCTCAACCCATGCCTGTCCCCACTGCCCTGCCCAGCCATCCTGGACTGGGTCTGACCCTGGTTCCCTTCATTGGCCTGGATCCTGATCCCCACCTGCAGACCAAAGCCATGGCTTGGTGTTGGCTTGTTGCTATCCCAAAGGAGGTGCCCGAGGCCTGGGGCTGGGGCTGCCTCAGCTGCCACCTTGGCCTGGCCTGCCCTGGCTGGAAGGAATGGGCCATGGCAGCCAGACCTGCCCTGCTGCCCTGGGGAGCCCCTGACAGCCCCAGGCCCATGGAGCCATCAGCCCCAGACCACGCAGTGCCCTGACCAACATTGGATCTGGGCTTTACTTCCATTGTAGATGACTACAGATATCTATCTCCTCATTCCAACAGTTACTCTGTCGCATGATGGGGTTTGGTGCCACATGAGATTGTCTTTTATCTGTACCCTTCACTGAATAGGAGTCAGATTTCCAAGTTTTAGACGTTTTCGCTCACTTATTTTCCTTTGTAAAGGCCAAAAAAACTTGGCTTTTTGAAATTGTCACTTTGTGCTTGTACTTTTTGATCTTTAAAGTACAGCTTCCTTTAATGATCAGTACTTTTCCCATTCTAGATAAGCTCTCTGTTTACTTCTAATATCCTTTTTATGAGATGGTTGTTTATCCAGTTAGGCCTTTAAAAAGCTTTCTTAAAAGTTTTTTTTTCCTCTGGATGAGATGCGAGTCCCAGACAATTTTTGTACATTTGGCGTACTTAGATAAATTCCAGTCTTGTTGCCCATTGAATTTTTTGAGCTACTTAGTCCAGTTAACTTCATTAATTAATTTTCTTAGTTGTCAAAGTTTGTACTTTGGAAACAAAACCCAAAACAAATCCTTTAGCTCCTGACCCATTCTGCTGAAGTCATTTAGAGGGGAATGAGCCCAGGATGGTAATACTTCCCCCTGTTTGCACAATGTATTTGCGAAGTGATTTATACTAGTCCAGTCAAAATGCAAGCACTTCTGTTGATATTGAGTTTAATTGGGCACAGTAATGACTAAAGGCTTTTAAAGGTCACTGCATCCAGATGTTCAACTATTAGTCACCATCACCCAACAAACTTTCTACAGTAAATAAAGATAAAATAAAGAAACAGTGCAACCTTCATCAAAATTAGCGTGTGGGACTGGTAGGATTATATACTTCTGCTTTCTGGTCAGCTATGTTCAATTCCCCAGAATACAAAATCTTACTGAAAATAAATTTTACCCTATAAGGAAGAACCATCCTTTGCTTTATTCAGGCAAGTAGACTTTACTTACGTGAGTAACACAATTACAGTTTGAAACTTACAGTCTTTATAACAGTTCTGATATTTTACTCATTGAATCAGCAGGATCTTTCTTTCTGAACACTGCAATTTGTGTAAGCTCTTGCCTCTGAAAGTTTAGACGACTCACAACAGCTTCCTCAGTGCAGTTTAGGAACTAACATTGAAAACTTTTTTTCTTAGGTTTCAGAAATTCATCATTTGAATCAAGGTTTGTGTTCGTTACCTTTTGCCTTATTAATAGCTAATTTCTTGATATTTTAAAATATTTTTTGCAGAAATTGAATAATTAATTACCAGAAAACAGTTTTTATAAACTGACTTTGTCCGATAATATTTCATACTGTCATACAGTATTTTCTATTTTCTTCTTAGTTAAACTGAGATAATTTTTCAAACTTTTTTCTTCTTTCATCTTAAAGATGCACATAAGGCTTTTAGGTTTCTGTAAGAGCTCTATATTTACAGCTTCTCATATTACTCAGAGTTTGAATAATTACAAAGACATTTTCACTGCTTAGAAACTAGTAGAGGATTTAGTTTTCTGATAAATCAAAACATTCCATTGAAGTTGTTTTAATTGTAGTGGAGCTTAAAATCAGATTATTTAAAATGTCAGTGTTCAGTCTTCTCTCGTAGACATAAACTGGTGAAATTTATTAATTCAGAGTGAATGGAAACATAACTAGGAATTGCAGCTACTACTGAACAACCATTCGTCATTGAATCCTGTGCCAATGCTTTTTATATGTAATTAAAATTCACATAATCCAAATGTTATGAGAAGGCAACATTTCTTAGATACTTTTGTTTATCATGTCAAAACTTGCAGAAGTGCTATGAGAAATCTCTCATTTTAATCAGATATATACCACAGAACATTCCTACACTGAAGAAGGAAAGCAATGCTATTGAATCTTCTTTCCAATCCATCTTTACCATGTTTCATCCAAAAGGCTGTGCTCCTTATTTATCAGCACTCTCCTTCCCCAGTGAGATAAACAGCATTCTTTAAAAGATATATTGCCAGACTTTACAGTAGAATTCATTTGCTGGAGTGATAAATCTAAAGCTGAGCCAGAATACAGTCTCATTTAATCTGAGAACATTGTCACAATTTATGTAATGGGCTGCTCTAAAGGTTAACAAGAAAACATCCTATCTCTTTTTTCAAATGTCAGCCAAATATTTTATAGATTTCTCTCCATCCCCTCTTGTAGCCCCTTTAGTTAAATTAGCGCAGCTGTCTCAGACATCAGATTTAAGGCCTTTCAATGTTCCCTTGATCTGAGAACAGATGCCTCAGGAGTATTGCCAGGGAAAAGGTAAAGTAGACGAGTGCAGCACATTTTCTAAGCACATTATATATACAGAATCGATAGGTGGGTAGGTAAGGGTACACTCTATCTATTAAGAGACTTTTAAAATCCTGGAAACAAGCTTACAGCATCCTAAAGCAGATCCAGATAAAATACACAGGGCAAGTGCGGTCCTTTATTTATAGAAATATCTGGTAGTTTTTTGGTTGGTTAAAAAGCCAGTAAAAAATCAGTTTGACAGGATGATTCCAATTTAGCATTGATATTGAATGGCAATAAGTGTACTTTACAAAAGGAAAATCTGAGACTTTGGAGAGCTTAGCTGAAAACATGACTTCTAGGCACACAGCAAGGAAAGTCTTTTCCATATTCTTGTTATTTTACCTTTGCTAGCTGTTGTAATTTTCTAAAATTACTCTTGTGGTCTGAAATGGAAGCCAGTGTTGTGCTTTGGGCATGATGATCAGAGGTTGCCTGTCTTCTGCACTTCCACAAATGGAACCCTTCAGCCATAGACAACACCACCAACCCATTTAAAACAACCTACCACTGAAATAAGGGAGCACAAACTTTCTTTTCTTGTGCTTTTTTCCTATAAAGAGTAGCTGTACTCTAAGTGGGCTGCTTGGCTCAGGGAGCAAATCACCCAAGTAAGAAATAAGGCCTCTGACTGTCTGGCTGCTCATGTTGATGCACCAAGTAAAATTAAAAAACTGTAATGTGAGCACTTGCTGACATCACCTCCTACATGGAAAAGGAAATCGGTCCTCAAATCTCTGACCATTAAACAGAAGATTAGTAGCATAATTTTCAAATAAGAATGATCCTTTTCCTACTCCTCCAAATAACAGCCATGATTTTTCTCAAGGCTGTCTTCCATGCAAGGATGCTCGATATGTAGACCAACAATGTTCTTGGTTGTGCTTTAGTCCCTAAAGGGAGTGGTAAAGGAGTCACCAGATAAATTCTTTCCATATCTAATCTTTTAATGGAAAATAAGTCAACATAGACAGGACATGTACATATGCAAAATAAAGAGCCATATTTTGTATGTTAACTTACCCTAGCGTGGCCAACTCTTGTTTTGAAAACACCTGAAGAAATGGGCTAGTGGAAAGACTGGAATAGCTAAACCATACATTCAGCCTTTGAACTGGCAGCACCATAACATTTCTGAGTATGTTATAGCTGTAGAACAGAAGAATATTTAAATCTTACTAGGGATTTCATAGGATCTACGGTTCATTTAACACATTGTCCATTTTCACCTCATCACGGTGACTCAAGGACCAGCAGAGTGTCTATGCATTAAAAAATTATACAGTGTCTCTGTTTCAGCTTTTGTATTGCAATACTTTCCGTGTCTGAATCATCAGTAAGGTTGTCATCTTTTAGGATGACAACCAGCATTTTATAAATTAATGTCATAGTGTGGTCAACTATAGGCATAGAGATGTGTTTTATGCAAACTTAAGACGTTTATAAAGAGGAGATGATCATACCTAAGTGACTGAGAAAAGATCGACGTATAGCTGGAGCAGAGACACGATGTATGTTACAGGTGTACACTGAAGCACCTAAAAAGTGCTATAGATAATGCAGTTTAAAGTGTTATCCTATAGCACTGCTGTTGGCATCTGCCAAAATAAATGGAACCTACTTTACTAGAAATTGTCTTCAGTTTCTCATTTGTGCTGTAAAATTAGCAACTCCAGCATTGTTGGGAACAGGGAGGAGAAAACACACTACAGTTTAAAGTTTTCTGAGCTTTAAAAATGTTTTTTCAAACACTTGGTGTTTTACTACATTAGCTTAAGCATTGTGAAACATCCCATCCACCCTTGTAATTAAGCTACTGTTTATTTGTTTTTATGGAGTTTAAATTAAAACCATGATTTTTCCTACCTAAAGGGAAGCCAGGGTTGAGCAAACATCAAGAAAATCATAAAAGAGAAACTTCTGTATGATGTTGCTTGTTTTTTCCTATAAAATATAAAGGGTGAAATCCTAGCCTATTGAAGTCATTGGGAGATTTGTAATTGACTTTGAAGGGCTGAGATTTCACCCTTAAGAAACAAGGCTAAATTTTCCAAAAGCAGTCTCTGATTTGGAGTTGCCTGTATGTGCCTTCTTGATCCTTTGACTGTGCTGAGCTTTAATGATCTAGAACTCAAGAGTTGCTGATGCTCAGCACTTCTAAAATAGGCTCTCACTTGTCTTAATTTGGATGCTTAAATCATCACTGCACCAGGAATTAAAAGCTGCCTTCGGAAATTTTTACCCTACTTCTTTAAAAAGGGTTTCAAAAAAACATACTGTGCATATCAAAAACTTTGTTATTGTTATTAAAATAAGCTGTGTGGAGTAAATTGAGAGCAGCAGTGAAAATTGGCAACAGATACAATCATGAAAATAGTTTTTCAGTGTTGCCCTGGTTTTTGTAACTCTAATGCATTGAACATGTTAAAAAGGGGAAAAGAGCTAGTGGGATACTTCCATGAGACTCTTAACAGATAAGAAAAGTCTGAAACTATAGAAAACAGAAGTGACACATTTACAGCACTTACAAAGGAGCGGTAGAGAAAATGAATTTGTTTAAAGGGCACATTTAAATTTAGATTGGCAGTTTCATATTGTTTAATCAATTTCCTCATCACAAACTGTAGTTTTTTCTTTCTGAAGTCATGTGCTTACCATGTTGCTATCAATCATTAGCAATAGAAACCTGGAAGAGGAATCATATGGAATTGGAAATAAAAATCCTTAGACAGTATGGGTTGAATTCTTGAAGGTGTTATACAAAAGGTAGAAAATTGTCTCTGCTTTGCTGTCTCCAGCAGGTGTTATGAGTTTTTTCTTATGCTTATTTCTTATCCTTTATTGCAACCACAGGGCACAGCAGAGGAGAAAAGGGAAGAATTCTCCAAGAAGGAACAAAAGAGAAAGTAAGTTCACACTCCAACTGACTTCTTACTGGGATGGATTTAAATGAAGGAATTTAGCATATCTCCATATTGGTGGAAGCATAAGAGGTCAAGGGCTGTTTGAGTACATTTTTCTTCCGCTGGAAGTATGGAGTATTTGAGAAACCAAGAAGTAGCCAATGTGGCTCCTTATTATAGTGCACTATATCACCTACAGAGAAATCTGAAACACCTATGAGAATGTTTCACACTTTATCCAAAATCGAACTTCTTCCTTTTTGCCACATCAGAAAGAAGGCAAAGGCCATATGGTAGGATAAGTCACCTAAGAGGCCAGGATAGTTATAGGGCTTATAGGGCACTAGATCCT
Source organism: Ibycter americanus (assembly GCA_035590275.1). NCBI lineage: Eukaryota > Metazoa > Chordata > Aves > Falconiformes > Falconidae > Ibycter > Ibycter americanus. Next base: position 73,451,176 of record JAVJGI010000060.1, on the reverse strand, counting down.
ACATCCTTGGGAAGAAAAAGATTAATGAGGTTAGCATCACCTTTGATTCCTTCCCAATAACCTTGTACAGCTGAGGTTTAAGTGCAAGTCCAGAGTAAAGCTTGAACTCATATCTTCAGCACCTTAGCAGATGGAACTGCTAACTCTGCTACTAGACCTTTACTGCAATGCCTATTCTAGACCCCAAATGCAAAGAAAGGGTGTTTCTGGCAAACAAAATGAGATAAATTAATGGCATATCAGAGACAGAATATATCTAGGATGCAAAATATACATGTTGGGGACAGTCTGATTCGATGGGTGATTCTTCTTCTAATGTGTTATCTAAAGTAGACCAGAAGTATTGTTCTGGGGGAAAAAAAAAAACAAAGCAACAACAAAAAAAAGAAACACCCAAGCTGATGTCACTTTTCTTTTCTTAAACACCCTGTAGCAAGTAATTAGTTTCAAAATTATGTCAGTTATGATGTTTACTGTTCAGACCATCTTAGCTTAATGGAACATCCTCCTCTTGGATATAATTTCCCACCTCTTACACTATAATTGTTCTGAGCTCTGAAAGGCGAGATTGTTATGTTCAGTACAAATGAGGTCTTGATTAGAATGAAAATGCATATACATACTTTTTTTTTTTCCTGCTAAAAAAAAAAATTCCACATCTTGTGCCTTTTTTTAAAAAAGGCCAGCCCAAGAAATAGCTGAGGTTTAAAAGTTTCAACATGACATGGAAATAGTTGACACTGTACTGCAATGTACAGTCTTGTTCCAGACAAAACCAGATACATGATTTGAAAATTGCCTGATGAGCACTCTTAGGACTGAAGTTCTCTTTTTTTTATTAACTTGTTTAGGACTTTATTCTGTTTCCAGTTCATTTTACACAGTCTTAGATATACTTGTGCAGAATGAAATTAAACTGGGATATTATAAGCCAGTGTGTTTTCAGCAAACTTTGTAAGCAAAGGAACCAAATCACAGTATTAACTCTAAATTAATTAATCACTAAGGCTTATATTTCAGTAATATATAAACTGTGAACATACTTACTATTAAAACTTTTTATTGACTAATGTCCATTTTTACACAACACAATGAGGAAATAAACAGTTTGAAATTTTCTTATCTTAAAAATCTTTCATATCTGTTGTGTAGAAATGCAGTTCCTAAAAGTAAATTCTAACTTATTTCCCCCTGAAAATATATACTGTTTTCAAAAGGTAATATTGCTTTAGAGGAAGAACATTCCAACAAGAACTAGCAATAATGAATATTGAAAAATGTTTTCCAGTGTGTAACACAGGAAGATGTAGACCTTGTATACAATCTGAAAAACTGTAAAGACTGTAATCTGCACAGTCAAATACATGCAGATAGTACATGTTCTTATGCGTAAGGGAAATGCTATGTAGGATCATTAAAAATGTCTGCAGATGGAAAATCAGCTAAATTGGACCTAACCACATTACACACTCTGATATATTGATGTCAGAAAGACCAAAACTTCTACAATAAATCCTCCATATTACTGGAAACACATAATGAAAATGAAATTAGAGTAAGAATACAAAAATACACAAGTAACGAAATGCTATGCATATATGATATACAGAAGCATTAAAGGCAAAAATGTTCTGTTATAGTAGAGGACATTTTAATAGCAAATAAAAATATGAGCTTGCAAGGCAACTGTCAAAGAAAATCTTTTATTTAATTACATATGATCTATATTCCAATTGTACATGTATGTTTGTATCTGCATTTTATTATGGAATTTTCAAAAAAACAAAGGGAAAATAGGTAGTAATATTCAAATAACACTGACTTTACCTTTGACTCCTTTGAAAACCCAAAGGAAAATATGCAGTCTGCTACCCTCATTAGCCTGCTAATTAGTCTTGTTGAAGACAGACAGGAATGCTAAGTTGTACTGGTTTTCCATAAAGGTATGAGAAGATGACACATTTGTGACTACTTTCACATTACCAGAAAGTGTTTTTCCAACTCAGTTATCACACTGATTTGCCAAACAAAAAAGTGTGTCAGCAGTTCATGTCCCAAAAGAGACATGTTATTACAGTTGAAGTTTTTTTAACATCTTCTCCCCAAAATCTGAACAATGGGGCTGAATTCGGGTCTCCATCATATTGTGGAATACTTAATCAAGGAAAAAAGCTCATTCAATAAGGCATTCTCAGGCAGCTAATAGACCATACAAGCATCTCTGCTTTACTAATTAACATATACTCACAAGTTGAATCTTGACAACTTTGATGATTTTTGAGGAAGAATAAAATTCCCAAATGGATAAACAAAGTGGCACTAAGATTTGTATCAACGTTAAGCAAGAGTGAAGGAAATCACAATTAAGTTTTTTCCATAGCTGCGGTTGGCTGGGGCTGGAAAACTAGTTGTTTTGGAGATGGACAGCATTTCACTGATATCTTATTCTCATATTTATAAAAACATAGGTAGGTAGATATTCTCCTGAGGACACTACATGTGTCATTAATCACATTTGTAATTGCATTATTAAAAAATAAAAATATAATAATTCACAATGTCAAAAATTATTGAAGGTGAAGATTGCTTCTTTTTTCTGTGATGTCCCTTTCTAACATTAGGGTTTAAATTCACTTTGTCATAGCAGTAGATATACATCACTTAAAAAACCAGTTGCTCAATAAACTAAACAATACTTAAACCAAGATTAAAATGGCACGAAAAAGAGACATTTTTACTGTAGGCATGCTATGCAAATCTTTTTATGTCTGTTAAAAAAATATTAAAATGTTAGGACTATATTCACAGTTATGTAGAAACAATGGTGCCCCACATACTTTTAAGGGCACAATTTCACTACATTTAAGAAAACAGACCTTTTTTGTGCAGTGGCATAAAAAAGCAGTCTACAATTAAATAATATTAATTAGTAGAGTTATTGGACAGATATTCAGAATGGCATAGGAGATTACATTTGCTTTGAAAGCCAGCTGTTCTAATTAAACATTGTATTCTGGCCTGTCATTAAATTTCCACTCTAGACTTTGTTTCACAACCCAAAAATTCTTCTTTGTTTAAACACATCTGTATATTCTATGGTTTGATCTAAAATTAGCCACAGTGATGTGTTACAATAGCTGTGACAACGTGGCACATTAGCTGTTTGTGCTTTGTTCGTAGGCAATATTGCTCGAGTTTGGCATCTCTCTTCACTCTTCCAGGAAAGCCATGGTTGTGATATTTCTGAGTGAAACTGAAGCAGTATTTTAGCTGTTCTGATTATTTTTCCCTTTTCAGTGATTGTGCCACTACTTTATTGTAAGAACACAAAGACCAGCAGAAATCATAAAAACAGATAGAGAACTTGTAAAAGGCCACCCATTTAAAAAAGAAAAGCCAAATCAGCAGAGAAATAAAAGTAATAGGATTCAGGGTGCTCTTTTACCCTTTAATTTTCCCCATGGCATGTTATCTCATGAATCATCTCTCTAAGGGACTCTGCTGATGTCAGACGAGAACATTCAGTCACTTGTTTTTAAGGGGGGCAACAAAAAAAACGGGTCACACATTTCATTTTTAGATTTGGAAAGTACTGCAGATCTGACCCAAACAAAGCAATAAAGCGGTACAAGCCATCAATCCAAGTACGAGCTTCACAGGAAGAGTACCAAAAGAGGAGGGCCTTGGTGTTCTAATTTCCCTGAGTGGCATTTTTCTCTCCTTTTTCATACACACTATGAGATTATAATTCTTGCAATTGAATTGTATTAGAAATGTTTTATACAGAATTGGTGAACAAAAGAGAAAAGCAATTAAACAGAGGCCTAACTCAAATATTATTAAAATATTTACCTGATGTTTAAGCATGTGAGCAGTTCCATCAAAATTTACTCAGGTACCTCTTTGAGCAATGTGAATAACTGGGACAGAGACGTCAGGCTCTGAAGTCTTCGGGAAAGGTGAGCTGAACTTCCACCGCTGTGTGATGGAAGCACACTTGTGAACATTACAATGTCCTAAACAGACCTCAAAGTCAGGCAGCATCGTCCTGGAGACAGCAGATGCACAGAGTGAGTGACAGTACCTGTTTTATAAAGTTTGCACACTGTATATTCATGAAAGAAAGGAGGCGGAGATTGTACAGCTAGTAGTAGCAACTCATACCAAGAATAGAAATTGGCTTTGTGAACACCAGGTTAATGCCATATTAACTCTCTAGCTTTGCTCTTCTTAGGTTGCTACATCCTAAATGCTGCAAGCTTGTTTTCACATAGTAATACCATTGAACTTCAAATATAAGACTCTGGACAATAATTAAAAGTGCCTACTAATATCAATTAGCCTTTATGCCATGTTCCACATTTCTCTACAAACTTTAGTTCTATTAAAAAAACAATAACCTGAGTATTAAGTGAAACAATTACTCTGTGTACTCCTTCACTAATCATCTGCCTGTTTAGAACAATTAACAATTAGTACTGATGCTTGATGAAGATGAAAATAGGACTACTAAATTTATATTACTCTTCTCTGGGTTTTTTCTTTGTGTGTATTTTAAAATTTAATGTTTTATTTCTGTTTCCTGGCATGGAGCACAGAGTGCATCAATATTTTTAGACTGAGTCATCATTACAAGAAATCCTTTCAAGGATTTTCAAATCCAAAAGGAAGAAATATTTGAAATCTGTTAGGCCTAGGAGACACCTTCCACATGACTTGTTATTAAAGGTAGACCAGGTCCAGAGATACATCAAAACTGACAATAAAACTTAATTAGTGTGGATGCAGCATTTTTTGTGAAAAGAATTTTCATCCAACATCTTCATGTGCCCAAAGTTCTCTAGGGTCCTAACATGGATGCAGATTACTTACCTGGTAGTGAATGGGTGCCAGAGGCACCTAACTCTACACATGCTAAAAATTAATGCAGATTGACTTCTGAAATTAGGTGAGGTTAAGGCCACCTATTATTACTTGACTTGTAAGACCAGCAGATGAAACAGCAGGAAAAAAAGTCACTTTCCATTCTGCTCTTTTCATTCTTTTAAGGATGATTGGAACAACACAGTTTTCTTCTTCTAGGAAAGTTATTAATTTCTTCCTCAGTAGCCATCTCTCTGGCGTTTCAGGTATATTCCTGGCTTTCTGTCAAAGACTACAAAAGTAAAACAAGGTTTCACCTTCTGTGCATCAAATTTGCATCTTTTTCATTCTCTCATGTTTCCTTTCCCAGAGTGTTCTCTTCACTTTAGTGTGTCTTTAAGAGCTTCACAGAATTGCCATGGGTATGATGAGCTCTCTTTTCCATCTGCTGAACCAGCTGCCTTATTCTTCCTTCCTCCTCATTCTGTTGTTTCTTCTTTGTCACCATCCCTGAGTGACTATACTTGTTTTGCCTCCTTACTATATTAATTCCTTTTACTTTTCACTTGCTTTCCAGAACAAATGAATTTAGGTAACATTTCAGAAGAACATAGCTACATATTCCAGTGAATTGGAGAGGAGCATATAACTTCCTGAAGACCATCCAGCAGATGAGTAGAAAACTTACAGCCCATACTTGAAGTATTATGGTGAATTGGCCTGTGATTTGGATTATCTATTTACAACAAAGGTGGAGAACCATAAGAAAGGACAGAAGAATGCTTATAGCTTTCATCCACTGACCTGCTGTGTTGCATTATCCTGTAAAAAGATACTGGTTTAAGGTCTGTTTTAAAATTTGTAAATTGCTGTGCTTTAACTAATTTAGGAGTCTCAAGCTTATCATTATTTGTAAATTTACAGCTGTTCCATCCATCATCAACTTGCTAATAGGCAGTTGTGTAACTCTCAGGAGCCTGCCATAAGAAGTAAAAGCAGTAGGTTGCTGCTACAGCTGGGTTCCCATTCCACCTCAGGAGCTTCTTAACAACATTCTCAGATGTGTAAATGATCCATTAGTAACCCGAGGGAATTGCTACAGGCTTAAAAAGCTACCATCGTGGAACGAGATGAACCTTTCACATTTTGATGAGAAACTGCTGGAACAGAGAATCCCTGTACACCAAACCAGTAGAGCACAGGTCAGGAGAAGAAAATTTGTGAACAAATACCAAAGATAATGATGAAAAGCTGCTGAAATTTGATGAGATCTGTTCTCCTGTATAAGAAGTTTTATGGGACCTGTTTTATCTCTAGCTTTACTTCTAAATCTTAGAGTACTTATAACATCTCAGTTCTTGACTTCACTGCAGAATAACCACTCAATCCAGCACATGAGCCATGGTAGCTTCCCTCTGACTTTCTTTTTCTGGCCTGGCTCAAAGCCTATTCGATCTTCCTGTTGTCCTTAATGCATTTAGTCATTTCCCTTCTTCTTGGCAGTCAGTTTCTCCCTGGCCCCCATGATTGCTCTTCGCTGCTCATTTCTCTAACTGCTCTGTCAGCAGTCCCACTGGCAGCTCCGTTTCCTCATTATCAGCCATTACATCAGGACTCCCCCTTTTCCATGTTTACTTTCTTGTTTGTTTATATGGATTTTTGTCTGCCATGCCTAGACTAACTACTTAGGATTTATACTTCTATGCTCCAGAACTTTTAGAGTTATGACCTCACTCATACTCTGCCCATCTAGAATATCTCATCTAGAATAACTTGTCTGTTAAGGCCAATATAATCAGGGCAAGTTGTCTATACTACTTCCTTTAATAGTCCCGGATAACCATGCTCTTGTATTGCTCGACCAGTAGCTTCAAATAATTTAAGACCTTTTCCTAAATCCACCATCACCCATACTGGAGCAAATTCAACCCTTTCTTTCTCCACAGTACTCTACCCCATTCTTTTCCTACCATCTCTATGTGTTTTAATGCACATCTTTTAGGTTTAATAAGCCCACCCCCCCAAGTTTCTGCAGTAACCATTTCTTCTGCTGATGCATCATATCATTCCAGCATCTCTTCCTACTCTCCAGTCCATATATGACACAGTCATTGCCAGCCTTTCAAAGGGTATATTCCTTGTTGATTTCTTATCAGTCTTTATATTTTTTCACCCCTATTCACTGTCCTCATGCTTGTTCCTTGATTTCATAGATCTATTACTGGCAAACCAGCCTAGCTGCCTGGTTTCACACAATCACTTTTAAAATTCTCACCTACAAAGAAAAAAAAACAAAACAACCAAACCAAAAGCCAATGAAAGAAGAAAGAAGGCAAGAAATTGTGAAGAAAAAATGAGAAAATCCAGGATCATAGTAGTAAGTTCCTTTACTGGGTAATTGTATGATCTCATTGTCACGCTTTCCTCTCTCCTCGTGAGTTTCTGGCTTGTGACACATTGAGTGTAAGTGACATATTCTTTGAATATTTTTTTGTGAGAATCCTAGCAAATTCCTGGCCACACAACAGATAACAGTTATAAAAGGCAATTTGTGTGTTTTTAACATTAAAAGACAAAATTCTTTCTACACACTCAAGTGAAAGTTCAGAATAAATTGGTAGACTTATTGACTGAGGTTGCATCTCTACTATGTAGTGGGGATCCCTTCCCAGATCCATCTTAAATAGTTATAAATTCGTAAGGACAATCACTATAGGGAGAAAACAAAACAAAACAAAACAAAACCCACTCTCTTTTGAAAAGACACAGACATAGTCAGATCATATCACTTGATCTTGTCTGGTTGTTATTCTGGATGGCTGCAATACCCAAGACTGCACTTTCACTTCCTAAACATTCTTCCAGGGGCAGAATGCTGTTGATGACTCAACATCACCTTCAGAAACTACAACTATTGTTCTCTGAGGAGTTTAGTTCCTGTTCTTTTTCTTTTGGTTAGATAATTGTAATGTGGTTTTTTCCTCTACGTCTAACTGATCCAACAGCGATGTTAGCAAATACTGCTTTTCAAGCATGAAGCGTAAATACCTCTGATAAAATAAGAAATTTCAGCTATCTAGACGATTTAAAGGGCCATTGTTTTACATGCATCCACTTATTTTATTGCTCTTCTCTTTTATTTATGGAGTGCATAAATTACAGAGGCTGCTTTACCACTGAGTAAGAAGAATACAAGGTGTTAAGAAATCCAGGTATTGTTGATTTGACTAAATGATGATGACTGCAACTAAGCTAGTTATTAAGGCTCCTGTCACAGTCAGTGGAAAGAAGCAGTCATGTCAGAGTCACTATTCATTTCATCATAAGCTGGATATCTAACACAGATGAGAGAAATGTGCCCTTTTCCCTGTATTTATAAAAGAAGCATAGAGTGATTATTTCTGATGTAGTAAGCTACTCTATACACATGTAACATTTACTGATAAAAAGTATTATCTTTATAATTTAACTCTTTATTGGCATTGTGGGCCTAACTGTTCACTAGCAACAGATATACAGATATAGATAACTGTTGCTTCATCCAAGACCTTATTTTCTCAATAGTGATCTTTCAAGAAAATCAAATGACTGATCAAGTGAAAGAAGGTCAGCCATGGTTTAGGCTCTCTTTGCCCCAAATTCAGTTGGTAATTATGACAGAAAACATAACCAAACTGTGCAAAAGTGTCCAAAAGCCACTAATAAGCAGCCATAGGACAACTTATTACTGAGTAAGAGGACTGAGGTAGAGCTAGATGTTCCTGTTTTCTTTTTATTTAACAAAAACTGCCTTTCTGCTTCACAACGTAGTTATTCAGATCTCAGAAATACATGCTATCCAGGAAGGAGGACTATTCTTTTTCCTCTCTCACCTGTTAACTAGTTTCCAAAGATGAATTCCCAGTAGCCACGTAAGTATGAAACATAAGTGAATCTCTCATTTACTGGTTGCACTCTATATATTCATCCAAAACCTAGGTTAGTTCTGAGACTGGGGGGGGGGGGGGGGAAATTGCTCGTGGAAGAAAACAGGACACATTCTTGTGGTAGGCCTTACTGGATTGATGTCCAGGCTGCTTAGAAGGCCAGTATTGGATAGGAGGATAAAGCAGGCTTTTTTTTTCTATGACCATGGAAAGTTCACCTATAGCAGACTCCAAAAGCTGGAAACTACCAAGAAAAAAAGTATTTCTAAAGGTGTTTTGCCACTGCACATACTTAAATCCCTTATCTTTAAATCCCTAAAATACCTATATGTTCTGATATTCTTTCCATCTCTACATTCACCTTGACATCACATATATTAGTGATTTAATGTAGACTTAGTTTGAGTTGAAAATGCAGTAAATCATGGTACTGCTCTGAAACTTGTTCTATAAAGCGTCTGTTCCACAGACACAGGGGATTTCTAAAAGAATTTGAAAGAAACTTCTTCTTTGCCATGTTTTATTTCATTCAGCTTACCAGAGTAGTGAGGTTAATGATGTCTTCCTGAAATGGGGAACAGATGGAGATAGACTGCCCATGCTATGCCAGCTGGCAAAAAAAAAAAAAAAAAAAAAAAAAGGGGTTTCAATCATAAAAGTAAGCAGCCTAAATTGCCACCTCTGGTTGAAGGAAGATACTGAGCATTATCCAGCTACAGGAAGAAAAGGTGAAAGGGGAATGTGAAGCTTAAATACATAATAGTGCATTATGGCACACCCAATTTGATGTTTGTGCTAAAAAACTAAAAATGTCTGAACTTTGCTGAGAAACCACTTCCCTCTAAAGAGATCTTTTGTTCAATATTTCTCAATTTATTTCCTATTTTACATCTTGTAAACTTGTAACATTTGCAATTCTCTCTATGTTCGTGCTTCATTCCACTGTCTCAGTTTCATCCGTATTTGTTTATACGGATCCCTCCTCCCAACATAGTTAAACTAATTGCAAATATGAATGGAAAAAACAAAACAACCACCCAACTTTTTTATTTTAATGAAGATGATTTAGCAGTTGGGCAGGGGAGGGAGAAAGAGATAGAGACCTTTAGCCTCCGGTCTATCTGTATCAGGAGCAACCAGCTTCATGATGAATTCCTTCTCTTAATAAGTGTAAGAAAGCTGATTAATTCTATCAATACAATGTAAAACAGAAGAGGATTTTGAGTGAAAACCAATGAGAAATGTAATGCAACACAAAATTGAAGGTTTTACATTAATATTAAGGAATTCTGCCTATGGTGCTAAGGACCTTGCTATTCAGAGTTCAGAGGCATAGATACTTCTGAATGCTCTGCTTTTTAAAGTCTGCTTATCACCTTTTCCCATGTTACTTAAGACACCATTTAAAAAGCTTGCGCTTCTGAAAAGTAACCCAAGTAACCGTCTAAATACGAATCTAGGAATCTAGTTCTAGCCATCTGGTTTTGAAAATGCTGGTTCAAAAGTTTCACACTTGTTGATTGGTGTCTAACTCAGAGGGAGATTTATTTGTCAACACAACACACATTCTCTGAACTTCCTGTACAGTCTTCAAGCAGCAAAACATGTTTTAAAATTATCATCGTAATTGGGCATGTAATTTCCATTAAGATGAATAGAAGTGGCATGTCCAAACCATGGGGCATAGAGCTACAAGGCACTTACTTCCCTGATCATCGAGCCCAGAGCTTTTTTATTACAGGCAACAATATTATACAGCTCTTTCCATCAACATATTAAAACCAGGCACGTTTCATGCCACCACAATCTTATTAAAGTTATCATAAAATCTCACTGTTCTAGCAGTTGGAAACTCTTTTGATGTCTGGCCTAACTGTTTCATATTCACCTATTCTGTGTTCTGTCCACCTCTCTTTACAGCACGTTTCTGCTCTCCTGCTGTACTTAAATAAGAGTATCTATTTAGACATATTCAAACAAATTTTAGACAAATTAAAAAAAATAATTTGAACTAAAGCAGTTCTTGGGGGGCTGAATCCTTGGTTGGAAACACTGTGATTGTGGCAGCTGAGAGCTTCTGACATTTTCCAGGAAAAAGGAGAGTGTGAGTGAAGCCGTTCAAAAAAATTATTTCCATTGTTTTCATCAAAAGCCAATTTGCTCTTCTCTCTAACAGCACAGCATCCTCAGGCAATGAAAAGCAAATCCCTTCTTCAGCCATCACCTATACTACCTACAGAGATTCGGCACATTAGGCAACCACTGTGTCATTGTTTGCAGTCATGAGGTCTGGTTTTGTATTCCTAAAGAGAACAAGAAAACTTGATTCTTGAAAATACTCATTTAACTTGAGTTGTAATCACACAGGTCACAGTGATGACCATTCACAGTGAAATGATTTATACTCTATGTACGTATGCAAGAGGGAGAAAGAGAGCTGGAGAAATACCGAATTACGTGGCACATTTTGTATGCCTTTTGGAAAACACCTGAAGTTATGGATTTAAAACACTTAGCATTATGATTATCACAAGATGATTTACTTAGTAATTCTGATAACCTTAAGAAATAAGACATATGCAACCAGGTAATCTATCAAATTGCTTGTCTTTTAAGTACTGAACACCATCCAATTCCAACTACATTGCCTTATTTCAATCTTGAAAAAGGGTAGGAGATTCAAAACCAGTTACATTTCTGGAATTTTTGTGAAAATTTGGAGCACATTAGAAAAGAGAAGGAGAGACTCCCCACGAAGGAAAGGCAGACAGAAGTTTGCTATACGTGTATGCCTGTAGGTCAGGACTAATTGCTCTATGTAAAGTCTGAAACAGTCTATGCTAGGTGAGGACTAACACCTATGTGTGCCTCTTGGCTGATTGGGGGGTTCATATTTCATATGAATGGTATCATCCCTATCTTGGGGAAGGATGTAAATCCATAGGGGTGTATCAGCCTTCTACTGCTTATGGAGTAACAGAATAATCCTACTATGAGGTCTGAAATACATGAATCACTCCTACTAATAAGCAAGACTAGGTGACTAGATGGACTACATGATCTAATGGTATTTCCCAGCCTTAAGTAATCTTATTATAATAAAGCAACTGTATTGGGTTGGGTTAACCACTGGTGATACCATTAACTAGAGAGGACAAAACAAATGTCTCAAGATTTCAGAACATTCAGTAATTTTTGAATTACTCAGCATCACAGATAGATTCTTCAGGTTATAAATGGCAGTTGAGGAACCCAGATTACCTCCAGAATTTGTCACATAAAGGCATTTCAAAATTAAGCTTGGGTTTTCCACTTTCAAGTGTTGTCACATTCAGTGTTATATAGTGACATAGGTGAAAGATCCTTTACATGTAGATATCAAACTATCATTGATGGTCCCAGAAGACTTGCTTCCTTATGGCCTTCTTAGAGGCTAACACCCTGTAAATAGCTAAGAAAAAGCAACCTTATTTACTAATTATTCTTTTTCAAATAAGAAATCCTGGAAGGATGTTTTGTAAATAGGGCTTCAAAAGAAAGAAAATCTGCACTTTATTGACAGTGTCAGCAACTGCTGTAAGTTACAATCTCAAGATATGTTTCATACTATGATGAAGACTGAAAACTTCAGATTTAAGTGATTGCCAGAAATCTTTTAGGAAAATATTACCTGCTTAGAGAAATCAAATAGCTACAGCTGCAAGTTTGCCAGTTTACCTTTTAAAAAATATAGGAACATTTGAAAGCATACCTCTACCCATCTAGTCCCCAGCTTTCAAGTGAACCCAGATTTCAAAGTTTCACCTCCTACAGTACGAGGCAGTTTCCCAGCAGTGCCTGTCATACCTGTATCTGGTCCCCAAAAAAACCCTCATGACATAAAGATAACTAAGCTTAGCTAGTTTGAATTTGGCTTATAACTATTGGGCATTTTTTTAATTTGCCCTTTCACACCATTGTGCAGTATGAAGAAAAGAAAGCAAATTGCACTATATTGGGCTGAGTTATCATTCAGATAAAAACACTAAGGAAATTCACCGGAAATATTTTTGTATGCGGTTACATCATTGACGTCAATTCAGAAGTTCTGTGTATCTCAAGAACAGATGTCAGTTTTCAAATGTTTTGTATTATAAATAAATTGGCTTTTGACCCGAGTAATGAGATAGCTGTACTTTGGCTGTAAATACAATTACTTATGGCTAAACAACTGCAAATTTCCAGATCTGAGAAATGTCAACTTACGGAAAAACATCAAAAAAAAAAAAAAAAAAAAAAAAGGCAGAAAAAGGTAAAGACAAAATACTCTGAAGGTACAAAGCGTATTACTGAGAATTAGAGTAAATAGGTTTGAAGCATCCTTTTTAATCAACATAGTGAGAAGAAGTATGAATGGAGATATGGTGAGATATAATGAATGAAATCTTTGTGATTTCTCATTTTACTTTACATTTTTTAGTTCTTTAGCGTCTGCTCAGTAGGTTAAGAAAAAAAAAAAAATAATTAAAAACCAAAACCCAAGCAAAACAAAACTCCAAAACTTCAAACCTGAAATTAAATGATCCAGTCTAGAAATATTGTTCTTTGACAAAATTCTCTGTCTTGCAAGCTGAGGAAATGCTGCTTCACTGTCACTTATTCAGGTGAGTGAGTTCCCCTTTTTCACAGATTGTAAAGAAGGGTTTAGTTGGCATAGGAAGCCACAGTTGCCACAGCAGAAGGGGCTATGATCAGTTCAGTCGAGAGCCTGGGATCAGTTCCACAAAGTCTCACTGAAATATATCAGTCCAATCTTCTAGACTTCCAAGGTAAAATTTGAGTTACAGTGAGGGACAAAATCCAAAACTGATATAAAGCAAGCCACCACTTATTCAGTGCCCAAATCTGAATGGGGTCAAAACTGGCCTAACTCCATGCCTGTCATCTCAAAACCAAGAGATACTGAAAACCTATTGCCATAAAGTTATTTTAAGGTATAAGTGACACTAATACCTCACTACCAACTGGCAGTCTTTCGAAATGGACCTGTTTAGTCCTTTCATCTATTTCTGTCTTGAAACCCTTACAGGATAAACTATCTGTTCTCAGATTTGATGATGCTGATGACAAAACTGTCTCAGTTCATTTTCCTTACATTAATTATACCAGTTCTGAAGACTTGTAAGGATGGAAACAAAACACAGTGAGTGAATTTGCACCCTCCTGCTGAGGTATTGCTTTTCCACAACAGACTTGGCTTTTGCAAAAAGTTTATCCTGGAAGATGATGAATCTGTTGGCTTTGGGTGCTTTGATGTCCTTTTTTCTTTCTTCAATGACTTCACAAGGGACTATCAGAGAAATGAACTAAATGTCTGCTGAGAAAAGACATTATTCTTAAAACAATTACCTGTCTAGAGGAAATACTCATAATAAGTACAGATACTACAAATATTTCACTAAAAATGCTTTTCTTTGAAAATAGCTGTTTCAAGAAGATACGTCTATGGACCTATCCTTTACTATTCTTTTTTGTGTGTTTTGTTTTCTATCGAAGATCCAAAGCAAAAAGACTGAAAAACTGAAAACAGATAAATCACAACATCAAAAATACTCCTAAGAATAGGAAAATCTTTGTACCTCTGCCTAAAATGTGGAATTGGAGCTTTTTAGTTAAATATGAACATTTTTTGAAGAAAAATAAAGCACTTTCAGCCTTGCTTCCTGCCCCCACCCCCACCCCCCACCTCACCGCACCCTGCCTTAAAAAATGCTTTTTAAGACCAGTTCCCAAACAGCTCTCCATTATGGATTTAAGCCAAGGCTGCAGTGGTGGCCATTCAGGAAAGTGAAAGCTGGCTCAGCAAATCTGTGTTGGCACAGGATTTGAGAGATTTTCTGTCTCTTTCTTGTCCTGGAGACAATTAGTTTCTCTTTGCTTCAGTTCCACTTCTGGAAGAAAAGTGGAGATTTCCTAAACTCAAGTAGGTATTGATAGGACTGATAGCTTGAGAATTACAACAAGCCTACCTAATACTACAGTTTGCTAAGAGCATCGATTGATCATCACTGGGTACCTCAGTCCAAACTCTCAATCTAAAACCACCACCCGCTGATGATTATTTACTATGATTCATTTTGGAGGAGCTGAAACTGTTGAGGTGCTCGAGTACCCAGCTGAATTCCAAAGTATCCTGAACACCTTGCACTACATCCTCATTGTGTTCAGTACCTGAACAACTCAGCGACAGACTAACACTTGATGGAGGCACAGAGACTACACATACCATCTCATGCATAAGCAGAAAGCAGTTTAAAATACACCACAGATTTTGGCTCTGTACATAAGAGAAGCCACCTTAGTATCCAACTGACTGTGAAAGGTACTAAGGAAATGGAGTGTCGGGTTTGTTGCCCGAATGAGTGTTACAACATTGTAGCTTGCCAAGGTTTGAGTGTGTCTGTATCATGCTCCATCACACAGTGTGAACTTCCCTAAAGGCTGTATATGCTTTATCCATGGGGTCCCCCTCACATAGAACAGAAAGATATATAAACTATGAGGCATTTGTTAGCAGCTCCATTAGTGGCACTCTTTATAACTGAATTAATAGAAAGTGATAAAGGGAAAGTTCAGTGGTTTTTTTGTTTTGTTTGGAAGTTTCTGTTTGATTTTGGAAACTCTACAGCCTATTCTTCATAGACTTTTATTAAAAGTGTTAGGAAAACTTAATGGGAAAAAACTATTAGAGAGCTATAAGCTTGGAGTGCCATCTGGACCTTACTTCAATAGAAATGTTATCTTATTTATATAGAGCAGAAATTAATAATGACAATGCATAATATATATTAACCCTTGGAAAATCCCTTTGCAGAGTATACGGAACTGACATTTATTAAAGCAGAAATCCCACATGTGTTTTTGTCCTGTTCTAAATTATTCTGGCAAGACAGTGCTACGTGCACATCCAAAACCAAATAAATCTTTGACAAACCAATCAGGTTTTGAATGCTGTATTTTGAAGAAGAAAAAGAGAAATTATATGTCCATCCACAAAAATTAGAAAAATTAATTTATTGTTGGTTGGGAGAAGATTTGTTCCTTTCTGGACAACAGAAGGATTTGTCTTGTTATCTTAATAAATTCCAAACCTTTGGAAACATCAGAACCACAGAAGGCTGCACTCTTTCTTTTTTTTTTTTTTTTTTAATCTGTTTTAGCTTTTGCTGGGACTACCTTTACAGAATTTAATAATTCATATTTTTTTAAGCACCCACTCATTTCCATTGAGGAAAGATAAAGATCCTTAGGAGGCCGACACTAGATAGACCTAAAGCTATTTACCATAAAGCTTGACTAAAGATTACACTTCTTTGACTACAGAACTGCACAGCAAGCGCTGACCTGCACTTCCCCAATAGCTGTTCTCTCGCCCTCTTCTGTACAAGGGATGCCTTTGCTTTTTCTCATTATTTTAACTGCATTCTCAGCACTTCACTTCTTCAAGGTGTTTTGAAAAATATTAAAGAACCACTAGTATGACATTACAAATTACTGTCATCAGCGTAACACTTCATAGCTCCAAATAGGATTGTGATTCCACTTAATAGAAGACAATCATCTGACCTGACCAACCTCCAGTTTAATAAAGGGGTCAGGCAGAGGGCAGCACTACAAGTGTGTGATGAATAAATGATTTATGTGTGGGAAATGGACATGAAACGATGCGATGTTTTGCCAAAGATCCTACAGGATACCTGTGGCTGAACCAGGCATACTGCATGGGACTAGTCTGACCACACAGTGAAGCCTACAACATAAAAGCATATACCTGTCTCTTACAGTCAGCAGACAGAAGTGGGCATTGGCAGGGTGAATGTCAGCTCATCCTAAAAGGAGACTTCTGAACATCAGAAAGTGTTTAAACCCACTTCTTTCATCAGTCATAGACAGAAAGCCAAGTATGGAGTTCAACAGCAGGCATCTGGAATATAGACACACAAAGTTAGGCGAGGCGGGTCACACCTTATGCTTTTGTATTACAAAACTGCTCAGCTTTTCTTTGGCACTCCTTTGAAAGAAAAGAAAAATATCCCATTTTAAAGATGAGAAATCGGAGGGTTAAAGAAAAGAATAAAAAAGGCAAGAAAAGAAAAAGATATGGGTGCTACTGTGACTTCTTTGAGGACAGCAAACTATTTGAATGAGATCCAAAACCCTGAATGAGCAGTGAAAATGCAGAATTAGACACCTCGGGAAAGAGTCTAAACAGCTATATACTGGCTTTTACTTTTCCAGAAAGTAGACACCTCTTCTTTTTTGTAGAAAATTAGTGAGGACCACTCTGTTCTTGGAATATCTTGAACTTTAGAAAGAGACCCCTATGTTCTCAGTGCCTCAGTCATCTATACAAGGCTCAGGCTCTCTCAGATGCCATTTCCTTGCACTTTCCTTGGAAAGTAAATGTTGTATTTGTAATGGCATCAATCTTGATCCATGCTCCAAATATTTTGCAAGCATTCAGAGATGGAGATCTTTTGCATAAAATCTCTGCAGCAGTATAGCACCTGCCTTTTAACAAGTCCCGTCAAGGAAAGAAAAGACTCAGATCCTACAAAATACCTACCATCTCCATTACCTTTAACCCTCCCTTGCTCCACAGTTCCCTGCTAACAACACAATCTCATTCTGTCTCATAAAGCTGCTGTTTATTTTTGCTATTTTCTATCTCTTTTTTCTGTGTATCAGAGGCTTTACATAAAGTTGACACCTTTGGACTGCAGGCTACTGAGGACAAGGCATCTAACTAAAGCATTGCATTACACAAGCTGTGACATTCCAGAATACCCCTTTATGACTGTTTTCACAGAGCAGAAGTGTTATTGCCTGTAACATCTTCATTTTCTTTTTTCAGACATGAAGGAATAGGTTGTGATAGCAGCTGATAGCAAGAGACAAGGAGGTAAATCCCCAAGTACTTCACACACAGCCAGCGCCCCTTGCTAAACAGAATTGTTCTGACATAGGTGTTGTCAGGTTGTTGGCGAGAAGACTCTGCAAAACATCTCACAGGACTCATAATCTGACAGCCTGACACTGAGTAGTGCTTTACTCTGGGAATGCTCATATTAATAGAGGATGTGAGTTCAGCTTGAGAAAAGGAGATGGAAATTGGCCCTATGAGAGAGTGATCTAGCCTCCTGGACATGAGTTACTCTGATCCTAAGGGAACCCTGATCTTGTTCCCTGCCATCGATACCTGTCCTTCTCAGTTTCTTGCTACAAGGGAATCTGTTACAGGATTCCCACAGTTTTGCTGTTTCAAAGGAAGGTTATCACCAAGAAACTGATCAGTGGGACTGGTGTACATATTCTTAAAAGCTAATATTTTCCCTGTGTATTTAAAGGAGCAGAGAATCATCAAGCAAAAGGTGATGGTGACTTTTTTATTTTTCGTTGTTTCTGTGTTCATTTTCTAAAACAAACTCCGGTCTTCATACAATATATTATTTGGAAAGTACAAATCTCCCAATGTAACAAGATTCTCAGTGTTTTGTATTGTCTTCTTTTACAGGCATGTAAGAAAAACTGCAGTCCTCTACTCAGAGCAGCTTTGAACTGTGTATATGACTATGGAATATGGGCCTTTGAGTAAAAAGCAGCTGTAAGCAACTTCCAGGCACATGAGCAGTGTAGCTACACATGGAGTCCTAATGTCTGAATATTCAGGATTCTCAAGGTTTTGCTTTACTTAGCTTTTAAGTAAGTAATTAATTTGAAGAATAAACATGAAAAAGCACTTTTTCCAATGGTCATTCAATTTTGGAAGACACTGCAGAGCAAATTTTTTTCTTTTGAAAAATATTTTAGAATTCAATAGAAACTTGCATGGTTACTGGCAGAGAAAGAAGGCTCAGAGTTAGACTTTACTCACCACTGAAATCAAACCAAATGCTTGGCCTTTCTAACTTTCAGAAAACTTTGGCTAAGTTTCTATTACATGCCTCAATTTTGCCAGAGATGTAGATATCTAAATATATTTAACTAAAGTTATTTTTCCAAGGCAACAGAAGCCAAAATTCTGTTCATATATCATGGCTGAACATCACCCAGCTTGCCTTTCACAGCTTAATACTATTTACAGGATAAACAGTTAACATTAGAAGCGACTGTAAATTACACTGGGTGTATCTAAGCACTGGTTTATTGAATTTGCATTTTAAAAGCTTACAGTCAATTTGAATTCAATATATGCAGGAAAGCATTCAAATTATCCTTTTAGCTTTCTTTTTCTCAGTCAGAAATCTACACACATAGGAAAACCAATAGCCTAGCACTAAAAACTGGATTTTTTCCCCCAAACCTTATAGGAAGTTTCAATGGCTTTACAACCTGGTAATCTGAAATGAGAAAGGCAAAAGACTGCTGAGCTGTTAATTCAAGATCAAATTGATGAATCAGAGTCATAAGTCCTCATGCAGCTAATCATGGACTTCAACAAAGCTACAACGATTTATACCAAGAGGGGCTGTCTTCCTTTTAAACTGGATCATTGACAGGTAAGCTTTCAAACCCTTTTTTACTTTTCCTATCCATGCACACTTCTTTCCTTTTATACTCTCTGCCATAAACTTCCAACCCTCAGAGTGGCTGGGGCACTGTTTTCCTATGAGGAATGGTTTCCATTTTAAATGACTGACACTGCCTCTCTTGATACAGGCACCATGCTGACACTGCTGCAAAGATTAAAGCAGAAATTGTTAGGGTGGATTTAACTTATTAACAGCTTCTGGCTTTTACATCAATAACAAAACACTTAGAGCAGATGAGATGCCACTCACAATTTTGAGACTTGCATTCACTTCCAGGAGCGCTACCTCCAGCAGCTAGGCTGCCAAGATGCCAGTTTCCAAACCCTTCCTTGTGGCAACCCATGCCAGTGATCTGCAAAAACACAAACCTGCTTGTGAGGCTGCACCCACTGCCTCTCTGGGATGTGGCTGCTCTGCTCATGCAGCATCCCAGCCTGTACCAGGCTCCCAGCAGCCTCACTCCCGGTGTGCCCCTGCTTTCACCTTGCACACAAATGCAAAAGGATTTCCTGAACCTCTCCACCTGACCAAGCTCCTGTGGGCGAGAGAAGCCCTGTTTGTGCAGCTCCTGCCTGCAAGGAAGGTAGCCTCCTGATTTCTGGAGGGCAGAATGAGTGTGAACGCTTCCCATCCATTTTATCTGCTGCTGTACTTCCCAGGGCAAACTGCTTTGGCTGAAGGGGTGAAGGCTGGCTGGCTTTTAATCAGGATTCTTAGCAGATGAAAATAACACTCTCAGACCAAGCTGTATGATAAATGTACCGATCTGTAGGTCAGGTGTATGGTGGTGTCTGTTTATGTTAAAGAAAATATTTAATATAGTCACACATACACAGCTCTCATAAACTCACGCTACAGTTTGCTTGAAGCCAACAACACATCAGTATGGATGTCACACCACAAGCGTTTATTCCTACCATACACATCAGAAGTGACTTAGCTGAGCTGCCTGCTTAACCTTTTCCGTTCATAATACCTGAGGGAGGTGAATGGACTTAGTCCATGCCACAATGTTTTAATATCATCTCCCAGCTCTTCTTGTTAAGTCTTTTAGGCAGACTCTTTAAGTTCAGCCTCAGGCCCAAACAGTGCTGTTCGGAAGATTTCTGTGAGTGTAGTTCACAATTGCTGTACATATTGTCAGCACAAAGATAAACTAGGAGGCACCGTGCCTCCGTCAGGCCGATGGAAGTAGGCAAGCCTGTGGGCAGGGAGTTTGTTGTCTCAGCATTGAGTGTGAAACTGGAGAGAAGGTACACTCCTACGCAAAACGTGAGAAAATTAAAAAAAATTAACCTTGTGGAAATGCCAACAAATTCTCAGAAATACACATTTTATCCCGGAGGAGATGCGAATATGAGCTAAGAGTGTGACCCATACGTTTCCAAGCCAGAGAGCATATTACAATCTTTTGGGCCCATCACCTGCATTACATGGGTTGCATTTGTGCAACATGCTCACGTGTGTTCACATGGTTCTGTTTTGGCCTGTTTCTCTGGGGTTTTTTTTCCCCTTAGGCTGATTGAACTAGAGATGGGATCAAGACTGTGAAGTACAGAGTTATGTCTAATGTACCCCACATCCAAGGAGTTTTGTGATTAGCATTCACAGCTTGATCCATCCACCAGCCTCATTTTTTAATTCATTCTAATGTCACAAAATAACTAGAGAATTGTTCCATATTAGGAATTAGGTTGATGCTAACGCATGCTTGGTGAAACAGCTTTATCCATGCAGTCCCACTGTGGAGGTGTGCCTTTAGCTAAGGCTGTAGCCTGTGGTGAGCTAAAGCTAATGTCTTGGGGAAATTTGCCTCTAATCTAAGACAATGATTTTTTTATTATTTATTTTACTGTGTAAGCTTTTTGCTTGAATTAGCTTTACCATTGAATCCCTGCTTCCCATTAAACACAATTAAAAGAGAAAAATGTTTGTGGTTGTGAATCCCAGACTAACTGCTTCTGACCTCCTGCAGCCCTGCGGTGATTTGGGTTCTATTAGGAGAATGCTGAAGTGACTGAGACCTCCTCTGATGCTCTACACAGATGGCATTTTGGTTACAGGTGGGATGTGACCATCAGGTAGGAGAATTTTCCCACTTTCTAATCTTCATAAAGCAGTCCTGATATACCCTGCAGCAAACATTCCAGTCAAAACTGTAATTACAAAGGCTGTTTTTATGAGACTGCAGAAGTTGTTGATGTTATGGACATGAGCAGCATCTAATAAATACCAACTTCTTGTTGGCAATTGCTCATGAGAGCTCAGCCATTCACAAACCTCACACCCATCATTTTAAGTCCTACGCCAGTACCTTTCCACTGCTAGAAGCAGTTTGCTATACTGTTATAGTTGGGAAAACATAGCAGTGATGTCATAAACATGTCAGCATAGATATAGAACATGAAGGAGATAAAGACCTCATCCAAAACTGAAGAGGAAAAATAACAATTCAGTTTTGCAGAAGTTGGATTAAACAGTTAGTATTATTTTGAAAAAGCATTCAAAACCACTAAGGTAGCACGAGGATAATAAACACTTTTTGTTACATGCATACATGTGCTTTTTCCCCTGTCAGCAGGAGAAATTCTGAGGACAGGGCTGGAAGTGAAAGTGAACGTCCACCCTACACAACACTTTCCTAAGCAGTCTAATGGGAATAAGGTCTTAACTAAGAAAGACACAAGTTACAGCCTGGCCAGGGAAGAAAACAAGAGAGGTAAAGGTATCAACAAATCCCACAAGAGGTAGGTTTCTTGTATCAGTACCATCATCTAACAGATTCGCAGTAATTGTCCTGAAAAGATGCCCAGCGGAGTTACTATAGACTTATAACTCTGATGCCACAGTCCTTTCTGGCTTGTGTAAGCACAGCCATGAATGAAGCACAGCACACTGATGAAGCAGAATCATCAGCAAGCTGGTGTTTAAAACACTGCATCTCCAAACTGATGAGATACTTGATTCCACACTTTACTTAACTCTGGCATTTACAAGGAAATGCAAAGCAATTGCTACCAAAGGAATGATGAAATGCAGGTACCTGAATATGGAACAGTGATCTTGGAAGTGTTCAAAAGAAATGAGAGTTTTGGTTTTTTTTTATTATTATCTAAGTCCATGAACTTTTAAGAAGGGGAATGCCCTGACCTTAAATCCAACCTCAATTTCTTTTATTCAAGAACATGCGTTCCTCAAAGAGAAAGAAGCAAATTATGTATTTTAAGGCTATTCCTGTGCCTAATGCAAGAATTCTTATTTAGATAATACAAGTCACACCAGTTTTCCACTGAAGTCAGCAGGACAGCTCACACGAGATGCTCGTGTGCTTTAAGTCTGCAAGATACTGAGCTCATATATTCATGATTTATTTATATACTGTTATAACATTCTTGTTTCCATCTCATCTTTGTATCTTCCTTGCACTTTAAACAAAGCCTCCGTCCATTTTATAAGCACGATTTTGTATTGAGGGCAAGATGGGTATTGAGTTTCAACATTGACTAGAGCAAGAAAAATCTATCGTTAATCCATTTTCATAGGTTTCACAATAAAAAAAAAAGTCACATATGTCTTATATTACCCCACATTCATCTTTCTAGCACTGATTGTAAATGCTGTCTTGTGGTTATGAAATATATTAATTTCTTTGCTAGAAAAGTGTTCTGAGAAACTTCATGAGTTACTGAACAGCTTATAGTTTCTTGTGATTAGTGGGGCATATGTTTTTGTGACAGGCAACACTTACACTACCAAACACAGCTGTTTAAAAAAGACAGTGTAAAATGTGCAGGTGCATGAGGGACAAAAAAACCCCAAAAAACCAACAACAAAAAAAGAAGCCCCCCTCCCCCCATCCCTGAAATAACTTTGCCAATTTTTGTCATTTTCTATCAGGACTCTCTCAATATTCCTCAATTTTAAAAACCTGCACCTGGGATCTGAGAAGCTTAGCTTTCTGGTTTTTAAAAAACTTTTCTTCATAGAAAAATAAGAAGAAATTTTATTTGCATAGACAACAGACAGTAAAGGTCCAAACATGGTTTCAAGTTTAATATATGGGTTTGTTTGAGCTGATTAACTGCAATTAAAACAATTGTGCTCAATATTAGTCTGCAGTCATGCTGTCCAACAGCAGTTTAACACCATAAACTGCTTATTTATGAATGTGATAGTTTACATTTCAGAAGAAAAATTTTCTTCTCTGGAGGTGGTTGTCAGACCCACATTCTAGGGCATGACATGCAACTGATACCATGATGAGTTAGTAACTCCAAGATGCACTGATGCTCTGAAACAACATGCTCCACATCCATCCTTTCAAGCTTCTCCCCCAGATCCCAAGAAAGCTGAGGGACTAGAGGTCATTCTGGTTACTCCTTCACACTACCTGAATGTGACCAAAGCTTTATGGACTATTAGATTTCTGGGGTATTTACCTACCTTGTTTACGTGTAAAAATAAAACCTAAGCTTTTATTTTGAGGTTTTTGACAATTAGATAAAAACCTGGTAGATGTGAGAGATCAGTTTTCCTTTTCCCCACGAGTACTTCTTACTCCTTTTTGGGGAAGTGAACTCTTAATACTGAACATGACATTATCTAATGGAAATACTGACTTCTTTCCCCTCCTCCAAAATATAAATAAACTAATAAAAAATAAACAAACTCATGCAACAGGGAAATAGCCTTAAGAAAAGACTTCAACCGCTTTTGTAGAATTGGAAGCTAGCTATGAGTTGTCAGTGTGGCTGCAATATGCCGTGAAGCCCAGGTGTCCCATATGCTGCCCATTCAACACCCCTAGCCAAGGCTGAGGCGCCAAGGCCAAGGAGTGGGAGCAGCAGCTCCACTCACCCAAAGCCACGCTCAGTGGTACAACACACTGGGTGAGCAGGCTCTGCGTGTGCATGCCCAGGAGGCTCCCATAGGGTGGGACAGACCTTTACCTGTGGATTAACTTCACTGGTCTTATTGTATGTGAAAATTTAAAACGTGCAGTTGTATAACAGTCTATTTTCTAAAGACAAACAAGCAAACTGGAAGATTTATTTCATAACCTCTATGTAGCAAGTGACAAATGTGACTTTGGAAAGAGCCTGGCTTCACAGTGGGGTTGTTAGATACATCATCAGCTTTCCTTACATTATAATTTCACAAATGATTTATCAGCCTTTATTTGTGGATTACCTCTGACATCTGTACTTCATACAAACTGAAATACCTGTATTTCCCTAGATATATTAGAGACAAATGATTTGCTTTGGAAAGAGGCAGGGATATGGCTGGAGGATTTTCTTTACAATCTTAGCAACAGGGATATGAAATTGCTACGAAGAACAAAGCTCACACTTTTAGTTTTACCACAGTTTTAGTAGATATTTAGTTTTCTGGTGAACGTTTGATGTGTCACCAAGTGTCATGTAAGTCCTGACATGTCATAGTTATTCCAATAGGAGTACTGATAATTTTGCCATTTGATGAAATAACTTCAAAAATTCTTGTAGAGAACACACTTTTTCCTTTTTTCCCCTTTTTCTGGCATGAGGAAAATTGCAATAGTTTGTGCTGCGAGTTAAGGTATCATTACTAAAGACGGTATATTTTATCTTTTTTTAAAAGCATGAATATATAAAACCCCAAAATAGTAAACCACAAAATTAGCAGTGTTATCTCAAGCATAAAGTAGCTTTGAAAAGGAGCATAACACAACTTCCACTGCAGACATCAATGTATTAGCTGTTAAATACTTCTATTCAGTGAGAGTATTTAAACACATACTTGGCTTTATGCATGTGCAATGTTCCCCCCAGCAATACAGTGAAACAAGTGCTAAATTTAAAGCAAGTGCTTCAGTTCTATGGTTTTCAGACAATTGACTGCAACGATTGTTTGGTGGAGCAAGCAGATGGCACTACTAGAAACCTCAGAAAGCTTTTCCATAAATACCATTTCTACTTTCAAAACAAATGTTTCTTGAATTCCCACAACCAGAAGTGAAAATGAGGCTTGTGTCCTTTAATTGTTATAACCTACTATTAGTAACACAAAAGAGGTAGAGAGAGAGCCTGCTACATCTATTCTACATCTATTAATCACAATCTGAGTCAAAAGGACAATCAGTTGTTAATCCACTCTGCTATCATTCACAGCACTATAATAAAAAGACAAGAATTCTTCA
Source organism: Ibycter americanus (assembly GCA_035590275.1). Lineage (NCBI taxonomy): Eukaryota > Metazoa > Chordata > Aves > Falconiformes > Falconidae > Ibycter > Ibycter americanus. Next base: position 73,425,635 of record JAVJGI010000060.1, on the reverse strand, counting down.
GCTTTGCTCTGCTTAGGAGAAAACAAGAATAAGAAAAAAAAACCCCACACATAATTTTCTTCTAATATCCATAATTTATAACTGTACAGACTTTAATTCATGTTTTACTAATTGAAATATATAAAAAATATTACATTCAGCAAACGTTTTTTCTTCTCAAGCTCTATCATGTTTTCTTAAGGTTAGGTCAACAATAGTGGAACCCAAGATGAAAGATAAATAACCTTTTAAAATATTAATCCTGAATTGTAAGAAAACATGAGACAAAATATCAGTGAAGTCACTTAAAAAATATTTAGATGTTTCTATACTCTGTTTCCCAACAGCTGCATCTGGTTCCATTTCATATAAATGCAAGTTGGACATCTATAACCTCTGGGTTTGTAACAGATGTTGTCATGAAGTTGAACATTTTTACATAAGCAAAAGCTAAACAAATTAATTTCAGGCCACCCAATGTTTCCAAAAGGCAATTGCCTGGCACTGCCGAAGATTGTATTACTCCATGCAAAACTATATCCAGACACTCTAGACATACTTTTCAAATTTTATTTGTGGCTTTAATTATGAATTTCATCTGTCAGGTTTTCCTCTGACCAGTGGTGAGTAATGCCATCAGATACAGAGACCGAGGCTAGTTCTGCTGTGTGTTTGTGTGTAGAAATGTTTGAAAGATGCTTGCAGTCGCTGCAAGCAGCACCACTGAGGCTGCACTGCTGAGCGCAGGGGCTGAAGCCCGCTAGCAGCCTGCACGGGCTGGGAAGGCAGAGAAATGAGTCAGATACACGGGTGGCAGAGAACAGTCATCACCGTTCTAAATGACAAGATGTGAACAGTATAGATACCAACCTCACTGGGTATCAGCATGAACTTCAAAGACGCTCTGCTTGCGCACTGCACATCATCCATGCAGAGTCTGGCATCTCGTAGTTTTATATTGTCATGTGGCTCACTGCCTTCAAGCTTTTTGCTGCCATTAGTCTAGAGAAACAAACTACCTTTACTAGGCTGGTTAAGATCCCCTCAATGAATGGTTACTTTCCTAAATAAAATGTGTCTGCTTTTCAGAAGTGGCTAATCCTTCACTCTTCTCCTCCAGTTTTTGCTCTGAGAGGCAAATGTTTGGCAGTTTTGAAAATTCAGGCTCTTCCTTAAGCACATTACGATGCATAACAGTGTCAGAAAAAAACAGAACAGGGCAAAGTTTTTAACTTAAGACAAACAGACCTTTAAGTCTTCTTCTTAAGATGACTTCTTAAGTCATCTGTCATGAACAACACTGTAGCAAGAAATTGAGTATCTACTTACAATTTCAATACAATGTCATATGTACTACTGATTGAACCATTTTGCATTTCTGATTTGCTCAAAATTGAAATTAGCTATTTGATTCAGCAACTGTGAATTTAATTTTACCAAGAATTAAAGCTACATATGCCTGATAACCTATAAAGCTATAGCTATTAAATTCCCTGTAGTTTTAATAGGAGATTCTGTATGTATTGGAAAAAGGTTATGTCCAGTATAGCACTCATTCCATTTTGCACTTAAAAATGAACTAGCTTGGCTTGATTTTTGATACAGGTTCATTACACACATGCTATAAACTTTGGGAAAAAAACCCACAGTGCAGAAAAACATTAACATAGAGCAATGAAAAATATTGTGTTTCCTTATGACAATCAATTCAGGTCATGCATATTTTTTGTTACTTTTTAAAGGGTTTATAATCTCAGTGTTTTGGTTGGTTGGATGGGTGGGTTTAGTGGGAAAAAAAAAACAAACGCAAAAACCTATTCCGCTGTTACTACTGTCATCATCATCTGCACTGTTTTGGAACTTGATTCTGGGATCCACTCCGTGTAAATCAGCTGAACTATAAATTGCAAGGAAAAGCTTCAGCTAAGATGAAGGCCAGAGTTTTAGTTACAGCAGGGTGAATACAGCTGGGCTATAAAACATAGCATTGCACACTATTCTGTAATTTTGAAATGGCTATTTAAGCTATTAAAAATAATAAAAAAGCCCTCTTGTAACAGAGTATCTATTTACATGAGACAACTTCTTCTGGAAACAATAAAGGTGCCTCTCTGTGCACTGCCCAGGACAGGTTTTCATTCAGAACAAGGCCAGTTTCTATTTAAGACATTCCACTCAACTACAGATTCTAAAAAATCAAGCGTCACACACCGTAGTTTCTCCTTCATGTTCTGCAAAGGCGGCCTTACATGCAGGCTGCTTTAAAGCACAGTTTTACTCATGTCATCTGTCACAGAAAAGCACAGCGGGGCTGTTTGACCTTGTGAAAGCAAGGCATACAGGCAGGTTGTTAGAAGTCCATGGGTAGTATCCAAAAGGCATAAAAATATTTATATCCACGCAAGTATTCCCAAAATATCCCCCAAAAATCTTAATACCTCAAAATCATAGCTTAACACCTACATTCCCTAAGAGGTGTGGAAGCAATTGAAAGCTATTCTTTCTGACTTATTTTTCTTCCTGAAATTTTAGGCATCTGAAAGCTCAGATACGATGTAGCTCATTGATTTCCCTGCTGTTAAAAGGGAGACAGAAAGACAGATACACCGGTTTGCTTCACTGAGGTGTACAGCTCTTCCCATCACTCCCAGAGAAGCCCCAGGCAGCACTAGCATTGCCCAGCAGTCGCCTTAGCCTGGCAGGTCCACCTGGGGGAGAACAGCAGGCGCTACTGCAGTGCCAAACCTGACTCCTCTGCAGGCTGTGGCAACCAGTTCCAACTGTTGCAAGCATTGCCCAGCTGATCCTCAAAATAAGCAGTCTGTCACCACTGTTCTTCCATGCTGCTGCCTTAGCTACCGGAGGATGCGAAGTTGGATACAATCACAAGAGGCTATGGAATTTTTAGTTGAATCTATCAGCAACGCATTTTCCAAGCAATAAAATAGTCTACTAAAACCAAAGCTGGGGCTCAATCTTACTTCCTAATACTAAGTGCTTTCCTTGTGGATGGGTAGACTTTTCATTCACTGAAAATTAATGATGTGTTTTAAAACTTGCCAGAGTATGACTTGCTAGATTGGAATTGGACAGAAATATAAAAAAATCAGCCAAAGAAAACCTCAAGTGATTAATGGTATAAATACCATTCTCAGAAACGTTCCAGAAACATTGTCTAACTTCAGAATCCCAAATCATAGCACCTAAGAACTAAAATGTGACTCAGTCAAAATTTGGGACCCCAAACACACAAAACTGTGATGCTGAATATCCTGCACAGCACTGCCATCTACATAGGTAGAAACACCTAACCCTTCCAGAACTCTCAAGATTTTCAAGTTTTACCTCCCTCTCCATTTATTCTCATGCCATAAGGAAGCGATGACAATTTCTTGAAAAAAAAAAATAAAAAAAGTCAATGAAAGTTTAAAGCTTCTTACTTTTCTGCTTATCGCAGACCTTTCTTCAACAGTCTGACAGCAAGACCGTTCAAGGTAGCCATCTCACTTGTAGACTGTCTGTAAGTGGTCAGCTTCCCTCTCCCATAGATACCCTCAGACTAAAGACAGATTAGAAACAGATTTTACACTTTTGAGACAAGTCCTTTAAGTGGAAGCACATGATGCAAAGGATGAGTAACATCCCCTTCGCCATCACCACTACCTTCCCTCCACTTTGGAAGGAATTCAGCTTTGGCCCAGACTGTGCTCCAACCACAGCCACCAAAACAAGCTTCTCCCAGGACCTGGAGTTTGGCATCTCTTCCACTATGTCTGCACAGCAATGGCTGTTACAGCAGTCATAAGTCTGTATCATTCCCTGGTAGCTAAGAGCCTGAATTTCACATCTGTCTTCCCTTAGGTGGAATTTACTGAGCCCAGACCTTAATCCTAGGAACTAGGAACTTGATCCAGCAAAGCAGAAGAATCAACTTTTGAATTAATATATCTCTACTGCTTGGTCTGTCTTTCTCTGAATCGAGCATCCTCACGCCTCAGTTTCAAGAGGAAGGTTGTGTGTGCAACGGCAATCAAACCCCCAGGGGTTAGTCATCGGAACAGAGCTCCCTGCTCCACTGACCGTGCTGTGTGGGTCTCCACCGGTCAGCCCAGGAGCACAGACACCCAGTGAATCGCCCAGTGAATCCTGCTGCCTGTCATTTTGCCCCAGGTTCTCAAAGTTTTCATGCCTGTTATTTCCCATACTGCAATTCCCAAAAGATGTCAAAAGCAAATCCTGCCATCATATGGAGCGTCTGTATCCTCTGTGCCAGCTACAGGTAAGCAGGACAGATGAATGGTCGCAACTTCCAGCCCATTTTAAGTTAGGTATTACAGTATCTTTCCAGCCAGAGCTGAACCTCAGTGGCCTGCTATTTTATCTTAGAGCTAATTGATTCCTGAAGATGTAAGAGCTTATATGGCAAACTGACTAACCCTTACCATAGTGAGTACTAATTGCCAGGACTGCCACAATAGCTTACAAGAATAATACATGCTAACCACACATAGCAAAACATAGTACTATTAGTCAGTGTTCCAAGCACGTTAATTACCCTTGCCATAGAGAGTGTGTGTGTGTGTGTGTGTGTATTACAATGCTTCAAAAATTTATTTTTAAATAATGAAGCCACAGAACGGAGGCTGAGATCACAAGAGTCTGGGTTACAAGAAGAGTCTGGGTTAAAGCAGCAAAAGTTGAAATGGAAATTCTGACGCAGCTTCCATTCCCAATTCCCCACGTTTTATTTTGTTTATAAAATAACTAATTCAGTGACAGAAAAAATAATTGAAAGATTTTCTTGAAAAGGAAGAGTAAATACCACCAAAGCTCTATACTTCATATTTTCTTCTCAAAACAGCTGTCAGAGACTAGCAGCACTAAGAGCCCATTAAAAAAAAGCAAAAATGAAAGTAATGGATAGAGTAGCAGATGCAGCTTTTACTTACTGTGATGATTTTTCTCTTTGAAAAGGCATACTGCTAAAACAGCAGCAGAAATTCTTGTTTTAAGAATCCACCTTCTGATGATTAAGGTAGATGGTCAAAGCCTAAGTAGGACCAGCAGCTTGTATAGCAAGCTCCTCAACTCCTCTCGCTGCAGAGTGAACTCATGACTAATTGCAAACTACAGTTAGGTGAGACAAATCACAAACATGTTTACCATTCCCCACGGGAAACACCTACTACTAAGTTCAAGTATCTGTTCTGCAAAGCATGGGATGGTACACTGGAGATCTAGTCAAGAAAATGTTTGAGAGATCCTAAGAGGTTCAAACTCCAAAAGAAACAGGTGTGGGTGTTCTATTTAAAGGAAAGACTTTACTAAAAGGCTTCTGGGTTTCTGAACTAGGCTTCAAAAGGAACAGTCAGCTTCTGAGGATATGATATTCTCAATCAGGAAAAGAGATAAATAAATATACATATAAAACATTTAGAAGAAATGCAGTATAGAATTTAGATAAAATCATTCTCTGAAAAAGGTCTCATTTTCCTTCCCTCCTTCCCCACATACACTTTGGGAACAAAAGCTCCTAATAGCCTTTTGGAAAGGGAGACACTGTGTTCAATGTCTTTTGCAACAGGCAGAGATGATGTACAATTCCGGGTGTGCATTTTGTTCAGTCGAGCACTACAAAGAGCACTGGGCTAATAGATGTGGCTGTGAAGAGCTTTTATAACAGTGTTATATAACATCTTGATATATACATATATATATATATATTTTTTTTTTTTTCTTTTTGTAGATGGTTAGCAGCAATAGAGCTGCATTGGACAATGTGAAATCATCTCTCAAAACAATATAATATGACAGGCCAAGTGTATTCTGGCTTGATTTGCACCAGGGACTAGTACAGAATATCTCACTGCAGTGCAGCCATTCCCAAATCGAACTGATAAAGTCAAAAATGTCTGTAAGTTCCAGAAGTGGGGGAAGAAACCCTGTGTTTTCTGAGTGACAGCTCCTGGTACATAACGATTAGTATATTGTAATACGGAATTTAAATCGAACGTGTATCAGGAAGACATTTGGGGGTTTTATTTACTTCTACATCTCAACTGCCCTCAGAACAGAAAACATGATACAATGAGTTCAGCATGTGGGGGTAATCATGTAGTTAGGCAGCAATGTTTAATCTAGTTGAGGCCAGTAATCTCTGGATGTTGATGTACAGTGTCATGTGCTGCCTTGTAGCATTTCCACATGGGCGATCTCTTACTTTGCTGCATTAGAATCTGCATTTGATTTCTTACTGTCTTATCTGGCTCCTCAGGGATTCAGTAAATCCAGCAGTAATTTACGACCTCCATTCTCTCTGGGCTTTGACACATACACAGCCAAGGAATAAAATCAGGCTTCTAAGGCAGTTACCACTTGCAGCCACCCGCCCTGCCCTCCTGACAGAGATCGCCAGTGCCACCGCAGTACGTCTGAACGGCCGGTGAAGCAACTCCTGAACATCTCAAGCCTGTTTAAGGTAAATGGATCCACTTTGAGTCTAATGCTTAGCTGAGCATGGCAGCAGTACAGAAGCTGATTCATAAATCATGCAGCAATCTTTGTCAGAGGTGGGGCAACAACTTGGGCAGCACCCATCTGAGCCATCCAATTTTATTCTGCTTCTCCATGTGAATGAACCCTTGGACTTCATCAATGTTTACAAGTTAGTAAATGACTATCCTTCCAAAAGCAATTGTTTCAGAACAGGGCTACTTCAGATGCTTTGCAGACTATTATTTTACTGAGTCCTTTAAAGACTCTCAGTCTTTGTTGGTTACAATTTTTATTATTCTTTTTTTTTTTTTTTTACTTTTTTTGAAATTTTCACAGCCACAAATGAAGCAGAAATGAGGGTTTGCTTTGCTGCACATCCTCCTTTGAATGCAAATAAGAACTGTGTTAAATCACTGTCTCCACATTGGAAAACATCTCTCTTTCAGACACTTGGATGCAATTAATATAGCAAATTCAGAAGTATTACATAGCAAATCATGTGGGCTCTTATTTACAGGTTTTTATTTTACAAAGTGAACAATCAAAGTAGCTGTTGATTTTAAATGATAAACTTTTATTCTGAATATACTGTTTTTGCACAAGAATTAACACAACAGTTCTAGGATTATAAACTTTTTTATAACATTATTGTACAAATTTTTACAAAAAATTATTTTTCCAGGCTTGTCAAGTTCCACAAAAGTGTCAAGAGAACACAAGAAAAGGGAGAAAGACCTGCTTGCCTTGTAAAAGCAACCAAGTCTTTTTTTGCAGAAACGCACACTGAGCATTTCAATAAAAATACCCCAGAAAGCATGATCCAGACATTCCATACAACACAAGAAGAGAAGACAGCTTTGTCAGATCACAATCGCAATTTCATGGCATCCGAACAAGACAGTATCCCTTTAGCCTCAGTGAAATTATTTCTTCAAGATGATGTTTTTCTTTTAAACCATAAACAGGACAGATGCAAGTAGCTGGGAAGAGGGTGAGGCTAACTTTTCAAAACTCTTGAATTGTTTTCAGACACTTTGTTTTAATCTTTTTACAATAGTGTACAATGTGTATTAACAATATTAACATCGTGGTATGAAAAAAAAAATAAAATATCTGGCCTTTGTTAAAGGCTTGGGTGTTTGATGAAGTTAGGGTAAAATTTATCCTAAGGAAGGAGTTATTAAGATTTCACCTTCAGCTGACATTCCAAAAACACCCAAGTGTGTTGCAGTGCCTTGTAGGCATTAATATACTTCTTAATAACCAGCGTGCTAGCATCTGAATTTTTAGGACCAGTGGGACTGAGGTTGTGTTTTGAAAGTAAGACATCCTAAGCACGTTTTCTGAGCTTAAGTGTTAATGGGAACAAAAGGTCTTAATGTCTCTTCAGTGATGTCGACAAACTCTCAACCGCAGCAAGTAACACTTGGGTTGCAAAGGTCACTTAAAAGGGATACTGCCTATGTGAACCCAGTAAGGCCAGTTTTGAAGTTAGTAAAAGGAATATTATAGGAAAACTTACAAATGGCAGCAACACTGTTTTTTGTCAAGTTAAGCAGTAAAGCCTCAAGCATTAGAAACATGAAAAAGATCATACTAAAGTCTTAAAGGTACAGGACCTAAAAAATCTTGTCAATCAAACCTGCTATGTCATGTTAAAAACCTGTTACAAATATGGACCACGGTCAGTGTTTTGGCAGTAATGCTGGTTGTTTAAATGAAAAACTAGAAAGAAACCTTTCATGTTAAGTCCTCAGATCATGTTTTGCACAGTACCATGCTGTAACAACTTTAATGGTGGTTATTTGTCAGACATACAATAGGCTGCATGACTTCTGTGTAAACTGAAACAGTCCCAACAGTTCCCTTAGTGCTATTTAAAGGATCTGAGCAAATATCAACAGAGCTTTTTATCTGGCTTTAAAAAAACCCCCACTTTTTACAACATCTTGTAATTTGAAAATGTCTCAATTTAAAGCCTAGGATCAAGTTTCTTCTCTCACAGACAAGAGGACTATTATGCATTATATGAGATTAAGGATACACTTCTGCATGAGAATATGCAATTTATTCATGCAAGTTATTTCTAACAGATTGGTATTCACATTTTGAGATAGCTGAAGTTGACATTGCATTTTCTATCTGTGTTTTGTGATTTGCAGATATCTAGGCAGTGCATTCTAAAAAATCTTGACCGCCACCTGAATATAATCAAAATATATATTGCTTTCTGCACAAAGAAACCAAAATTTATTTTTTTCCTTTTTAAAGTATTGAGTTCTGTGGGGACAGCACTAAGCCCTTCCAGGAGGGCCAGATCCTGAGTTTTCTATCAGACAGGTATAATGGCAGGAAGGGTAAGGGTTTATACAGAAATGTGTTTCTTCAGGTCTTATGGAGGGGCAGAGGAGAGGAACAAAAGACATTTCCCTCTCTGGATAACCCAAGAAGGTTAATGTGCCTGCATGGCACGGGCTGCTCCCTCCTTTTGTATTTGAGCACTCTAAGGGAAGTGGGGTGAGAGCAAAAGCCGCAGTTGTTTCCTGTGGCAGCATGGCTTTGTGCCATCTTTATTTCTGCCTACAGACTCTCATCAAATGCTTATTAAGGAACTCAAAATATGGTCTACCAGCATAAGCAAATTGTTCCAAAATGTTAAATAATGCAACTTTTCCATGAAGGGTTTCTTTTGGGAAGCTGAGTGAAAAGTATAGTGAACTTAATATACTGACAATCTTTCAAGGAATTAAAAGAGCAAAATGCAAACTAATATGCATTTTAAATAATCTTACAGTAAAAGCTATGAGTGCAATAAGTATTGGCCTAATCCTACAAAACTCCCATAGAATTTCAATAGAGCATGTTAAGGAAAAAACCAGTTGCAGTCTTAGCATTAGAAAGACTCAAATCGATTTTTTATCAGGTGGTAACTGGTGATAGGGTGAAGAGAAGTGCAGTAGTATGACTGGAAGGAAGAGCTCCAAGATTATCTTCACCCATATTATCAAAATTAGCTCACCTTCCCTGAGGAGGACCTGAAGTCATCCAACACGGTTAACCGTACTTTTAACCCCATGACTTTACTAATGATATTTTTTAAAAAAAGCTAAATCTGATTACCGAACAAAAGATCAGGTTTTATTTTTTTCACTCACTATATTCCCAAACATGAGAAAATACACAGCTGGAGCCAAGGTACATGAGAAAAACAACAAACCAGCCACGGGTACAACTACAGTAGACATCTGATCTTTTAAGCCATGCCATGGCTTTGAGTAGCTTCTTCAGTTTTCATAGGATATTAATGCATGCCCAATTATTTCTTTAAGCTTTTGGCATGATCAAAATTATATCAATCAATTGCCAGCATATACATACCAATGCTTTGCATTTTCTTATTTTTTTAAAGAGCTAGTGTACTGTGCCATGTTAATATTTGCATATTGCAGTTGTTAGCGGAATTGTACAATACCAGCAGAGTTGCACATTCATTGGTTTAGCTGTCTTGCAATACTGTTTAGTTCTGAAAACTAGAAAAAAAGCGCAAATCATATTTTGCATCAACACTATGCTACACCGTAATATTGTAATTTACTGCACCAATCTGTATCACCAATGAGGTTGTAAAAAAACAACTTCTAAAATTATTATTCACAATCAAGTATCAATGTGCATACATATAGATTCAAGGCTCCCCATTTGTTTGGATGTCTTCTAATCTCAGCAACCAGGACGTTTTGCTGTTAAATATGCTATTTTCAACAACAAATAGCACAACGGAGGTTTTACTGTTATGGGTGGTTTTATATGAAGGAAACAAAGGGGGAACCTGATATGAATCTTAAAGAACATATACTTCCAAAAATAAATGTGTTAAATCTGATTTTTATATACTTAAAATATCTGTACACAGGTATTCATGTGAGATCACTATTCAGTAAAAAAGCCAACTCAACCCTTTTGTTACGATAGCTAAATTTACCCTATTTTCTCAGCTTTTTCATTGCACAGTATATTCAGAGCTCTGTTTCATAATATAATTTAATATGATTTGATTGCAGCACATTGCAATGTTCAGTTTCTCACACAGTAAAAGAATCACTCAATTATCTTTTCAATGAACTATACTCTACCATCAAAGAAAACAAACTGAAAAACAGTAACATAGCATCATCATCATCATGCAAAATACCCTTGGAAACCAACGTTCAAATATCACAAAGACATTTTTCATTCACAAGCGTTTTTGTTTGAGCCTTTGAAGGATTCTACTAGCTTTATATATAACTGCATTGTGAAAAGGAGGTGAATATTACATTGAAATTAACATTTTTTCTGACAGAAGATGACACCAAGGTTAAGATGATAATTACTTTTTAGTTAAACTCGCAAGCACCTTTATATTTTTTCAAAAGAGAAGTTTTCCTCCTTCCTTCCTTGAAACTAACAATTTATCAACCTACCAAAACTTAGCTGGCTACATGATTCATTTTGGAAGAGTAAACCACTCATCATAAAGCATTTCAATCATGCTGAACTTCTGATGAAGACTAGCCAATATTTCCATTTTACTCAACTAGTTTGGTCAAAACTGATGTTCAGCCATCAGGCTAAACATGATGTTCAGCCATCATGGTGCTAGTAATGTATATCGGGGAGTACGTTTTCTTTTTTCTTTTTTCCTTTTTTTTTTTTTAAATAACTGTTCATGTAAAAGAATATAAATCTTCAAGATATCCAAAGCTTGAAAGAAATTAAAATCATATACATAAGCTATTGTCAGGGGAGCCCTTTTACATGAAGTCATCAACATTACCACAACAAACAAACAAACAAAAAAAATTTAATATTCTTAGATTCCCCAATGGAGCACGTACAGAATTCTGTTTGGATGGCATAGATGATGCAGCATTCACACACGTTTAAGGATCCGACATGCAGCCACTGTGGGTGCCTTTATGAGTCTCACAATGAGTGATAACCAGACATGAGCACTGTTGTTCTGCTGCTGTCTGAATAGCTGACCCTTTAAAAAGTGAAACTGAGGCTATCGTTTTGGCCGGGTCTTGATTAAGTTATGCAGGTTTTGGTTTAGCAAGGTCATAACTGGCAGTATCTGCTGCCAGATAACAGCCAAAGCAGGACCAACTGAATTCCTACCATAGACCACAGTGATGGACTCAGACCAGAGACACCACCGCAGTCGGCTGAATCTTCCTGTTGACAAGAAAAGAAGAAATCATTTAATATTAATTACAATTAAATTTCCTGAGAAGTAAACTATATTTTAGTCTTCAACATTTTCAACTATCCTTGAGGCATCTTTTCTGGTCTTATATATGTTATTTTGCCTAAAATCACAGCAAAATAGTTCCTGGAAGTTTGTCTGATTTTTGACACAAAGAGTGGCATTACTACATTAACTATAAGCATGGAAGGATTAAATACTTACAAAGCTTACTGCAGTCACTTATGAACTAGATGGGATACTTGCACAATCAAACAAGAAATGCTATGGGGTATACCTGGGGGCCCCAATAAACCACACCTATATTGCCTAAAATTACATCAGTTTGGATATTTCGAGGCAGGGTGGAAGAACAGATAACTTTTCAAGATTAGAAAACAAATGCCAGAATATGTTCATGCCCATTTTATCAACACGATCACACATTAAAACAAATATGCTCTGCAGGTGAAGATATGATCAAAGAGAATGACAATCCTCTCTTTGTCTCTGATGCTGTATTCAAGTACAAGAACCAAATTTTCCATGGGCTTTTTGTACGCATTTGGTGCAGTCTATAGAGAAGACACCCTCCAGTTCGAGGGCTCACTCCGAGCTGCACCGCTCTGTCACGCATCCGCGGACCTAACTCCATTAAGCCACACAGCAGTCACTCCTCTTTTCCCCATTCCCCGTGCTGTTATTTGGTCCCACTTTGCCTATAATGCATAATATCTTCCACATTATGGACTTATTTGCTAGTCTGGCTGAAATACATTCAGTACCTGTTCTGGAGTCTGTAATATCTTTATACCTTCTTGTTTCTCAGGACTGACACAATCTGTGCTTAGCTGCCTAAAGCACCAGGCACCACCTGCACCGCTCTGTCCACCGAGTCTGAGACTCATGAGCAGCTCTGAAGGCTGAAAAGAATTGGTCTTCCTCTTGCTTGCATGGTATTCTCTACCCACAGTATAAAAAGACACTTTCCATTTTCCAAGAGATCCCAAGCCTCCAAGGACAAGACAACAGTGTAGGTAGGAAGTGACTTAGGTATACTGGGAACGGGGGAAACTTCTTGAACGTGCAGGGAAGGACAGACTGCACCTTGACAGTAACAGAGCCCAGCTGCTGGCACAGAATTCAAAAAGTTTTTAGAACAGAAAGCAGAGGAAAGCCAACGAGCATGGAACAGCTCCTGGTTCAGACTGACATGCCACTGGGGCATATGTAACCAATATTCAACGTGCTTCAGGAAAGGCTGGGGCCGGGGTGGGGATAAAAAGTACAATCAGGAAACATAAGGAAGGGTCATTAAAACACTTTTAATTCATTGGTATATGTCCTTAAGCAAAACTTTCAAGTGTTTCTACACCAATGTTAGGAACATAAAATTAAGATGGGGGAATTATGAAGACAAATCATCAATGTGCCGTCCCAAAACAATACACATATCAGAAATCTGGTGGATGGAGAATAATCAGGAGGATAGAACATTGTCAGGCTCTCAACTTTGTAAGAATGGCAGCGTAGGACATACAGCAGAAGGGTAGAATGTGAAGGATAATACAAAGTGTAATAGCATAGAAGTATTACAGGTAAAGGAAAGTGTGATGGATCTCTGTGGGTAAGAAATTTCACAGTCTAGAAATAAAAATGTAATACTAGGATTGCACTGCTGCCCACCTGATCAAAGTGACAATATCACTCATGAAATGGTATGTGAGATTAGAGAAGCCACACATAAACTGGATCAATGCCTTATCAAAACCAGATATAGAGATCACATTTTTGGGTGTGATAAATGACTGCCTTTTGGATCAGTCTTTCAATCTTTAGTGCTTCCCAGGGCCGTCTTCAAAATTACTAGTAGAGAGGTACTCTATGTAGTAGAGTACTACTCGCTCTAGTATAGATGAAGTAGCTCTGTAGACCACAATGCAATAGGATTTAGCACTGTTGTGTGAGACATGAGGCCAAAGAAATTAAACCCAAAAGATACCAATTTCAAGAAACGGAAATACATGAAAATTACCAAAAGCAGTTAAAGAAATCCAAACAGCTCCAAACCCAAGAAAATATAAAAAACCCCTTAACAAACAGAAAAAAAACCAGAAAGCAGGAAAAAAAACTAGAAGAAGCATCTAAAAAAGCAAGTCCCTCACAAGGATCCAGAAGAGTATTTAGCAATTTTGCATTAGATATCCAGGTAAAATGAATGTCACAATTTGAACAACCAACGACTCCCCACACCCCTCACCCAAAAACCCAACCCCAAAATAAATTAAACACACCCCCACCCCCATCCTCCACCACCAAAAAAAGAGCCCAAAACTAAACCCAAAACCCCAAAGAAACACCCCTGCATGAATCAGTAGGGAAATTTAGTACACTGTCACCGGGGAAAGGTCAGTATTTAAGAAATTAATATTACTGAAATTGGCAAGAACAGAAAAGCACATTCAAATGGCAGATCAGATATAAACAGGAAATTAGGAGGTCTGATAAACAATTTTTATGGCCTCCCTGCAAAATATGCTGAAAATTATAGTAGAAAGTTTTGAATAAAAAGCACAAAGTGAAATATGGCGTTAGGGCAACTGCTTGATAACAGAGGTGTAAAGAGGGGACTTGGGTATTACAGGGCACAGCAAAAGACTTCAGTTTTGAGGGGTGAAGACTTTAACAGGATTCCCACCACACATACTGCATTGTTTAAAGCAGAGAAGTCAGCGGAATCAGAAGAAGTTTGGAATAAATATACAGAAAATCAGATAAAGCAGACAAATTAGATACAATATGTCATCAGGAATTATAGCATTTACCAACAGTCTCCTTTAGAAACTTGGATGTAAAAAAAAATCCAAACAACAAAACATCATTCAAGTTCTTCAGAAAAAAAAGAAAAAGAGGAAAATTTTCTTTTAATTCTTTCCTGAAGCAAATAACTCACGTTAGCTGCAGCTCTTTATCAATAAGAGCAATTTCCAGATGCGTCTTTGCCATCTGTTAGCCTTATAATTGAGTTTTATAATTTTGGCTTAAGCGTTTTTTTTTTTGTTGATTGCACTCTACAAGTTCAAAATTCCTAAGGTTTCCGGTCAGCAAGACAGTCGTAAGTGAACTCTGCTGCACCAGATTTGGAGTAGGATGCTAAGATTTGAAGATGCACTGAACTTTCTGGTTTATTTAGTTTGGCTCTGTCAGTTTTTGCATCTGCATTGTGTCCTGTCATGTAGCTTTATTTCTATTCAGAGCACCTAAAAATAACCCTGTTGGTTCTTCCTCCCAGCAAGTACCATCAGAAACAGAATTATCAGTAAAGGTTCCTTCTCACATGAATTCAATGAACAATACTGCGTTACCTCTTGGTATTTAAGGTTCTTATCACTGAAATTACTTAGAAGAGTTATCTTTGAAGAAATAGCCTAAAGTAAAGCACGAGGTTTAAAATTTTCCAACAGAGGGGAGATGCCTGGAGAGTAAGAAAGGTCTTCAACAAAATTGTGCATATTAGGAAGCGGAAAATATCAGTATAGTGAAAATGGCATCCAGTATGGATACAGAGTAGATGGTGTTCTGCATATAGAATTATACAGTATTCAGCTTTCATGTCACCTCTGCGTTAGACAAAATATTGATTAATTCATCCCACTACTACATGTATTTGAAAAAAAAGCCCAACCCATTCTGTTGTCCATTTCTATTTGCTTTTTGAGATTTTTTTTTTAAACTACCATCACAATTTATGGGCACTGCTTTTACATTCAACGGTTATACTATGTAATATTCCTATTGGATTGAAAAGAAGTATTTTAGTATCTTTTGCTCTCTCACTAAGACTACCCAGAACAGTTTGTAAAGGATTCACAACTTCGCAACAGTGGAGAATGTCTTGGAAGCCTAACGCAGGAGAGGCATCTTCATATTATGAATGACAGAGTTAAACTGTACTAGACAAAAGCATACAAGGTTTATGCACATATTTCAATGTTGGTGAGATTTTAACCTCATATTGATCAAAGTCACATTGCATTTCTGAGGTTTGTAGACCAATTTACAGTGGTAAACCATAAGTTCTGCCAAGAACAATTTCTAAATATTTGCTCTGGAATCAGTTATTCTTTTGTGTCCTAAGCCAAAACAAAAATAGTAGTGGCAAAGAAGGTACAGCAAATCCTACCTAAATTACTGTTTCCTCCCCAGCACTGCACATTGTAATTTTCTTGTGTACTTTAACTGTTGTGAAAATCACAAGAAATGTGGCGGGGGGGAGGGGGAAGGAGAAAGTCTGGTTACAAGCTGATTTACATAAATTCAAAAAATCAACAGTTTTATGGAAATGAGAAGGGTCCCCTCATTAATTTGCAACCAGATTGAGCAAAACATCAATTTTGAATGATCTTCAAAATGTCTTATTTGAAAATACTTCCCTATTCCTGAGCATTAAGAAAGCTTCTCAACTGTTTCCTGTAAATGTTATTTTTAAGTTTTTTTATAAAATTTCTTACAACAAATTACATAGCATCATTTTATCTTATCTTTACCTTATCTTTACCTCTGCCACGGCAGTTACACACTGAACTATTTTTAAGCAGTTTCACTGACATTTTCCAGCCCATTACATTAGTCACACAGAAAACCTGAATAACTAACAGATCAGTTGGGGAAGTCCTCTCTTTGTTTTCTTCAAAATAATATTCTGTATATTATTTCTCTTTGAAGACAGAAAGAGTTGGAAAAGGAATTGGAAAGAACCCTCTTTAGCCAGTTTCATTTCATCAAAAGCGTATCAGAAATTTCTTGCATTACTGTCACATGTCAAATTTCCTTGCATGCTTGAGGTAGAGAAGCGTCAAATCCAAATGTCATCTCCTTCATGTCATGCCTTACTATGATAACTCTAGGGAGGGTTATTTTACAGCATCGCACACCGTGAAAATTATTCAGCATTTGCAGAATGGAAATGAATGCTTTTATAAAACCACATATTAATTGTTAATATCAAACCTGCATATTCATTGCTATAAATCAACATTTCCTTGAAGGCAGTGCCAGTCCAAATTTTTAAAGACACACATGGAAATATATATACATATATATACACATACATGTCTAAGTCTAGAAACATACTAGATAATCCTTTAGAAGTACAGTATAACTATTTAATGTACTAAAACTTTGTCTTGCAACCTTGATCATTTATCAGAACCCATTGTGCTACACTGACTATAAAAAGGGTAAAGCAACAATATTTGCCAAAGGGCTTCTTATCTGGCCTTTGATATCAACAGATTACCTCAAAATTACACCTTTTATAAGCATACATTTTAAATGCTTCATATTGCATGGAGAACACCTTTGCTTTTTGTCAAGAGTCATTTCAAGTCCCAGTGCATGGTCTTTCAAAAATTTTGTGTTACCCATCTTTGCCTGGGCTACCACACAAAGCAGTCAAAGCTGTACAGGTACCCACATGTAGATCAGGGATACAGCCCATCCCATCACGATGTATACAGTTGTCTGGGCTGCTAACCACCCTCAAAGCTCCCACTGACATCCCTGGGAGCTGACAGAAATAAGGCATTTCCAGAAGCAGCTAAAAACTTGTAGAGTTCTTCTCTTTACAGCATGGCAAACAAAAACGATGTACAAAGTAAGAGCAAGCTATTCAAGGGGGTGAAAAAGACTATTTTGTTATCCTTGATGAAAGAAGAAAAAAACCCAGCTGCCGTTATTGAACCTGATCAGCTGGTTGGTATCTGTGTTGGCTTCAGTGATTTTAATAAAGCTACACAGATTAATGTCCAATGAGAAGCCATTTTCAAAATCACAAAGTTATTAAAAAGAGGATGGATGAACAAAATTAGCTTATAACTTTCTGCTGCCAAAAGTCTGTCAGCTAAAATTATATTTTGTGGGTTTCCCAGTATTGTGGTTTGCCTTCTTGAGCAGAAAGACCAGTTTGGACGTAAAGAATTCAGCTCAAGGTGAGTCCCTGCTGCTTTATGGACATTGGACAGTAGCTTTTTAATTAAAATAAGGTTACTTGCAGACCAAATTGCATGAGTAAGAACATGAGATGTTAATCTTCTAGATTTTAATGTGAAATACCACTGGCTTGGGGGAGGGGACTTTCACCCTTCCTTACAACCTTCAGCCATGGCTGTGCAACTTCCTAGGTTTGCTAGAAATTAGATCATTTAAGTACAGAATAGGAAACTTCAAAATTACTCAACTACAGCTGTTAAACTGAACTTCAAGCTTTTTTTCACTGATGGTTCAAGTCATATTAATTGAACCTTCCCCCAAGTATAAAGAGAATACAAAATATTGAGAAAATGAGTGTTCTGAATTGTTACAATTTTCTATCTTTTACTACACTCACCGAAAAATTTCCTCTGAGTTTCCATTTCTGCCTCTGCTGGCTTTACTTTGATAGATAAGTTAGTATCTCCCTCTAGTGGTTTTCAGAGTAATAATATTGATCAGAAACCCCTCCAGTGTACAAGGTGATTAATTTTATTCTCTTTAGATCAGCAGTTCCCTTGCACACATGTCACTAGCACGGCAGTGCACGCACACACACCGTTAAATGCCAACCAGTCTAAAGTGCCAAGGCTTTCACTAGGAACCTGAGTCTGCACTGGGTCAACATGCAGGACTTCATGTATCCATGTATTTCATTAGAAGAAAAAAATCTCCCTTTCTCCTGTAATTAGGCAATGAATATGTGTAGGTTGCAAAAAATTAAAAAGGAAAAAAAAAAGATTTTACTGAATTCACAGTTTAACCAAATTGATGCACACTATTGCCTTCCATCATTAACATTTGTGTTAACTTAAATGCTGTGAAAACTCATTACTCTCCTCAATAGCAACTCGTACTCGCACACAGATCACTCACCCTTGCTATCCCCAAGTACAGCTTTATTTTCACAGGTATTATAGTATCTTCTAATTACTTTGTACCTTTGCTTGTCTCTGTGGAGAAAACTTTCTTGTTCTGTTCATTTTACCAGGAACATGGGGAAAATTTTTTGCCAGGCATGTCACTGACTCAGTTGGTACATGTGCAATCCCAAACCATATAAATCCAACAGGTTCCCGTGTCTTTGTATTTGCTGTGGGAGAGGCCCTTGTGTTCTGTAATTGTGATTTATAAGGCTCCAGACAGGGTTTTTCATATTTAATTTCCCTTAATATTGCAAGAGTAATTTGCTCCAGATTGTTGCTTCTGGGACTCGTTTCATTCTGTTTTCTTTTGTACGCTTAGTAAGTAAAAAAGTTTGCTAATTTTTTAAGCCATGAACAAAACAAAAAATTAGAGAAAGTAACTGACCATCCACACCACATGAAAACTTGCAGAAAAATGAAGATAGGAGCAGACGTCATGGCAGAGGCACGACTCGTTGTGCATATAGGCTGATCCTATTAATAACGGGCAAAGTAGCAAGTAGAGGAAAGGAAAGAAAACACAGAAAAAAAGACATACAAGATGAGATATCATGCAGATTGCTGGCAGTTAGCAGAGTTAATGTGAAAGCATCCACCCAAGAGCAAGAGATTCACAGCAAATTTTGCAAATAAACTTAACCAAAACAGTCCACTGTTACAAAACACATGACTTACACACTGATTAACACATCATGCTAGTAAGCAAGAGTTGTACTTTCACACACAATCGTATCAGAAGGATTTAGAATATTTACAATGGTGAAATAGCTTTTGGATGTTTTTTCAACTTCATTTAACAGTTGTTGGCCAGTAAGAAGAGTTTATTTTTAAAATAAGATCTGGTTACTAGAAAAATACATTGAATACCAACTCTGTGGGCTTTTATAACACTACTGACATCTCGGTAATTGTGCCTTATTAAAGAAAAGCAGATAATATACTGGAATAAAACTTGGTATGCAGCAGTTACGGCGAACTAACTGCACTAGTCTGGACAGTCTTTCCTTTGCAAAAATGAGATGAGGTGTTACAAATTCATTTTAAAAATATTTATTTTATATAATGGCAGGTACTTCCCTGTTCAGTACCTTTTGTCTTGAAATTTATTCTGAACAATTTGAATTCAATATATTCTCTTTCATACAGTATTTTGAAAGGTAAGACAGAGAGTATATTCAACATATTTTATATATGTGGCACAGCTATAATTTCTCTTCTTCAAAAATGAATATATACAATACAGGGACTACTAAACAGCATAGTTCTGATTTCAGCACAGCAATGCACTTTGATACCTGTTAAGAACATGACCTAAGGCCAATACACATTTGCAGAATTTCTAAGAGGAACAACATCCTAACCAGATATAATGTTTTTAATCAATTAACAACACTTTTAATATTTGGAAACACTAATATAGAAATACTACTTCTAAGCCAGGTTTCTCATGTATTTGAGAAAGCCATAGAACTGATTTTCATAGCATTGTAGACAGACCACCAGTTTTATGCTCACTGCTGGGTTATTTTTCGTAGTGGGAATCATGTGTGAAAGTGCAATGGTTATAGGAAAGGCAGATAAGAAAGCAGCTGTTAATTTTATGTTAATCATGGGGTACTTGAAATAGAGTGGCCATGGTCTAGAGTGAACAGTATGTGTTTAGTGATAGATAGGTTACCAGGCACCGAGGTACATTTAAACATAGTTTTTCACTGCTCTTCTAAAACAACTCTACAACTGTTTTTAAACGTAGTCCTACAGTCTTATAAGTTCAATTTTACCTGTTTGGCTTCATCAAAACAGACATCAGGACCCTTTCTGTATCTAGGTTGTTTGACCATTTCACAAGGATTTGGCCCTTCATCTGTTTCCTCGGTTAAGGAGCGTGACTGTTTTTCATGCATCGTACATTACCAGGATTAACATCCTGTTTTTACTTTAGTGGGCGAAGAGAAGATTTATGCTAATTCAGATCACATTAAAATAAACATCAATAATCACAGTTGCTTGTTTAAATTAAAGAAAACCAAATCAAACTAACCCTCCAGATAAATCAAAATCAAATACCTTTTTTAAACTGTTCTAATCAAGAAAAAAACCATCCTGCATGACTTTTTAGAACGAGTACTTCCAGAACTGTACACAAAAGAAAAGCTGAGGGTTTTTAAAATATTTTCTGCATAGCTTTTATTACCATTCCATAAATATTACAGAAAATATTTGATAAAGTAGTAAACTTTCAATGGTGCTGATTGGTTATAGCATATGTGACCACTGAGTTATTCTGCTAAAATGAAGATATACAGTAAAAGTGAGGAAGCCTGTTTGGAAGAGTAATGCCATATATTGCAGTGTAGGCCTATAAGAACTACTGGTTTTATCATGTATACACCTATCTTACCCCAAATATCACAGACAAGATCATCCCACTGTAGGCTTTGATAGTAAATGACAGAAAACCTAATCAGATCTCATTAGCATTTCAGTGATGGAGACAGAGAAAATGCTGTCCAAACAGTGCAACAGCAGGATAGAAATGGGAACAGTGACATGCTATTAATTAGATGACTGTAAATGTGAGGTAATACTGTAGCTTATGTCTCTGAAATCTGTAATTGCTGATATTGAAGTGTTAATACCATACTCCACATCTGCCACAGGCTAACAAGGGACACAAGTCATTGTGGCATAGTTGAAAAGCATGGATATGGTAAACTGCAGAACTGTCTTCTGTTGAAAACCGGTTATGTTACCATTCAGTATATTAAGCTGTTTTTATTCCACTGTTGGTAGTACACAGAGTTAAAGCTAAGCTGGTGTTTTAAAAAAACTGACCACCAATACTTTACTTATCTTAGTAGCTCTAACTTGTACTTGAAGCAATCCTGTTTGTGCACTGTTGTGTACTACAGCAGCTTCATTGCAATGAGTGGAGATGCCCAATGAAAGAGAAGGCAAGAGGATTGGGAATTTAGTTCTACAGATCTACATCTGTCTTGATTCAGATGTTATCAGACTCACCTCCCCTTTCCTCTGCCAGGCCCCAGCTGGAAGGGGAGTCAAAAGGCAGAAATACTCCAAAAGACAACGTGCACAAGCAAAGCTGTACCAGCAAAAAGGAAGCAGAGTCTAATAATAACCATCTGAATAGCACCCAAAGGTCATTCTGTCTGCTTGTGTGATGTCATGCTACATCTGCATTTCACAATGTACCTTAGTTATAGAAAATAGAGAATGGCTAACTACTGCATAGTTAGAACAAAAATGAAATAGTTCATTTAGTCAACATAAGCCCACCCAGCTGCTCTGGCTGCCATTTGAGGTCATTTACCGCTTTCTAGAATGTTTGGACCCCACAGGGAAATGCACATCATGTGCCCATTTCCCATCCAACGTGCTTCATTTCCTATAGCGAGTCCTGTCTATGAATTCAGACAGTGACTAAAGTTAATCAACCTGTCAAGGACGGAGCCCAATTAGAATATTAGGATGTGTTTACACAGTTCTGTGATGACATGGATATTGCTTCCACCTCAACCTAACTTCCTTCTCAGCCCAAGCGTAGATGGAATTCCAGTATTATTAATGTGGCAATGAAGGCATTGCTTGTGCCAAAGAAACTCAGTCATCTCTACCATCACCTGCTTTTCTTTCAGGAATGGGAGAGGCTGTCTCAACTAACTTCCTGACATGGACAAAGATATTGCTAATTGTTTTCCATATTCCGTCACAATAACCCAAATTATGATTTGATTTACCATCTCTGGTGTGCTATCCTCAAGCATATATAGCAGAGAAAAAATGAAGTGAATTTCTCCTTGCCTAGAGTATGTGTGTGTTGGTTTTATGTATTTCCATCACCATCACCTATAGGTATCTACTGGAGTGAAAAGGCTAAAGGCATAGCGATCGGCATGAAGGTGGTTGCAAATTAGAACAACATTTCACATGCTTTTAATTGTAATGCATGGTTGCAAGGACTCTGCTTAGCATGTATACCACCTACGTCTCCAGCCAGCTCTGAAGAAATTCTATGCTAGCAGCTGGATAAACTTTAGCTTTTGATGGTTAAAGCAGTTTCCACAAAAAGTAAGCAGTTCTCACCGGCACTGAGCACACACTAAAGTGCCTTCATCACTTCACCTCAGTGTTGTAGGCATCAGTGCAGTATCCAGACTTTTCATGACCAAACACTCTCATGTTGGTGTTGCCCTTTTTTGTTATTTCTCTAGACATACCCTTGTCTTTTCTAAAGGCTGAACAAACCCAGGAGTCTCAGACTCCCCTTGCCTGTCCTGTGCTCCAGATGCCCTTGGTGGCCCTTCGCTGGACTTCCTCCAGGATGGCAGTGTGGCACTGGGAAGCCCCAGACTGTACACAG
Organism: Ibycter americanus; assembly: GCA_035590275.1. Classification (NCBI taxonomy): domain Eukaryota; kingdom Metazoa; phylum Chordata; class Aves; order Falconiformes; family Falconidae; genus Ibycter; species Ibycter americanus. The sequence goes on along the minus strand of JAVJGI010000060.1, from coordinate 73,402,597 downwards.
CACTTCAGATGTGGTCTCACCAGCGCTGAAGAGATGGATGGATCAATTCTCCCAACCTGCTGACTACACTTTTGCTAACATAGCCCAGGATGTGACTGGTAAGGCACAGTGCCAACTGATGCTCAATTTCTTGTCCATCATGATCCACAAGTTCTTTCCTGCAAAGCTGTTTCCAGTAACTCCGCCCCCAGTGTTTCTAACTGCATGTCATTATTCTGTCCTGGATCCAAGACTTTGCATCTGCCTTTTGCAAACTTCATTAAGTTCCTGTGAGCCCATTTCTGTTTAGGTCCTCACAAATAACAGCTTTGCTCTCTACCTCAGTGACTGCTGCCTCAGATGATTTGTGATATCATCCACAAATATCTGCTGCTACAAGTACTCCAGTGGCAACCACGCTACTGATATGTACACAAACAGACCTTTTTTTCCAAATATATTCCAGTATATCATAGCCAAAAATCAATCCACACGACTAAATAACATGATTTTAAAGGATACCCGGCTTCTCAGCTTGCATCAGTGGCTTTGGGTCACAGGATCGGCACAGCAGTTGGCTATCACTAATAATGAATACTAGATTGGTGTTTGAAATCTTCTCTGCATGATAAAGTCTGGAAAAAAGCCAACAAAACCCTATGTTTAAATGAAGCAAAGAAATCCGTATTTGAGAAGGACACACAGTTTTGGAACAAAAGTAATCTGACTTCACAGATTCAGTCTGCCTGCTACTGTTTATCTTTCCCATTAATGAACAGCAAGAAACATTTATAATAAATTTTGTAATCTTTTTGACATTTCTATGGCTTCCTCTTTCAACTAGACTTATTAGTAGAAAAAATAGAAAAGGGCAAAAAATGACTTTAATTGAGTTAATAGCTAGCTCTGTACTGCTGCAACAGTAGCTGTACTGAGAAATAACATCAATTCAGCATCATTTCTTCCTCTAACAACACTGAGAAAACCCCCAACCGCAAAAAGAAACAAATAAACAAAACCCCAACACATAAACCTGTCTGTAAGAAGGGTGAGAAAGAGGTTTAGGGTATGTTTGTTGTGTATTTTTGTATGTTATGTACACATAATTCCAAGAAAGGACTTTAAGTTAGTATAGTAACTTTGAATTTATAGATAATTGAATAGGCAGCATTATATCTTTAAGCTACAGATACTACACTTCATGCCTTAGATACTAAAGGTAAGGATACTTGTGGATTTTTTCAAGGATAATTTTCATGTACAATTGAATTTATTGGAAAGGAAGCCAGGCCTTCAAAAAAGCAGAGAAAAAAAATCTTAACATTTCTTAGTCATTAACAAAATATATTCTACCTGTCCAAGACAGGTAAATTCAGTACAGTCTAATAGGTTAATTGCTTTTAGTGGATTCTAAATAATTTTTGTACACATATAAACTAGCAAGTAAGTCATTTCATATAGCTTGTTACCACTCTATATCGGCAGAGTTTATTACATAGGTGTGAATTGTTCAGATTATTTCTGAAATTTCACAGATGAAGAGTTCATACCCCTGATTAGGTACAATAAGAGGACAAAATACCTGTTAATTAAATAACTGATGATGTGATTACATATCTGGTTTGTTTTAACCAGCTTAAATTGTCCTTTCATACTCATTCCCACACTGTGGCACTATTTTTGCAATATTAGCATAATAATTTCTGCAGTCTTTTAGTAAACTGAATAAAGAACTCTTCTGAAAACTCTCCAGATTAAAAAAAAACAAAAACAAACACACAAAAAAACCCCAACCACACAATCAAAACACAAATGAAAAAAACTCTACAAAAAACAAAACCAAACCCCAAAATCCCAGGTTATGAGTTCTCTGCACAACCAGGTACCACCCAAACACATACTAGCAACATGGAGGAGGAAATATGGAAGTGGTAAAAAAAGGTCTGCGTGTTTTCGCTGTATTCACCATTCTCCAGTGTCCTCTGTCTTTCTCTCCTGGCTTGAAACACTGTCTTCAAGTAGTGTGAAACCCCACTGTTAATTTTAATTTCTAAGATGTTTTCAGAAATCCTAATGTACGCAAACTTTCAACCCAGCAGGCTTTTGCATGAAACACAGAACTAGGTCCAAGTTGCTATGTTTCTGAAGTATCTGATTTTTTTAACATTAAACATCATCTTGAATAGGCATATGGAGCCTGAAGAGTAATTCTTTTAATCACAAAACAAAACAGCATGGTTTGCTTAGTAAGACCCACAGCTCTTAAATCATGAGCGCTACTGAATAGAAGGTAAATTCGGAGATAAATTGCATAATCTTCTTGACCATCAAAAATTCCAATACATAACCAGATTAAAGAAAATCATCTCCTTCTGAATATTGCAGCATGCTTTTAAGTTTATGTAATAAATTAAAAGAAAACAAATTGTAACAGGGATAGAAATACAATTCTCATGGAGCATATACAGGTCATAAACCAAAAATTTGACTACAATGTTTCTATAATTCTTTAATCATTACAATTGAAATTCATTCTAAAAAAATACAAAAAGAATGCAATTTATCATTTTACTGCCTAGATACTTCCTTGTCTTGCTTATGTAAGTTTAGTGTAATTAATCCAAAATATATTCTTTGATCTTATAATAGTGTCATTTTCTTTTGCGAAAGAAATGAATATCCAAAAATTATTATTTATAGTGAAGAAATTTTACCTGGAGCAGTTTATACAATCTACAATCCCACCGAAGGATTTATCATCATTTTCAAAGAAATACTGAGTTTGCTCAGTGATACAGCTTGTTTTAGGCAGGGCGGCACCGAAATCATCATCTTCCATGTCAGCTGACGAAAAGAAAAAAATACATAAATAAACAATGACATTCTTTAAGTCACAGGTGCAATGGGGAGACCCAAATATGGCAGGACTTACCTGCTTCAAGGAAACGTGGAAAAGTCAAGCTCAAAAACAGCTGCTGTAAGATAGACCTGGACACGGAAAGACAACATATATATGTATGTTAAAGGCTCTTTGTCTTCTTGGTATTTTAACAGATGCTTAAAAACTACTGAAATAAGATTGATTAACAATGACATTATCATGGCTTATTATGCTTTTGCCAGTTATTAAAGCTGTGTTTCTTTAAGCCTTACAGTTTGACTCTGGTTTTCTTTTCAGACTTTCTCCCAGGTCTTCTTTCACGCTCTACTTTTGAGATTTGCTATCATTTGTGCCCATAACTCACATAATGAAAATGTTATCATGCCATCCATGTCCTCCTCTTATACCTCTGTGGGAGATGGAAGAGGCATGTTGGTATTCCTCTAACACTTAAACCAACCGGAACTCCTTTTGAACACACTCGGGGAAAATGCTTCTGAATTAGATACTTTACACTGATTAAGGTTCATTAAATTGCTCAGAAGGAGACAAACACTGGAATATTACAAGTGTATTATAAAAATCATTACTGTAGCAGTTGACTTTTAAAATCATCTCTATTCCTGCTCTTGAGGTACGGAATATATTTTTCTCCTAGATGCTACTAAAACTCTCAGGCTTAGAGAGCTCTATTTATTTCAAATTATTTTTCTTCACTTGTGATCGTATTTCCCCTATTTTGTTTACTTGAGGCAAGTACCAGCTTGCCACATACATGGCCCCTTCTCCTCTACCAACTTGTCAAAACAGCAATTGCACCAGTTACATTCCTTGACTCGCTGCTTCTGCTTAAGCCTTCCTAATCCCTGTCATCACATTTTAGGTTTGCTTCTACCTGATGCTTCCTCATCTCATTCTGTTCTAATGCCTATTCTGCAGAGAGAAGGGACTGTATAACTTTAGTCAACCTCAAAGATTCTTTCCTTTTCTCCTTATCCGGTGTGATCCACGTGTAAAGAAACTGAATCTGCCTGTCACCTTTCCAGCATAGGCATAGCCTGAAGGAGCTTTGGATTCACATCCACAGCTTTGCACCTCGAATCATCAGACAGACAGTGCACCAACCGTCATGGATGAGAAGAGACCCGATGCCATTCAAGTGGTGCAATTTGCTGACAGAAAATAGTAATCCTTCACAAAGGCTTACCACAGAATTTGCCGGGAACTGACTGAAAAGGGCAGCCTGGGAAAACTGTAAAACCTTCTGAGTTAAAAAAGCATGAAGGAGAAATGACACATACTCTCTTAACTAAATGCTGATGGATCCCACAGAAATTTTGAAGATTATCACTCACACCTTTATCCCACATTGTTGCCTGAAACACTATAGTTTTCTTTAACAACCTGGTTTCTCTTATTTCCCTGCATTTGCTTTTGCCAGGTGCCTCACCGAATCCATTTTTGGTCAGCTTTTTTCACTCTGTTCGCTTAATGGCCTTCTCTGCCTGCTTCTGATCTAGATTCCATTAAAAACATGTCCATAGAAAGTACTTTCATGTGGTGCTTTCAAGTTAAACATCATACAAAACAAACCTTAGGTCTAAATTGAGTCCAGGCCACTGAGTCTGATTTGAACACTGATAAACGAAAGTCTCTCTGCTTGAGAAGAGCTCAAGTTTCTCTTCTGGATTATTGCCCATCGCCAGTTTTTGAGGTTTGCTGTTGTCCAAAAAACCTGAGATTTTTGCTGTTGCTCTTAACCAAATGTAACCAACAATCAAAACCAACATACAATTTTCATAGTGCTATCTGTGAGAAAATTACTGTATGTTTGTTCAGCTGCTATATACTTTAACTCTTAGCTTCAGAAAGTAGGTAATTTATTCCCTCTTGATAATTTAATTAAAAAAATAAGCATCATTACTTTAGAAAAAGGAAGAGTCTCCAAGGGGGCAATTCACACCAATGCGAAAGTATCACATCAGTCCCAATTACTTATCCCAACGTGGTGCTGGAGGAAGTAGCTGATGGAGGTGTCTACCTAAATGGCTCTGAAATAGGTAAAATTATTTCTGTGGCTATTATTAATAATGCCATATTATTAATGGTAATAACGCCAAAATTGATAAAGTGAAAGATAAACCTAATTAGCGGTGCAACCCTGCCTCTCTCAAGGTCAATCCCAAAATTCCACTGCAGCCCAAATATAACAACTTTTCCCCTCAGCTATAGAAATAGGACAATGACTGTAGAACTATCCCACATGCTTTATATGTATTTGCTTCCTTGAAATAGTTCAGTAGTGCTTTTCACACTCCATTTCAAAGAACCAACAAATAATTATAATGAAAACTTTTAATTGAACTGGGCCGTCAGATAACATATTGGTTATCCTGCAGCGTAAGCAAGACTTCTTAACATTTTGTAATAGAGAAGGTTCATTGCCGCAAATTAGCGGGTCTCATTGACAGAGCTTTAAACAAGACCTACAGGGCTTCTACTCCAGAAGATGAAGGCCAAAGAAAGTGTACTCCCCTCCCCCCGGCGAATGAGCGAGAATGGCAAACTGGTAACAACGAATGAGGAGAAGGCTGAGGCACTCAACAACTCTTTTGCTTCAGTGTTCACTGGTAACCTCTCTTACCGGGCCTCCCAAGTGGATGGACCATAAGGTGGGGACTGGAGGAGCAAAGTCCTTCCCACTGTAAGGGAAGATCAGGTTCATGACCACCTGGGGAACCTGAATATACATGTCTATGGGACGTGACAAGCTCCATCCCAGAATCCCGAGGAAATTGGCTGATGTAGTTGCCAAGCCATGATACTTGAAAAGTCACAGCAGTCAGGTGAAGTCCCTGGTGACTGGAAAAAGGCAAACATTGCACCCATTTTTAAAAAGGGTAGAAAGGAGGACCCTGGGAACTACCGACTTGTCAGCCTCACCTCTGTGCCTGGGAAGATGGTGGAACAGATTCTCCTAGAAGGTATGCTAAAGCACATGGAGGACAGGGAGGTGACTTGATACAACCAGCACAGCTTCACCAAAGGCAAGTCCTGCCTGAACAACCTAGTGCCCTTCTCTGGTGGACTGACTACATCAGTGGACAAGGGAAGAGCTACGGATGTCACTTATCTGGACTTTGCAGGGCCTCTGACATGGTCCCCCACAACGTCCTTCTCTCTAAATCAGAGAGATACGGATTTGATGGGTGGACTGTTCGGCGGATAAGGAATTGGTTGGATGGTTGCATCCAGAGCGTAGTGGTCAATGGTTCAATGTCCAGTTGAAGACTGGTGACAAGTCGTGTCCCTCAGGGATCCATACTGGGACCAGTACTCTTCATCAATGACATAGTGGGATTGAGTGCACCCTCAGCAAGTTTGCAGATGACAGTGAGCTGAGTGGTGCCATTGACACACCTGAGGGATGGGATGCCATTCAGAGGGACCTGGACAAGCTCAAGAAGTGGGCACATGTGAACCTCATGAGCTTCAATAAGGACAAATGCAAGGTTATGCACCTGGGTTGTGCAACCCCATGTATCATTACAGGCTGGGAGATGAAGGGATTGAGAACAGCCCTGGCAAAAAGGACTTGGGGGTACTGGTGGATGAAAAGTTGGAAATGAGCTGGCAGTGTGTACTCGCAGCCCAGAAAGCCATATCCCGGGCTGCATCAAAAGAAGTGCGGCCAGAAGGTTGAGCGAGGTGATTTTGCCCCTCTACTCTGCTCTTGTGCGACCCCACCTGGAGTCCCACGTCCAGTTCTGGAGCCTTCAGCATAGGAAAGACATGGACTTGTTGGAGCAGATCCAGAGGAGAGCAACAAAAATGATCAGAGGGATGGAACATCTCTTCTATGAGAAAAGTCTGAGAGAACTGGGGTTGTTCAGCCTGGAGCAGTCTCCAGGGAGACCTTGTTGTGGCCTTTCAGTACTTACAATGTGCTTATAAGAAAGATGGGGACAGACTTTTCAGCAGGGCCTGTTGCGATTGGACAAGGGGTAACAGTTAAACTAAAAGAGGGTAGATTCAGACTAGGTAAGAGGAAGACATTTTTTACAATGAAGGTGGTGAGACACTGGCACAAGTTGCCCAGAGATGTGATGGATGTCCCATCCCTGGAAACATTCAAGACCAGGCTGGACAGGACTCTGAGCAACCTGATCTCATTGAAGATGTCCCTGATCATTGCAGGGGTGGTTGGACTAGATGACCTTTTAAGGTTGCTTCCAACCCAAATTATTCTATGATTCATGTGTTTTTGTAAAATGATTAACTGAAAAGCAAACACTGACTTTCTTAAGACTTCTTGCTAGAAAAAGAGAAAGACAATATTTTGAAATAGACAACTAAGTGATCAATAATTCTAAAAGTAATAATGTAACCTGAACCTTCACACTTGTCAATCAGGCTTAGACTATTAATTCCAACTCTGATTCCTGAAGCTGATTTTGTAGAGTCAGAACACATAACACAAAACCTGGCAGGAGTAGTTTTGACTTCAATTGTTAACAGAACACAGAATTTTCCCAAGGAGTTTGGAGACATAGATAAAACTTTCACCATAGGAAAATGCAGAAACAAAAGGTTCACAGCAGTTTTATGGAGGGAATAAAAAGACTACTACAGTTTCAACCCATCAAATAATTCCAGTTTGGACATACAGATTTCCTACATGTACTTACCAGGCAGCTGCTGAAGCCCACCATCCTAGATGCAAAATATCTGTTATCGTAGGCTGGGAAAAAACCAACAGAGATTATGTTATTTGTATAAACACTTGCAGACTTTTATGGAAATATCAGTCACCACACAAGGGTCTACTGACCACATAAGCAGAACGAAGTCCAGCTCCTTGCTTTGGTTCTTCTTCGGGATCGCAGACTGATTGATAGTCATATGACTTGTTAAAAGCATACAGGGACATGTTAATCAGGTTTCGCATCAGGCCAGGATCAATTTCACCAAAGAATCTTCCAATCTGATGAGGGAGAATATACAGAGATAAGTTAAAGTATTTCCAAGTATTTTTCTCGTAAAAAAGTGAACAGTTCTGATTCACTCCCCCCACATCCCCCACTTTTTTTCCCCTCTACACAATTCATCCAGTCGTGCTTCTTATGTTTTTATTTCTTTCTTTGACTACTCCTCTCCCAAAAGCTTGGTTGGAGAACTCCAGTTCGACAGTAATTTTAAATGCATTATCAGTGAGACCACCCTGCTTGGGGAAGAGCAAGAGGAATATGAGAAAGAAGGTGTGTGGATGCCACACTACTTGCCCTCATCATCACAGGTCCATTGGCAGCCTACTAGGCTAAGGGCAGAGCACAAAGAATGCAACTTGCTCGAAGTATGGCATCTTGAACCGTAAACAAGACTGTGAAAAAGACTAACAAAATAACTGGAATGTCTGATACAGCAAAACTTTCATGATTCAGAAATGTTATTCTTAAGGTAAGCTGAAAGTGAAATGCTGGGGTTTTTTCTCTTAAAACTTCTTCCTATTATTTTTCATGGGCTGTCCTTAAAAATATACATACCTGTTGTGTATATTCATCCCGATTTGACATCAAAAGAAATCCACCATCATCAAGGATAACACAGTCCACATGCTATTGTAAGAAAGTGAAATACGTTTTGCAGTAAGGATTTGTCAAGAGAACTGTAAGAAACTATTTTTTATTCAACACTTTGGAAGCATCTTCAAATCTATGTGGCTCATGCTAAATCACAACCCCGTAGTCAAGGACCAATATTAAGCTATAATAAGTAACAATATCAGTATTATAAAAGTTTGTACAGATCAAAGACTTACTTGTGGCTTAATTATTAAAAGTTGCTTTGTAAATTCTTATTTGCTCAATACCTAGTTAGGTCTAAGAGTGCTATATCCTTATTAAATCTGATTATAACTTAATCTCAACTCATAATAAGGGACGACAACTTCACATGTGCTTCAGCCATGCTTAAAGTCCTTTTCCATTTGCAGCTTTTAGTGGTAAGAATTTTAAGGGCAGACTCTCAGCTGGCTAGTCATGATTATTTTCACTTGCCAAGGATTGTAGTGGGTTTCTTCCAGGTGTCAGGTGCAGGAACGGGAAGCCCACTGGTTCCCTATACTTTGCACTTTGTGAAAGATCCTTGCAGTCAGAGATTGGAGAGATAGCAATGAGACCAAACAGATAACCTCCCAGAGTACCCTTTTTGCTGTAACTCTTGCATTTAATGATCTTCACACTCCACAAAAGAACTTACAGAAGACCTGAGCAGAGAAGGCTTTTAAGCACATGGCAGAACCTGATACTGTGATAGCCCCTAAAGCTGTGCTCTCCTGCGTGCTAGCAGAGCTATGGGATTCCCAAATCCTGAATGGGCTGGGAGCAGAGGAGAGGAGGATGACTAACGACTGTTGAAGGGCACATTATGTACTCTGATGCTTTTCAGTTTGCATTTACCCTTCTCTAAGATACTTTTAGTGTTCTTTTTCTCCAATTCTTTAACACATTCCCTTGCCTCAGGATTGGGTTCTTGCTTTTAAAGTTACCATTATATTTTTCTCACATTTTTCTTCACATCACTCTTTATTGCTCTACTTGATTTTTTCTTCCCTCTAGTTCTTATAAGCTCATTGCTATGATTCCTGCAACAACCACTTCATCTGACTTTTATACCCTCTTTCACCCCCTCCCCTCCCAATCTTCACCTTTTTCAAGACAAAAATAACTAGGTCCCGTTTTCTGTAAAATTAATCCTCAAATAATAATGATAGAATTGTCTTAGATAAATCCAGAGGGAATCAGTGAATTTTCGTAATTTGGCAGATATTCATAAACTGAACATATTCTTACCATACTGTTTCTCTCACAGCCACAGATTTCACTGTTGCACTAAAAAAGAAAAGTACAGTAATCTTCAAAAAAATGTTTCAGAAGAAACTGCATTTTACAGTGATATTAATCAATCAAGACAAGTGACATGATTTTCAATACCAGTATATTAATTTAAATTAATTTTGACTGTGTGATTTATCACAAATACCTGTGTGAACAACCTATATTCAGTAATTATCAACAGCACAATCTCCACTGTCTTTCACAAAGTCCCTGATACATCTTCCTTTTTAAGTATACTCAATATATTAGAGATAAATAGTTTGGAGGACTTGTCAGTATGTCAGTGTTGTGAGTATAAAGCAAAAGAGAAAGAATATGTACATTTCCATGTGTTTGAGGTATGGAAAGAAAAACTAAAAAATATGCTGCTAAGTATCTTTTTTGACCATGAAAAGCTTCGCCAGTCTCAAAGCATGGGAATCCCATGTGATAAAGGAAGCCCACCATCTCCAGTTAGCTTTCATGGCTTTGATTACTAACATTTTTTTCTCTTTTTCTTGCAGTAAGTATATACATACACATCTAACTGTCCGCTTGCATTATGTCCTGAGCAAAACAACCACCAGATAATGCTGCAGTCATTCATCTTAAATTAATTCTGAGATAGTCTTCTTTCTTTCTTTCTTTCTCTTTTTCAGTTAATGCATTTTTGTTCTTAACTGTTCTGACATTTAGGCAATGCATTTGCCTACCCATTGAACTACAGCTCTAATACATACAACAGCCAGACACTGTTAACCATTCCCTTAATATACAACCAACCAAGCAATGTTGCATCACCCAACTGTTCCATAATTGTCTTTATTTTGTGCCTTTCCTTTCCTTTCCCAGTGTACCATTAATTACTTATTTTTTCCTTCCATTTAGCCTTTCCTCCTTCCCATTTACACATAAGTTTTAGATATAAGGAATGAAAGGATTAAGCATCTATTTCATTAAGTTCTGCTAAAATGCTGTGATGTTGGTTGCAATATAAATCCTTACTGTTGACTGCTTACCTATCTTTCATATTAAATAGAAATAGACTCACCAAATCTTTTGCAGATTTTATTCACTGCCACAGCATAATCTTAGTAGGGAGTCTACTGGCTGGAATATGTCATTTTTCTTTGTCTTTACCCATGTTCTATAATTATGAAAGCAAGACACGTACAAAATACAGCCTATTTCAACATAGATTTATTTTGTGCATTTGGATGATTTAAATACCACAACTACTTGGCAACTATGCATCAGTGTGACTCCGGCACAAAGAGCTATTAGACCTATTTGCATCTGAAGCTTTGAGAAATGCAAATAAAGTTCAAAAAAGACTTGGTCAATTGCTTACCAGGCTCTTGATTGTGGTTTTTGTGAAATTTTCCATCCAGCTGGTTGCGTCAATTTTTATCCCAACAACTAACAAGAAATACATGAAAGTCTTTTTTAGTAAAATGAAAAAAAAAAAAAAAGAAAAAAAAAAAGATGTAGAGCTTATCTTTATATTCCCTAGATTTTTGGCCTATCT
>JAVJGI010000060.1:73371508-73391324 GCA_035590275.1 Ibycter americanus | reverse complement strand
TAAATAAAAAAGGGGGGGGCGGGGGGGAGGTGGGAATTGTAATAACATCTGAATTATTAAACTGGAAAAGGAGAAAATATGATTTTTGCTCTGTTGTCTGACCACCAACATCCTTCATGAGACTAATAAATTAAGCACTCTTACTCAAACACAACCAGATCTTTGGCTTGATTTCCACCAGAAAAATTAGAACAGTCTCAGAGAAAAGAATGTTATATAAAGTGAAGTTCCTTTGAAATCTCAATTAAATTTCTAATTCACTGTTGAGCAACAACCAAATAACTACTGTATTTAGAGTTTCAGTACCACTCTGTCTTACCTGCTGGTTTCAGAAGCTTCCCATTAATTGTTATTTCCACAGCCTTGCTTACCATAATACCTGTTTCATAGCTATTGGCACCACTTTCTGCGAGTATAGAAGGGGAAAAAAAAAGGGTGTAATAAAAGCCTCTTCCTCTGAAACTGAAATTAGTGATTACTCAAATACCTAGCATGATTAAAAAAAAAAAATATCCTTATTCAAAAGCGCTGATCCAGCTGTACTATGCATTTATCACCTGTAATAGCTCAGATCACAAACATCTGGATGACTAAGGAATACTTTTGTTTACTTTTCTTCATTCACGTTTTGTACGTGGTTTCACTGCTTCATAAAGTTACTGCAGCCTTTTTTTCCCCTGCAAACAGAGCCATGAACAGCTTAACACATGTGAGCAGCTCTGTTAAAACCAGGATCAGAGCCAAAGATTTTATCCTGCTGTCGTCTGTGTATTTTTCAATGCAGGGTATACTGACACCACTCACTAACCAACAATTACTTCTCTGACGAACTTCAGCCTGTTTTCAACACTGCTCAGTATGAAAAAGCAAGTTAAAAGTACATTCCCTGGAGCTCTTTGAGGAACAACAAAGGCTTCAGGGAATTTAGTTAATTACCTTCTTAATATTTTATTGAGAAAAGATGCGGTAAGTAAGTATGACATAAGAGCAATAAAAGATCCCATATGTTTAAGGAGTATGTCATTTGTCGTAGCATCTGCTTTTAAATGAGCTTGGCAAGGTTAATGCTGCTCACATTAGTAACAAGCACTTACTATTGTGCATATATAGGTTTTAAATATCAGAGTATTTCAGGCAAGCTGGTTTTGGTGAACAACAGCAACTTGAAATAGAATTCAGAAGCAAAGTTTAAATTAAGCAGTGGTGCAGCGGACAGAGTTGTGGACTCTGGATCCTTATACTTGCTCCCCCAAGTTAGGTTTGGTGCTGACGAATTATATAGAACTCAGCTCAAATAAGGCTTTTTTAGGTAGTGTTATTGTCCCTGAGTGCATTTTTCTTTCACTTCCTTTTAAAATAATTCTGCCAACACATGTCTGTAAAACACTGTTTCAGTATAATAAATGAACACCAGTACTCTGCATGTTTTCAGCTTTGTTAATTCTGAGCATACACGGCCACCCGAGGCGATGACAAATTATGATGTCCCTTGTTTAGTGCCCTCCTAGCTACCTTTTCCTTAATAATGGATGATGTCCCAAGATTTTTTTCCTTATGAAGTGTCCCACTTGCAGCCTTTGTCAGTGACCTCAACTGGTATGGGAAACTTCCACAACTACACTTACATTGGACTAGCCAGCTCTGACATTTCTAAACAGTGATGACTTACTGTTGTAGTACGGAGCTGTGAAAATATAGTTGTCATTATCTAAACTCCGTTTATAGAAACTGACTTCATAGGTTTCAGCATTTTCCAACCAATCTTCTCCTGCCCTAATCACAAAAAGATAGAGATCAAAAAAAGACAGAGTCTCATTAAAGCTGTGCTGCAGGTTTTTTCATTGCTTTTTTGTTTTTTTTGTTGTTGTTGTTTTTTTTCCTTCCCATGTTTTACAGTTGGAAATGTGAGATTCATTCATATAGTCCTCAGACTTTGTCAGTTTTACTGGTTAACTGCCAGGTATAATTAAAAGAAAGAACAAAAAAAGAATTATTGGACCAACACAGATCTTGCCCCATAATTTTTAGATATATTGAGACAAATATAAATACAATACTACTCACAACAAAATATAAACAAAACTTTATAGAACATGCTATCTCTTGAGAAAGCACCCCAAAAGATGTTATATAATTAATAACACCAAAACGGAAGAGAAACTGGGAGTAAAATTCATTGCTTTTTTCCTATTTTGGGGAAACACAGAATAACCTAAGAAAATAGAAAAATTTGTCATTTACCAGTATATCTGTACTGGTGTCCTCATTATCCCCAGTCACTGATGGGGGCATCGAGTTTATTACACAACCATTTTCATATTCTTTTTTTGCCCTCTGGTAACGATACATTTTTCTCTCTTGAGGTCCCTGGACCATTTGGTCTGCTCTTACTAGTATAAAAAATATTGCCTACTGCTTTACAGCATTCGCCGCCTGCCAGCCTACCAAACAAATGAGTGCTTAGGACTAAATAGGGATTAGCATGGCCCCACTACTGCTACAAGGGCACTGCTTTTACTGCTGCTTTACACTGATTAGAAACTTGGATTACAAGTACCTGTTATGAAAATAATATTACAGATCAGTTTCAAGCAGTGACACAGGTAAAATCAAAGAAAAACAAGACTTCCCATTCATTTCATAGTTATCAGTACAGATTAGATAGCATGAGAAGTTGGTTTTTATTCAATAAATCCAATATTTAATATTCTACTCTTTCAGGTTTCAAAATTGTCATATTATACTATTTTATAATAATTATTACCTTTTAGGGAACACTCTAGTAATTCCACCATCTGTAACAACAAATTGCGCAACAACTCCATCACTGTAAACAAAAATAAGATTTAAAATGAAAACCAACTGAAATTCTTACAAGTTCCTACATCAAGGGTTGCCATTTAAGTGCATAACTGTGAATTAAATATCTATCCTGTGTGAATGTTAGCTGTATATCTAGACATACACACATATATTTTATTATAAAACTTTGAAATGCATCAAAAAATCCCAATCAGTAAAAAGAATACTTACAGAGACAGTTTACTCCAGTAACGTTGGGCAAGTTCATTTGTAAATCCTGCATCCAGCAAAACTCTAATGACCATATCAGTATTACCTATCAAAAGAGTTAAGACACTCAGCTGAAACCATATGACATGGAGTTTCATTAAATGGCTAAAATGAAATTCTGACTTGTCAAGATGCTCCAGCCACAAAAATCAGGCTATTTCTATTAGACATACTGTCTAACTTCAAATAACATTAAGTATCTACTGTTAAAAAGATTGCTGTCACACTGTTCACTTAATTTAAACTTTTTCTTCATTGTATCCTAAGAAACTATGTTTGTGTCATAGGAATAAGCAAGATGATAAGGGTATAGGTCCCAGCTTTGCAAAGCTCCCATGTTCAATTTGGAAATTAACCTACTTTTAAAGCATGTTTTCATTCAAATGCTTTTTATCTCAAGTGATGCAATGAAACAACACCAAATTCTTCGTTATACTTACTCTTATATGCTACAAAAATGGAGATAATGTTAAGTCCAAGCCTCTCAAAAAACCCTATCTTCCATCTGAAAATGGGTACAGGGAAATAAACTAATTTTGAATTAGTAACTTAGATGGATATGCCATTTTTAAAATATCTTTGAAAAGATGGTTCAGTGCTTCCCAAGCATCTTTCTCAGTAGCACTTTGCAGGAGAAACTTCTACGAATAGTCAACAGAAGTAAGCACACACTTTAATACAGATTTTTCCACTATAGAAAACAAAGCAGGGCTAAATTGGAGCTGAATAATGTAAAGGGCTCTTGGTCTTCAATGTCACACAGTAAATCAGTGTTGGTAAATCAGTTGTTCCGTGACTGGAACCTGCAGCTCTGAATTTTGCCAAACCCCAGCTGCTCAGCCTTGCTGAGGAGACTGAAAACTCCTGGGGAAAAATAAAGATAAAAACCACCAACTTTTCTTCAGTTGTTCAATAGAAAGCCATGACGTGCCCTGTGCTTCACCCTAAGTTTCAGATTCCAGAATACTGATATCGACCTTTTTGGAAAAAATGCCCTAATTTAATCTGTTTTCACAAAACAGATCAGTAGGGACATGGATTTGGGTTTTGAAAAGCTTCATAAACTTTAGCAAAAAGGCTTTTTCATAAAATCCACTGAAGCCTGGATGTGTGAGAACGCTATGCACAAAGCCAGCAGCTCTGATTTACCAGCGGGAAGCACTGTCTCATATCACCTTAATACATTAATTTAATTCTTATTAAATATATTTACATGGCTTAGCTAGGTAAACCTGTAAAACTGCATTGAATGTCACAGACTCACCTTCCCTATTCATACGCACAATGTCATAGTACAGTAGGTAATATAAATTAGGGTACTGCTTTAAAAATATTTCTTCAGCTGGAAGTAATGACAAACCCTGACTAATTAACATAAGGATGAAATTTGGAGGGCCTTGCTGCCCCTACAATTTCCTAGAAATTAAACTGATATTCTATCTGAATATCAAAATATGTCTCTCAGAGTGATATTTATCTCTGCTGACACAGACTCCTTATATTTTACTGGATGCATTTTTCGTTTAGGATTCCCTTGCACTGCACGCACCTCCCCAAAGTGGGACTTGCTTACTTACCTAAAGCAGATGTTGAAGATAAGTAGGGTGAATTGCTCCTACTGTCCCCTTAGTAACAACAGAGGCAGCTGTCACACTTTCTGGCTAACTTCTAACAGGTTAGAGTTGGATGGGGTGAGTCAAAATATAACAGGCATTACACTTATAGTATATAGATTATTTCGGTTTGGGGATTTTCTAGATATTCCTTTAGGAAACCATTTTTAGCAGAGATAATTTCCCTAGCCAGTGTTTCTTTTAGTCAACACTGTCTATTTATTCAGGAGACTATTTTTCAGGTGACTTAGTTATTAGAAAAAAGAAGAAGAAAAAGTGAATTTTGTTGTGGATTCCAAGGTGAAATATAGCGATAATTTGATAACATTTTGGCATCCTTACTTACTAAGCCCTAGTGTATACTACAATATCACTAAATGTGTCCTCAATATTTGCTTACATAACTAGTGAATATTAAACTAGATTTTTCATTTTTTAACTGGTTTAATCATTTGAGGTGAATGCTTTCATTTCCAAGATTGAGTCAAGGGACTCAAGTAAAATTTCAGTCAGTCAGCAAAGTGTCAGTTAATATGATAACCATATTAAAAACACCCCCCCACCCCCCCAACACACCCAACAGCCTTTTGTGACATGTCCTAACTAAGTGGACATTCCTTCAGTTACGTATTCTAGCAGAAAGATTCTTACTGAACTGATCAGTGATCTCTGACGGCAAAATATTTAAAAGACTCAGGGAATATAAGACAAAACAAAAAGTTTATTCCAACTGTTTATAAATTATTAATAATGCTAAACAGACTTGTATGCATAAACAAATCCAAACCTTGAATTTTTCATGAGAACAAGACTTTAATGCATTAGTGATGGTTTGTTCAAAAGCTTAACTCCGTATTTATTCTAAATGGAGTTTAAGGCCCAATGTCAAAACATGAATACCTGCCCAAAGCCCACTGCGCGCCCCTGCAGCAGTTACATGAATCTGGGATCTTAAACAACTCAAGCCCAAGCAAAATCTCTTTGACCAAATTGTGAACCAGCAACAGAATTTCTTTATCCCCTGTTCCGGTTATTGGTTATTTAGGTGGTTGTGCTCCTTTTCTTTACTTCTTTGGGTTATATAAACCGACAAGAAAGCAGACTGAAGATTTCATTAACAAGATTTTGCAGTCTATTTGAGAGTTACTTTGGCTGATATCCTTAAGACAAAGAACTATACATTTAAAATACTTGGGAGAGTATTAAAATGAACTGGTAGTTATTTGCTGCTAGAACAGAGTGCTGAGAGGAATGTAGAAAACCCTGGATGCATAATGTCCTGCAAACTTCCTCAAATAAACCCAGAAAACTGCAAACTAATTTTACATTCTCTACCTTGGGTAGAAAATCCCAACACTACATGTATGTCTACTAAAAAAAATACCAGTGAAGATAAAAACCAAACTCACATGATTTGGGCATGAAAGCTGCCATTTTTGCTAATTCTCATTTATAAGTATTCTCCTAAGAAAAAAACAGTGACATGAGAATAATACTTACATGACGGACTGCTTGGAGTATTTCTGTCAATAAATTCATTGAAATTTAATAGAAATTCAGTGTTGTTTTCTGATTTTTTTACATCATTACAGTATTCCCTGAAAAACAACAAAACATCAGCCTTCTCAGATGTTGCCTTTGCTACTAAAGCAGACGAATATGGCTCAGCAGTTTTAAAGTCCAAGGAGGATTGTGCAACTGCAATGAGGCGACTGGCACTACTATGTCGATGGACTACCATGGTCAATACTGAATGCTGACCACATTGAGTATTTCAGGCATCTACAGGAAATAAAGTGTCTGCCTAAATCTGAATTACAAGACAACTCCATACATGAGATAGGGCACAGATTCCCAGAAAAAGCACTCAGGGCTACTGTAGGCCATGAAATTAGGAGATCACAGAGTCTGTAAACTAAACAAGAAGATGCTTAGTGAATTTAGACGGCTCCTGGGTTAAACTGTACTGGAAAGTACATGGGCTGCTGATTAAAACATAGTCGCATCATGCTCAACTAAGGCCAGATTTATGGGATGAGGTCCCATCCTCTGAGAAGTCTTCAAGGCAATTTTAATAGGGTACATAGCACATCAGCATACAAACACTCAGTTTTGACATATCCAGAACAGACAACCAGTAGACTACTGTCCTTTATAATGTAATAAAATAAAGCAATATATCATTGGGTAATTCACTGAATGCAAGCAAGCATAATGAAAGTCACTGGGCATTTTGAAGGCAAATATTAGATGGTGAGTGGCATTAAACAACTTTAATTAAAATGTAGAGAGTATTCAGCAGTAAAGCAGGGAGCTCTCTTTTTAAATGAGTTTTTTATATTAAATTAATATTATGAACAAAAGAAGTCTGTTCAAGTATTTCATATGAATAAGCTATCTTATTACCCTTTACCATGATCCTGAAAGACTACATGCAGAATTTGCCTTACTATACCAACACTCACATTTAAACAAAGCTCCATATCAAACAGGCTTTGCTCATGTAGAACAGCGTAACAACTAAGGACTTGCTGGAAACTGCTAATTGGTACAATTGATTATCAATAACTTCAGTCCTTCAGAAAAATTAAATTATACAGTTAAACTGAGAATACATTTGAAGATAGAAAACTATGTTTTTAATACTAATTGATTTATTCATTGAAATCAATCTATTCATTGAAATTTAAAAGGATACAGAAATTTATAAGAGAAATAAGAAATGAAACATTTCTTAACTGATATCAATGGCACGGTATTTCCTTTATTTATCATAGCTACCTTTTCAATGAACTTAATTTTTAAGAACTATTTATCATACCATGTTTCCCTTGCAAACCTACATTTACAAGGGCAACAAGGACATCACAATTTCACATGAAAAAACAGGGAACTAATGAACTTACTTGGTCAATTTTCAATGACTCAATCATTTTTTATGTTCAGTGACTCAAAAATTAATTCATTCTTAAGTGACAGAGATCTTTGAAACACTATCTTGAAGTTGGGAAATATCTCGAGGTAAGTATAATGGTACCAATTTCACAAATGAGAAGCTAAAGTACAAAGTTGTAAAATCTTAAAAGTCACAACCACAAGAAATGAATAGATGTGTATGAGATTTCCATTAAAACATCAATATCAGATTTTAGAGCTCTCTTTGATTAATATAAACAGGAATTAGAGCCTGAAGATGTTATTTACACTCCAACAAGAAAAGATTGATCTTGTAAACCAAGAATTTAATAACTACTCTTTTACCTCACATTTGTTTCCCAAAATGAGGCTTTATTGGTCAAGTCTGTATTTTGTAAATGTCATTAATTTGATCAAATGCCTATTTACTGCTTAAGTAATATTTATTACTGGGAAATTAACCAACCTTGGTGCTATAAACGTATAGCCAGCTTCATCAAAATGATCAAGCTTCAGTGTTTCTGAATCTACAAAGATGAAGAGTAAACATCAAGTAAGTAAACTGGGCTTTTTGCCACCATTTTTATTCTCAAAATATTTGATGAACTTTTGCATGCATCCATGGACTTAGAAATGTTTGAGACACTTTCCTACTAATATACTATATATTTCTCAGTATTTCACAGTATAGGAAGAAATTACTTGATTATTACATCCAACATACACCTGGCAACAATAATGTACCTACCAACTTACTTAAGACATTTCATTAGCATGTCAACATGAAAACATATGAAATGTTTTCATTAGAATTACAATCTGATACAAAGAAATATTTGGGACACTGAGTTGTTAGAACATGAAGTAAAATGCTTGTAGTATTTTCTGCAATAAAATTTAAAAAATTTATCCATATAAGCATCACTTTCAATGCTACTGAAAATAATGGCTTTAAAAGCTGGTATCACTCAACACTGATAGGACCAGACAAAGAAGGATTAAAGATTAGCAACATATTGAAATGTGCATGAAAACAGAAAAAAAACTTCACATCTTTTTTCTTTTTTTTTCCCTTTCTATTGCAATGGTACCCAATGATCATGGGAAAATCCTGAGATGAGGAATACAGAGGAGAATATCCAGTAGGAATAGAAATATAAGTGAAAAATATCAACTGCAGTAAACAGAAGGAAATTGAGCAACAAGAATATACTTGCCCTTTTTGATTGCCACTATCCATCAGAAAGAGAAAGCAGGGAAACAGAAAAAAACAGGGTAAAGCAAAAGGGGTCACAAACCAATATTTTATTCAAACAGCCCCTTGAATAAAAATATTGTACATAGATAGATAAAAGGTTCAATTTACATACAGCTGTAGTCTGGAAAAAAGACAAACATCTTTGAAGACCGAAGAATATGTCCTTCTCAATTATTTCTCAAGCACCTTCTATATACTGTGGCTATTTCAAGGGTCTGTTTTGCAGGTTATATTGATATAAGTGCAAAACCAGATAATCTAATCCATCAAAAGAACCATATTCACTCACTGAAACTTCAATTTTAAACTATTTATTATTTGACAAAGTTACAAAATAAAACACTGATTATTAAAAACTTGCTATATTCTACTTCATATGCAGCAGGCAATGGTAGAGGACAGTGATTTAGTGCTAACCAAGTTTTCCCTAAACTAACAGTATCTATGCCTGTCAGAGAGATTCACAGTGCTTTTCTAACTTTCTATTTAATTGCATATTCGTTCAAGTTTATTGTAACACTTGGATGAAGTTAAAAGGATGTGATGGGTCCTATTTTGTCTACTATCTAGATTAAAATTCAGCTACACCTAATAAACAAAAAGCATTGGAATACTCACAAGTATCATTTCCAATTATCCCTCCAGAATCTGTAAATAGCTTGAAATTAGTCTAATCCAAAAATACATTACAAACATCCACTAAAACTATTTGCAAAATGCAAAATAAAAAGCCTAGCTGCAAGCCAAACCAAAGAGCGTTTTCATATTAATCTATTCTATGGGCAGCAGAGGTAATTTGCTAAATATTATTCTGTAACTACTATAAAAATAACAAAAAAAATGCTTTACTATTATAGGCTATATCATGACACTTAGCTAAAAGAATGAAAAGAAACAGCATACAGACCCTTAAAACGACAGCAACAGAGGATACACAAAGCAATGATTCTATAGGCACAGAGCAAAGGGGAAGGGATTGTCAGTGGAGCAGGGGTACCTGCACATATTCTATTTTTATAGAATATTTATTGTACTTTGGGTGTTACAATGGGTTAGAATCATTGCTGCAGATTTGGGGTACATCATGATAACATCAGCGAATTCCACAAAATTTATGAATTTTAAACATTGCTTTTTTAAGTGAATCTGAGACTTGGCAATATTGGACAAAATCAGGGAACCTTCATAGTACTTACATCTGGCTTGAGTTATTGGTTCTTCTATTTTGGCTTTAATATAATAAAAGCTGTATGATGGTAACACCAATGCCAAACTGCAATAGAAAAGAGACAAGTAAAGCAATTATGTTATTTGTAGCAGTTTTCCAGTTTAAGCTTCTATGTGTTTTGAAAGCAATTAATAAGTTTGGATGTTGGATCATCATGAAATGAGATTATAGTGACATACCAACCTCACACTTTGTAATAGGCACAAGCAGGTTCATGCTGGTCCTGAAGTTCCCTGTCTTTATTTTCATTCATTTCATCATTTTACGCTTAAGCATAAATGCACATTTTAACAGATAGGCAAGGAATTTCCAAATAATTGCAAATAATAAAATACAAGATTTCTTTTATCTTTCTCTAACACATTTAGTATCCCAGTGTAACACAAGCCAGAGTGATCATTGCCTGCAAATACCAGCACGTACTACGGCACTGATTTGCCATGCACAGTATAATGACAGACTCTCTTTTTACTAATAAAACAACTAATGATCGGTTGTTCATTAGGACAAATCGGTGTTCATTAGGAAACATATCTGGCAATATTTGAATTTATATTACATTCAAGATGAAAAATATTTTCTTGAATCATGCAGTCACTGCTAAAACCTTTGAACATCATTGTGTAATAACATTTTAAGATTGGCAAAACATTTGCAATGTTTATTTTCGATTATAGTTATTTTTGTTCAAAAATATAGGATTTCTTTTTGCAACTAAATTCAATACATGTGTAGAAAGTTCAGTTCTAAAAAGGTATGTAAAGGACAGGAGGTATGAGTAATCGTTAAAGTGGTATCATCATCTCCCATATCACATCCTTAATTTTAGCACTTGGATTTCATCACTGTAGAACTGCAATGCTTTCTAATGGATAGCTGCAGAAATTAACATTTAAAAAGTTGTACAATTGAGCCATAAATGAGATGACCTTTAATGATACTTTTGCCACTTAAACAGAATGTAAATGAGATTGCTGAATATTTAGTGATAGCCTTCTACCAATTCTCCTCTAGGGAAATCAGTAGCAGTTTACCTGTCATTAACAGTTACTGCTAGCAGAAATTGCTAATTAAAATCTATAATTTTATGTTTAATAGGTTTTCTGCAATGTGACTCCATGGATTTATTGCTGTGTCTCATGCCAGGGAGCTCAGTAAGAATTAAGAAGTTGTATAAATCAAATGTATTTCTTTACTGATTGCTAGAAGATGGCATAGTCTGATAAAAAACTTTCTTTTCTTACAGAGTCTAAAGATCGAGGCAGTTCATCAGAAAAATAGGATGCTGAAGAAAAGATCCTACATTTGCATTCTCTTGTTAAAACGGATTTGTTTTGTTTTACGTATGAATTAACATTTGCATTCTCATCGGCTGTACACCTGTGCAGAACGTAACAGAAAATGGGAACCAGCTTGGCAGAGGACTACTGTAATTCACCACAATAAAGATACTGTTTTGGTAAAAATTTGACTCAATATTTGTACCGTGTAGTTTTGAACTAGAGTAGTTTAACTTTTCTAGAACTTGGTAAACCTTAACTTGTTTTGGGTAATGTCAAGTTTCTACATTCCTTCTAATGGTACAGAGCTGTATGCTTAAATGAGTTTGAAATAGTATACACACCAATGTTGCATTCAAGGGGAGATGTTTTTTCATTTGTTTCCATTACTTCATTTGTTCCTGCCACAATTCACCATTTAATTTTTACATACAAAGCAGTGTCAGTGCTAAACAGTTCAAACTTGTCACAAAAAAATACAGATTTCAGAGGTAATCAGTAGCATGGTTCCTGGCCCTAAGATCTGACATGAAGGTTAGCAAAGTCATGATATAAGCAATGACCGTGACTAAAAAACATTTGCACAAAATGTGTCACATTTTTCACTTTGACCAAAATATAGCATCTTTGTTTTTAATATTAAACATATTAAGCATATTAAAACAAGAACATGGAGACAACCCAAAGAAAAGATGAAACAAGAGGAGGAAGTGCACGGCTAAGAATCAAAGTATATGGTGACACAGAAAGTAGAAGGAAAAGTAAGATTCTTTAAACATAAAACCCATTTTTTTGCTGCATACTGAAATACCCTAGTGATAAATGTCAACAGCTGAATGAAAGACCAAGGGTCTGGTCCTTAGACAGAGCCACAATTCTGAACTGTAAAGCTGTAAAGGAACCCAGAAAATCCTACAGGCTTGGACAAAAGACAATCTGTTCCTGACTTAGCTATTATAGAAAACGTAACACTAAATATATTAACCAAAATATATCAAAAGGGCATTTAACTACACAGAAGAAGTCAGAGAACATGAGTTACCTGTAATCAGTGCCATTCACAGCTGTCCATGTATATGTTCTATTTCCTTTATCAATGTATCTCTACAAAGAGATATGGTTAACAAATAAATTATTAACTCTGGAGCTTCAACAAGCATGACCTTGTCTTGAGAAATACAGTGTAAAATCAAATACAAATCTGTTGAAATTCTATTTATTGTTTTGCTAAAAGCGTGAGTTGAGCTGCAACTCCTTTCTTAAACATTTTCCAAACACATTATACAAAAGAATCACCTATATCCTTTTTACTGAACATTGATGAAATGCAAATTTAAATAAAATAAGTCAAACATGACCTAGCACTTTTCCTTTTAAATTCATTAGCCGGGCCTATGCAAACTTTTTTCTATGTCATTTCAATTTGGCAAATCATGCTGTCTCCTTTATGGACCATTTTGCAGTTAAACTATGAAAAGATTAAACCACAAATATAAAAAGACTTTGTAGGTAACTCTTTAACAACAGAAACACCCCATGCCTGTCCTTTCAGGTCACAGTACCACTGGCTAAATGCATTCAAATTTGAGACATATCTACAAGAACAGACAGGCAATCCTCATGGTAAAGGCACCCCATGCTAAACTTACATGTGTTTCTAATATCATTAGGGGGGTCTTGAATTTGTGAAAAACTTAACATTGAAGTAAATGTTTATTTTTATATAACTTAATACATGAGGATAACCTTTACCATTTGTTTTCTTTTGGTATGAAAAATAATGTGATAGACACAGTCCCACAGTTTCCTACAGATTTAATCATTAATGCACCTGGCTGACATTGTTTTACTCAGTTTTCCACTTTGAAAACTACAAGTTTATGCCAGCTGCAACATTTTACTATCTGACAAACAGATATTTGTAAGTATGCCAGCAATGAAGTCTGTGCAGCTGTTGCAGTGCAACATTACAAACATTGGTGAAAGGTACCACAGGTATACCACAGACGTATACTAAACGTCTACATCTACATTCTCCCTTTCCCTGTGGTAAAACAAAAGTGTGAAAATGACTGTGGTTATGAAAAAAGAGGTGTCTTTTTTGACATTTATAATTTGAAACCTTTGCATTACCTGGCTTCTGCTTTTCAGTACAGCATGACATTGTAAGTAATTTAACCATCACGTTGGAAAGAAAAAGAAAAATAGAAAAAAAGGGAAAAAGGAAAAAAAGATAAAAAGATGCACATTTCAGTGTCTAATGCCCTGATATATTTCATATTCAAGGTAAAAAGATGGCTAAAGAGATCCCTATGCAAGCCTATTTATATTTAATAACGTGCCTATACTATTACCTCAGCTTAAGGATAAGCAGACGCTTGAACGTAGCACTGGCAGTCCCTCCAAATCAGGCAGAGTGCCAAGGGTTGCACACCGTGTACGCTGGCAAGAGAACAGCAGTGCCCAAGATGGAAGGGAAGGAAGAGAAGACCTGGGTTCTTTTTAAATCCTGTTGCCACCATGTGGCAGTGTGCTCCCCCACCTCCCCATCCTGACTTTTATTTCCGTAACAATGAACCACCAGTGGTGGTGATGGTGAACGCCTCCGGTCCAGATGGCTGTATTCACTCAAAGGGGTGGCTTCAGGGGGTTGACTTGGGCAACATGCTTATCTCACAAAACATAACTGATGCCATCTAACAATCAACCCAACTGAGTGACACCCAGGGTGAGGTGGGGGCCTCACAGCCCCTTGCTTCAGTAAAAGCCAGGAAGACCCTTGCACACCCGTACCAAATCCCCTGCCCCATGCTGAGCTGCCGGGCCTCACCGGCCTTCCAGAACTGACAATCCTTGCTAAGGACCAGCTGGCACACAGTACTTGACTTGGTCCCACCTCATGATGGCATTTAGAATCCTCTGTTTTGAGGATGAGAACTCCAACCACTGGATGGGTTGATAGGCCTGGACCTCTCTCCTCCCCAGTCAGGGACACCTCTTTGGCAAGACTTGTGCCTCTGACTACACCTGCGAAAGTATTGCTAACAAAAGTGCTAAACTCTCAACTTGCGCTTGATTGTTGCAGTAAGTGCATTTCTCAACGGCAATTCTGGATTTGTTATATGTCACCTTAATAAATCATCTTTTTTTTTTTCAACTTTGTGAAACTCTTTCTGTGGAAGTCCTTGAGAGGGCTCTGAGAGGCAAATGTTGACTGATGAATGGCTGCATCCTTTAGACCTAAACCACTGACCAAGTCTGAGACTAGGATTGGATCTAGCTGCACCTAGACTCCTCTCTGAGGAGTTTAGAAAGCAAGAAGATCCTTTCTGAACCTTATGACTCAATGGGGGGACTCTTCTGCTCCCAGGTCACGCTCATATCCGTTATGTGACACACCAGCACTGTAAACACACTCGAAAGCAAATTGGCTGAAACCTCTCTTCAAAGATAACCCAGCAGATCACATGTCCTCATATATCACCCCCATTTACCTTTGTCTACTTCATTACTGAGTGGTCTGAGACCATCCCATCCCCAGCTGGTCACTGCCAAAGAACCTACACATATTACTGCACTTTTTGTGACCCTTCAGTTTTCACTACTGCCCACCCCAGCTGCCCAAATGTGGCAATGCTTTTGTTCCTATGGCATCTTCTCTGTTAGTTGGAAAGCCCCTGAGGCCTTAGGAGACTCCAGCGCACCCCACCCATGCTTGTTATGAGTCCAGTCTCTACGCTGTAGTATGAGGTCATCTCCCAAGACACTGCTGGGGCCAGCTGCAATACAAAAGGAAAGCACTGCAAACTTAAACCAAAAAGCAAAACAAAAAGGACATCAATTTTAAGCCTCAAGATTACAACTGTCAGTTCAGAGCGCCCGACAACATCAGCTCTTTTAATAAGAAAATATATGAAACTATCAAGTCCTAAGTGATGCATGGCTCATGTAAGGACCATGGTCTCTAAAGCAGCTTTGTTCTGGGTGTAGCAGCCTGGAGCTGGGAGGCTGCAATGGCCTGAAGCAGTCACCATCACTAACCATCCCTGGCTGCTCCCTTCTTCTCCCAGAGAGGTCTGACTAGAGGAAGAAATCTTGGGCCATGATGCAAGGGAAGGTGAGGGAAATTAATTTCATTGGGCACTTGAAGTGTCTGGGATCAAAAGGCTTGGGATATTCAATATAGATTGTGGTCTGGGCCATACATAACTGACATATTGTCACGCATGCAGGGATGCTACGTTTCCCTCTGCCTCGACGCCGTAGCTGACTCCAGCATTTGCAAGTGTAACTGCTTCTTCTCCTTCCCTCTTTGGGCAAACAGTTGCAGGACCAACTGTTTCAAGTCTTTTTTATCACACAAACTGAGAAATTCAAGCACAGCCTGAGATCTCTTCAACAACTTTGCCATGGATGCAATTTCTTGTATAACCCCAATAGTGCTACTGTAGTTTTATGACCTTCTAATTCTCCCTTTTCTAACCACCTACACAAAGCCCTTTTCACCCATAGGCTTGGAAAGGCATTCCTTAAACAAAACAATTACACAAATCTGAAAATGTCCAAGTGAGTCCCTCCCTTCAGGAGCAGCTTATCGCCAACACAGATGCCAGTGGGACTTTGGACTCACTGACAGCAGGTCAGGAATGACCCAGTCTCCCATCAGAACAGGGGAACAGGCTGGTGGCTTCCTAGACAGGATGGGCTCCTGACACAGGTGAGGTAGCAGAACTGACATCAGATGGGGCTTACCCTCACTGCCCCAGGAACGCCCTATTCGTTCACCACCCTCCAATAGTGGAACCATCCAGGAAAAGGCACATTTTTCTTCGCACAGCAGGATTTCTCTGTAGATTGTAAAGCAGCATTGTAAAGCCTTACTCAGGAGAGGTGGGGTGCGGGCTTCATTGTGAGAAAGCACAAAAGACGGTCCCGGCAGAAGGCAAGGGGACTGCTGGTACAGGTCTCTGCTTTAGAAGAACATGGGAAGAGGTGAAAGGCAGCAGGAAGCTGGATACAGAGGAGTAGCATGGGCACATTTAATGAGATCATGGGACTCCACAGGTTCAAGGACCATAACTTAGAGGCACACTTCGCACCTGGACCATGTAAGTGCATAAGGCTTGAGCTAAGTTGGCCTCCCTCACAGAGACTAAAGTAGGGAAGTACGACTCTGCTGCCTACACGATTACATGATCATCATTATCATCATTTTAGCTAAGATCATCTACAGTTACATTTGTCTGCCCCCAATGAAGCTGAGGTTCTGTACTCAAGAAAAGAGTCTGCACTTTCTGAAAAGAGCATCAGAAGTAAGGAAGACAGCGCCCAACACTGAGTCAAATCCCCTAGACTCTGCAATATAATAAAATACTACGACAACCTTTCTGCAACAAAGTCACAACCGTGTTAGCACAGAGTTAAATGAACATACAGATTTTAGTCTGTCTCCTCACAGGTGGACACACATGCAAGCAAAGCCACTGATCTCCTCAATTACACCCATAGCTCAGGTATAAAAAATGCCTCTGATGGATTTGCACAGTCATGAAGATCTTGAGCACGGCTTGAGCACATCCTTATTTACACTCCTTTTAAAATACAGTATGAGAAGCAGCATGTTTTGTCAAATCCAGTGTAGATACTAAGAGGCTGAGGAACAGTCATAAGATATCCAGCTTTGGAGTCCTCACTACAGGAAAGGCATGGACTTGTTGGAGCAGGTCCAGAGGAGTGCCACAAAAATGATCAGAGGGATGGAACATGTCTCCTATGAGGAAAGTGTGAGATAATTGGGTTTGTTCAGCCTGGAGAAGTCTCCAGGGAGACCTTATTGCAGCCTTTCAGTACTTACAATGTGCTTATAAGAAAGAGGACAGACTTCTTAGCCTGTTGTGACAGGACAAGGGGTTTTTAAACTAAAAGAGGGTAGATTCAGACTAAATATAAGGAAGACATTGTTTACAGTGAGGGTGGTGAAACCCCGGCACAGGTTGCCCAGAGAGGTGGTGGATGCCCCATCCCTGGAAACATTCCAAGCCAGGTTGGACAGGGCTCTGAGCAACCTGGTCTAGTTGAAGATGTCCCTGCTCCTTTCAGGGGCGTTAGACTAGATGATCTTTAAAGGTCCTTTCCAACCCAAACTATTCTAAAACTCTAGGATTCTAAGTATGTTCCCAAAGGTCTGTTGCAGAACCAAGTGACCATGAACTTGATATTGTGAAATCACAGCATGGATGAACAATTGAGGCACGTTTCAGAAAATCCAGCTCCATTTTCAGCCTCATCTAGCAAAGGCAACATGTGCATTGCCACAGATTTTCACCCACGAAGACAAGTAAGTTTCTACCTTGTTTAATGCAAAAATAGACTAGGACTATGAAATATTTTTTTCTGCATCAAAATGCAAATAAGTATATAAGAATCTTCCCTCAATGCAGAATTGAGTCAGAGGACTGGTAATGGGAACTGCCCATCATTGGATGTCGCTTGGTGTAATCCGACCAAAATTTAAAGCAGAGTTTAAAAGTTGTTACCATCTATTAGACATTGAATGGAATATAAGTAAGAAATGTGCTGGTTTTAACAGAATAAAACCCCCTTAAACTCTGAGGCTTGATTTCCTATCAATTTAACCTGATTAAATACTATAGCATATGCCTTGTGAGAAGGAGAAACTTTTCGCTGGAATTCTGCCATTTAAGTAGGAACAGCAGGGCCACTGGAGATATCAAAGTGACAGAAGATCAACAGGACAAGGCAGCTAACACTACACATGAAAAAATAACATGCAAAATAACATCCCAAGCAGTTCTGCTGAGTATTGTTATGGTGTGCTTATATATATATCTAAGGGTTGTGTAGCGTCTGCTCGATGTTATATTTGCTTCACATTCTTCTGCTAAGTCATTAAATTAGCTTCATGTTGTTTTACATTCAGAGTAAAACAGTTTTAAAAAGTTGTTGTGGAACTGTAACTGTGGGGCATACCCTGGGCAGAACTGCTTCTTTGGCACGCCAGTCATGATTTCTTCTCATTAAGGTCCCCAAGAAGTAAAGCATACATGTAAGGATTCGTATCATATTTGAGTATTTCCTACTGCTAGGAAACATGTCTGTCTTATTAAAGAAACCAGTAGCAATCTTTATCAGGAATGAGAATTTTGGACAAGAAAATACAGAAATTAAAAAGCTGTTCAGAAAGCAAAAGGACATAATATAACTGTAAGATTAATTTGCTTATCCCAAAGATTCTTCATTTATGGCATATAAATATTATGTTTTTTTCTCACTACTTTCTTGCCATTCAACCACAATATAAACTACCAAACCCATCCTCACACATCTCCGCAAGCAAATTAAGTACTTTGTTTTGGGATTCATACAAAGAAGTAGGCTGGGTCCATTTCCTGGTGAACAGCGTGTAAGACCTCATCAACAACTGCCTGATTAATGATGCACCAAAGAAACCAAGAAACAAAACAATTCTTCTTTTCATAAGTACATAATTTCTTTTACCATAAGCCAATAAAACTAGCAAATCTAGAGGGATAAATGATACAAACTGACATTACAAAATGAACATCTTTTCATCATTTCACAGTATTTTTCTGGTTTTGTTTGTTCCTGTACATGTAGTAGTTGCCTGTGTTCCTATCTTACCTCATCTTGGGACTTGACCAGTGTTTCAAATGTTTTTTCTCCACTTTCTCCATCTATCATTTTTTTCCGAATCTATTGTCAAGGAAGAAAAAGGAAAGAAAAGAAAGATCTAGGTGTTGCACGTAACATGAATAATCTTCTCAGTGATCCAAAATATTTCATAAAAACACAGAAAATGGTAATGCATACGAAAGTCATAGCTCTTAAAAAAATAAGTTAAGTTTACAATTTTCAGATTTTTCTAATTTGAAGTTGCTTTATCCAAATATATACTGAATCAGTATAGAGTTATGAAGGAACAGTTCTGGCAGACTTTGCACAGCAAGACTGTTCCATAAAACCCCTTGATGTTGGGCGCTAGAGAGAATTTGAATTCTGTGTGGATGAGAAGGAGTTTTGTCTAGCATTTCTTGTGCTTCCCAGCACATCTATATGATTCTGGTAGCAGCAGTGATTCACAAAAACATTTTTACACCAGCCTGACAGTAATTTCTCTCTGAAGCAGGTGTTCCAAAGAAACTTAAGGAAGAATTTAACAGGTACCAAGAACTGCTGATTAGTGTCATTATAAAAGAACAATTTCAAACAAAGTGAAAAAATATGTTAAAAAATGTAAAATGTTTTAAAAGCCTCCATTTTATTTGACAAAATAACAAACTATTTTAAAAAATTCTCATTTCTGAATGTATTACAAAATTAGTAACTGAAAAATATACAGAGGAATTAATTTGTTGTCAACACTTAATTTTATTTCTCAGTTCTCTCTCTCACCACAGCAATATGCTTG
>JAVJGI010000060.1:73335502-73371408 GCA_035590275.1 Ibycter americanus | reverse complement strand
ATATACAGAGGAATTAATTTGTTGTCAACACTTAATTTTATTTCTCAGTTCTCTCTCTCACCACAGCAATATGCTTGGGTTAGTAAGAGAAAGGGAAGTACCTGTAAAGTATTTCAGGTAATACATTAATATCCCATTAAAAAGTGTTCGGTT
This sequence comes from Ibycter americanus, assembly GCA_035590275.1. NCBI lineage: Eukaryota > Metazoa > Chordata > Aves > Falconiformes > Falconidae > Ibycter > Ibycter americanus. The sequence continues at coordinate 73,371,255 of JAVJGI010000060.1, read as the reverse complement.
CTAAAAAATTTTACAAGCCCCCTCCCCAGGAATTGCCACTAAATGAAGAAGAACTAAATAGCAATCCTGGTGTCTTTCAAAATGAGCGGAATATAACGCCCTGCCCTTGCCTACAAATGATACCAGGCCTCAATTTGCTTCATTATAACTTCACCTCTCTATAAAGTCATCATCTTGACAAATATAACATTGAAATTTATAGCAAAATATATTCCTATTCAAAATCTAGAACTTATATTGCTTTTCAATTATTGTACAGTGAAACACAAGTCGCAACAGGTACTAAGAAACCAGGTACTCTCACCTCAACTTTAATATCATTTTCCAATTCAGCATCTAGAAAATCCAGCGTAACAGGCTCCTGGGATTTAGGATTCTGAAGCAGAAGATATTGAATGATCAAATAATAAAGACATAGTACCATAATGTTACAAATCATTCTAATCCCTTCATTTCAAAGTAAGCTACTTAACTGGGCTTACTTACCCATCTATTTCAATCTCTTATAGCATGAATTACTAGTGGCCCTTTCTCATTTATTTTATTTCATTGGGCAGATAGGTTAATTAGGTAAGTGAAAATCAAAGTAACACTAATGGCCAGTGTCCGTCTACAGTCTGCCATGTATAGGGCTCATGCTGGGAAGCTGCTACCCCTGCTGCTGGTATGTCACACACTGTAAGTGGGAGAAGACGCATCAGAGGTAGCATCAGATGTGAATCTCGCATTAGGTGCCCCGCTTCTGAGAAGGGAGAGAGAAATCTGGGAGAGTTTTCCAGCTGACCTGTAAGATGGGGCAACTGTATTGTTCTGCAGCTTTGCCAAAAGCAGATTACAGACTTGCTGTTATGAGGTGGGAATGGACTGTGGTTCAAGACTCAAAGGAGCAGCAATTACAGAAACTGATTTTTTTTGTTGTTATAAAAAATCACTTGTATTGTCAGCTTTACAGGATTTCCCTGAACACCTTGCAGCTTTGAATGCATTTCTCTTGACATCAGTACTGTTACTTCAGTTTAAGAGATGGAAAGCTGTAGCACAGAAATACTGCAACCCAGCAGCTTCAAGACCTCTGGAATGTACATGAGGTTGACCCTTGACTATGAAGCACGGAGAAGTTTGGTGGTCTGCATCTGTAGTGACCTTAGTCCCATAGTGGTGTGGGAAGACCATTGTAGCTCTGCTGAACTAGCTCAGATCACCCTCCGGCCTCTGCTCCTCTCTCAGTTGCAGTCTGCATTTACTTGGACAAACCCATCATCCATATGAGTTGTTAGGAATTTTTTTTTTTCTTTTTTTTTTTTTAGTTATTCTGGCTAAGCCCCATTGACTTTATATCATGTGAGGTGTGAAAATCCTCAATCGTCATCACTCAGTAGTTACTTAATGCACCCACCTAATGAAGGATCTTTAGAAAAAAGATATGGACATATATTATTTACCCATTTATATCTCATAGTTTAGAATAGAAGATGAAAAAAGTCCTTTTTTTTTTAATTGATAATAATTTGCTTTGTGTAACAGGACAGTTCATACATGAAAGGATCACAGGACAAAGTTTTCTCAGTAACTGAGCACTGTTTCTCATACAAATATCAACACAAAAAATGTCATTAGCTAATACCTTTATTTCAAGACTAGTGTAATTTCTGATAGTGACATTTTTAGGGGATTTCAGTGATTCAGCTATACTAACTTATTTACAGGGTAGACTAAAGACCCTTCTTTCAACATGGTGATTATATTCCTCCTATCCTAACATTTTTTGGCAAAGTTACGTGACAAAAGTACATGTGACTATGCTATCAAAGAATGCAAGCATGTTTCGTCAAAATTTCTGTAGGTATTTCCAGTTTGTACTGGAAGAAAGTAACATCCTGAACAGCAGCTAAAAGATGTGTTCGTACCAGGAGGACCATTTCTTGAGGAACAAATGTACATGTTTCTGAGTATGTGGAATCATTCTTGTTCTTAGCAAGTAAGGCTTATTGTCTGCTAAGAGAAAAGCCAAAAATTTCTTTCTCAGAAAGACAATATGCACTGGAAAGACTGCAGACAAAGATTCCGGCTATATCTTTTAAATGTCTACTAATAACTTCAAATAAAATTTTATGTTCCTATTTATGTAAGATAGATAAAACTAGCAACTTTAATATAATAGCATTAACATATGCTCTCTATTCATTCAAAACAATTTAGTTACTGTTATGCAGTTGCCTCCCCCCCCCCCCCCAACAAACCCACACTCTTGAAAATAAATACCAAAAGGAAAAATGTAAAAATAAATAAAAAAAATACATTTTCTTACATGCAATGGATAATGAATAGCATGGTCAAACCCAAACAGCATGCATGAAGGCATTGGCATGGCAGAGGAGGCATTTATGAAGTTCACATTCCATTCCAACACACAAAGGAACAGAGAAGAAAAGTAATGGTAAAAAAAGAAAAAAAAAAAAGCCATCACATCAAATCAAGGTCAATTTTCATTTCAAATGATAACCTGGGCTAGCCATAGCTAAGGAGTCCCAAAGACAAAATAGTCAACTTTAACAGGCTGTCAAAATTCAAGTATACATTAACTGTTTGTTCTTATTCTTTTTAAGATGCTGTATCACCACACATTCTTTAAAAGATACTTATTAATGACTTTTAATAGATGAAGAAACTAAGCATGTATAGGTACATTATATGATGTGCCTGAGGCACAAAGAAATCCATTTTAAATTAGTACAGAAAATTCCTAGCCCCGTTTTTTAAATGGAAGACTATTTTCCCCACTATGTCTTTTTCCCCAAGAATGTGTTTTTACCAGTATTTGGGCTCCATAATTTTTTCTTCCAAGGTTGCCATTTCATGGGGTTTATTCCAAGCCATGAAGAAACAAACTTACTGTTCAGTTTGCTCTTCTCCTTATCCAGTCATGCACGTGACATGACCAGAATAAGCGCAACACCACCACATTCACCAGCACAACTTAATAAAACAAAACAGAAGTAAATCACTAGCAATGAAGCATGCAAATAAAGGGAGTGCAATCCATTTCCAGCATGACAACTAAAGGCAAAGATCTATTATTTCAATGACAAATCAAGAAGGAAACAAAGAAAGAACTGGTGCAGCAACATAAAAAAACGTTCATTAAAAAGTCATTGTCCTGTGTTTTGGGTGGTCAGTATTCTCACAAATTCTATGGAAGGCCTTCTTTGTGAGTTGCAGGAGTCTAGTTCCTACTCATACCTGCAGTACTAATGAAGACACAGGCTGTTAGGCTTTAAAAATAAATGACGGTAAGGTGGCAGTGAAATTCTGGGCCCCAGAGGGAGACCCAGGAGCATCTGGAGTGGATGGGAGCCCAGAGCTTTTGCTTTCTCCAGTGCAAAAACCAAAAATCCAGCCCAGAGGCGGTCTTCTACATGTGGTATAAGTGCAGCCACTTGATGCTCAGTGAAATCACTGACTTGTATTAGATCAGTCATTTTACACCATGTTTTTTACTGGTGATGTTATGCAAGACACCAGTTTTGCATTACATATTCCCATATGTGTAAGAAATTAACACAGTGTACTGTACCTAATTTTGTTATTTTGCTAATTACGTAGTTAATCTATTCCTTTAATGATTTTAAAGTTTTCATTAAGTGTTTTCTGCTTACGGATTGCATTACAAAAATGTTAGCAATTTCCTTTTCCCTGTTCAGGCTAATGGTGGTTAATTGTCTGGAGTTGGGTCTGCTAAACTGAAAAACCTGATGTAAACAGTAGATAAAACATATGCCCTATGCTGACTTCCCCAGAAAAAAATTGAACAGCTCATTCAAATTGTGTGATGTTACACAGCATACACTGTACTATAAAACTTGGCAATAAAGTGGTAAGAACGATCTTCTCTTGACTTTGGGTTTATGCAAGCAAAGCTAGCACAAGTAGTCTCTTTTTTTTCCCCCAGTTTTCAAATTAATTTCAAAATCTGAAGAATAATTTTTGCAGCACGGCTCTAATTAGCACCTATTAGTAAAGCACCATAATTTAATGGAATGCCCTCCACTACAGCCAATAACATGTTTTCTATTATTTAAACAAGGAAGGATGCAAGCTTCATGCTTTGGAAGCTGTCAAAGTAAACAGTTCTCTAGTTAAGATTTTTCCTAGTAAGCAGGGCAGAAGCTTTCTAATTGTATTTCCAGGTCTACGCATCGTAATGCACTAATCACCTCCATCCAAAGTTACCTGTACATTGGGTCTCCTTTTTCTCAAATTAACTTTTGGTATGCCCACACCAATTTGCTGAAGTAACAAAAAAGCAGTAATTTATATTTTTACACTATTAGTAAACAGTCTACTTGTAGAATGGAAGTCTTCCCTCAACATCTAAACTCTCCAGTGCACATTTACTGGAAGCAGAGACTAGCCCTCATTCTGATCGAGAGTTCTGAGCTCTCTGTCAGAATTACACACAGGTTTTGTCTAGGGAAACAAAAACCAGACATACGTTAAACGATGTGAAATAAGTTAACACAGAGCTCTCCCTCCCACATACTCTGCCAGAATTAAAATATAGAATTAGAAGAATTTCACTTTTTGTTTACTGTTATATCTGCTCTTAAATCCACCTCCTCTTACATTGCTTTCAAAACCATAAACCATAAGACAAAATATTGGACTCTACTGAATGCATCTGGAGTTTTAGAACTACCATTAAATGGATTTTGAATAGAACCATAATGAAAATTAAGAAAAGAATGCTAATCTTTAGACCAGATTAAGAAACTGAATTATTTAATGTTTTCAAATCTTATCTAATTAAGACCAATCTTGTTAACACATGCTTAAGGCGCTCGCTTCAGTGACTGTTTATTTGGTGGAGTATCCACCTGTTCTCTCCCAGGACAATGGGAAAAACACATACACATATGCACAAACACACAAAGAAAACTGGCAGTAATACATAAATTAAGCACTTGTTTAAAAATATAACTAACTACACAAACTTGAAAAATGGTATTTTAAGTAGTTTAAAATTATATTAAACTGAAAGTTAAAAAAAAAAAAGGTCTCCTGTGCTATGCTTTGATGTAGTTTTCATGTGCAAATAAGAACATGTTGGGAAATTTCTTAATTATTTTAATACGCTTTTCAACCTGCCTTTTGTTAAATTTTCTCAGTTGTGCAAACGACTTTACAAGTTCTAACTTTCTACTGGCTTCTTCTTATGAGATGATAATGCAAGACAATTTCCCAAAATATTGTGTTGAACCAGTTGTGATTGGAGGTAAGAGATTTCAGAAGGAAAGCAGAAGACATTCAGAAGAAGGGACCACTGGAAGTTTAATACACCCTCACCTCTTCAAAGGTAAAGACGTAGTTACGGTTTAGTTTACATCTATTGAAAAATTGCTGGCAAAGAGGGTTAAAATGTTGTTTGTTAATAAGTTAACAGCTACAAGGAGCTTCAACTAAAATTAAAATGACAAGTTAAAGAAAGTCCATGAGTTCTAAATAAATCTGTCTTTATAGTGTACCTTTGTTTTAAAACGCAGTTCTTGTATCAGTCTGAATAGCATGCACCACCCCAAACAAACTGGGAGTGAAAATGTCTAGTCTGTGTAACTGTTAATAACAACAACAATAATAATAACGCATATGCTTAATATTACATTTAGACATTATTCTACAACATAAGACATATCACTTATAAAATATCCTTTTTTAAACGTACTCTAAATCAAACATTGTAGCAGTATGTGAAAGCATCTCTGGACTTCCATACCCTTTTAAACGACACAGAGAAACCATGACAATTAGTAACCTCATCACCCATCTCAGTCTGCCTAGGTTTAGCAGGGATCAGCTGAGTTTTTCACTCTCTAACCAAGGTTCTTTATTCTCCAGTGTTGCCAGTTTGCGCTGCAGTATAATAGCACATGAGATGCACAGAACCCATAACCATCAGTTCCTCACAAGATTGTGCCTAAAATGAGAATACTACATTGCTTCATTTTATATTCTTTCTATTAACAAAAATATACTTTCATTTGCATATAAGGAAAAGGTAAATAGACCACTTGCCATCATGTGAATTTCTAATAATCTCTAATGAAGAAAAGATTCAGTCAGTGATGACGCATATATTGGTCTCAGAATAATTCACCAAGCAAAATCACCAAATCAAAACATTAATGTTTTAACACATGAAAATTAATGCTTATATCCAGAAACTGAAGTCCTTCTGAATTATGAAGGCTATATAAAAACCTTATTTTTCTTTTTTTCTTTTATTTTTGAAAGGGTCCGTTCAAAATAAATCAAAAGGAATCTTTCACCAATAGTTAAAATCAAGTTATTCTTTCTTCTCTTCAAAAGTATTTTATTCCTTTCTTCTTTTGTTACACGCTTGGCAAAAGATTTCAAACATATTCATTATTACACCAGCAAATTAATTCAAATATTCACAGTGCTTCCTTCCCCCAGCTTAAGAATTAAATGAATAATTAAGATGTGTAGATGAATTCTTCATGTATTTTCTGCCTTTGACAGTTAAAGATGGTGAAGTAGTGAACAGGGGTGTGTGCTATCCCTCTTGTAGCTATGATAGGACTTTCTGGTGAAGAAACAAGGCAGGACAGTCGCACAGTCAAGAGGTCAAGGACTTGCTGCTGTTCTGCCACAGGAATATGGCTGGAAGGAATAAAGTGATGGATATGCACCCAATTTACAAAAAAACAGTATTTCCATGCCTAAAGGCAGCAAATACAGGTCTCCATTACTTCAGAAGTTTCTCTAAAGTGTGCTAAGTGCTAAAAATTAAATTAGGAGTAGGGTGACACTAAACTTTAAAAGCCTTATTAGCCTTATTTGCCTGTGTACTGACAATTGCATTTATCTTGGCCATATATTGCTCAAACCATCTTAATGAGAAATTTTAATAGTGACAACTGAACTACATGGATATATTGTTTGGTCTTCAATAGTGTATTTCATTATTATTTCTAACTTTTTATCTGTAAATAATCCATACGTTTCTCTCAATCAAGAGTGAGTTTTTAAAATTATTTTTAGTTAGTTAAATTTTAACTTTGTCTTTTATATAATGCTGCATTTTTGCACTGTGAACTGAAGAGACAAACTTTGCTGAAAGTACGTTTCTAATGGAATTAAAATATAAGTATTTTCAAATATTCCACTAAACAGAAGATTGATATGGAGAAACCCTTCACTAAGACAAAGATTGAAGTTCTGATTTCAGAAAAAGAATCATCCATTCATGTCGAAATATCTCATCAAAGCCAGGGATGCAAGTTATTTAAGAAGATATAGGTAACATAGCAGTCCCTACAGGGTCAGGACTACAGTTAATGGATATAAAGCCAGACTGAAATCTTGGATTTAAACTTTCTGAAATTTGAGACAAGTTGCGTCCTAATCATATTTAGATAAAGATTTCATCTTTAAAGATGAAAGACTTTTCTCAAGTTGAACTACTAAAAAATCTAGCATTCGGGGAAGGAGTGCTCGGCTAGATCTATCCCAAAATTGCAGCGCATGTTTCAGCTCTGGTAAACAGGAAGTAAGCAAATAAACAATTACAAAAATACAAGTAAAATACATTGTGTTTGCCCCTGATATCTGTTGTTTTGCAAGTATGCAAGTTTCAATTTCTGAAATGAGAAAGCATCACAAAACAAGCATATGCATGAGTAAACTCCTCAGTTGCTTCAAGAGCATCTTGTAACACACTGCAAGTTCTTCACAACGACCTTACAGCTACCACTAGTGGTTTTAAATTAGTATGTATATTAAACGCTTATTTTATATATATAAATGTGCATGTAAAATATACATCTTTTTAATTTTTTTGATAACCAAATTCAATACAAGTCAATGCTGGCCTTTGCGCTCACTAAAGCGGATTTGGATGAAGCCATACATGCACCACAGATTTTCCCGACACCTCCACAACTGGGAATTCTTTACTATTGCTCTCTGGCACTTTCAACAGATCTCAGTTCCTGTCATTTCTGACAATGTCCACTTATTATAGAGAAATAAACTAGAAGGTTTTGCATACCTTTGGTTGGAGATTTGGATGAAGTAGCACATACCCATTGGGATCAATTGCAAAATAGTATCCATTTGGACAGAGCTGAAAGAAAGAAGTGAAGTTTAGCATTTTAAGGTTTTAAGTAATAAAGAAAGAGTAATTAATGGTTTTCAAGCAATGGTCGCATTGAGGAAATTACATTGCCTCAGGCATCATGAAAAATGTGATACTAACATAGAGAAAATAATTTCTTAATGTCTACTCTCTCAGAATCATAAACTTGGAGAATAATTTAGGCTGATGGGACCTCTGGAGGCAACCTAGTACAACCCTTCACTGAAAGCTGAGCTAACTTCAAAACAAGATCCAACTCCGAAGTTGAACTAAGTTTCAAAGGGTATCTCCAATGGCAAATGCACAATTTCTCTGGGCAACCTGCTCCAGTGTTTAACCACTCTCACAATGACTTTTTTCCTTCTTTGTGGAAAGTTGGAATTTCCACTGCCACAACTACGTTGATCGCCTCTTGTCTTTTGCTATAAACCTTCAAGAAATATTGAGGTCCATCTTCTCTATAATTCCCATTAGATAATCCATTAGGTTCCTTCTACAGTCTGAACAAACCCATCTCTCAGCTTCTCCTCACCTACCATGTACTCCAGGCCCTTGGCCAATTTAGTGGCTGTGGGCTGGACTCTGCTGAGTGTCTCAGGGTATTTCTTACACTGTGTAGACCAAACTTGGGACACAGTACTGCTGATGCAGGTGTTCTCTGCACAGTTGGTCTTCCTTACTGCAAGGGCATGCTGCTAACTTATGTTCAGCTTGTCTTCCACCATGACCCCCAGGCCCTTCCCTGCATTTTGGGGCAGTCTGTCCCAGCCTGTACTGTGGCATGGGAATATTCCATTCTAGATGCAGGACTTTGCATTTGCCTTCAGTCAAATTCGTGATGTTCCTTTGCTTCCTCAGCTGTTGTTTTCCACAGTACTAGTTATTTTCTTAGAAATTCCCCAGTTAGATGTCTAAACATATAAATCAACCATACTGAGTACAGACAGATGTAAATTAAAGAACTTTTCTATAACGAACTGCATTATTATTAGCTGAAATGATCGTGCTTTAAGCTACGCAAAAATAATTACTTGGAATATATCCCCCAATGTAAAAGCTGGCTTTTACAGATGCATCCTGATGGACAATTCACACAGAAACACATATATGGCTGGAGAGAAAACCATCAAAAAATCTACAACAATGGAAAAGGATATATGAAAAGAAGCCTGCTGGTATTTTGACTTGCATCCAGTCATTGCTGTATAACTTATGAAAGAGCATGCACAGAAATCATACATAAATCATACATAAAGAGAAACTACCAAACGCAAGCAACTTACCGTAAATCGGGGTGTCAGTTTTTTTATGTCCTCCAAAGAGACATCAACCCCCATTACTCCAAGAATCAGCTGATTCTGGTAAGATTCCAAAATGTTAGAATATGTTTGACGTATTCACAATGCAGAATAACTGCAACAGTCAGTGAATTTTTTTTTTGCCTTCATCTCTTGTTTGACAGACACAATTTGAAAAGTTGCCTATTTACTTGTGTCTGTTCTAAATATTTTAAATAATATCCAAGAGATTCAAAATAACACTCAATACATTCAAAATTTAGTATAAAATACGGCAATTGTTTATGAAGATGATTATGGATGCCTTTCTGGATGAATAAATAATAAATGCAAGAACAAAACAAGTGAAAGACAAAGTGATACATTAATATTGCCATTGATGTAGTTACTAAATTACTAGCACCAATATAAAGCTACTATTGCACGCTTAGGTTGGCAATTGATAAATGAGACCCCAAAACAATTAACCTCTTTGCCTATGATAGAATGATGAGTGAAAAACACCTAACAAAACAAAATAAAAAGTGACTATAATGATCAGTTACCATCATTTGAAATTGGGACTCAGGTACTACATTTACTTAACTCGTAATTTATTTTTCCTACTACAGAAAAGGAGGGTTGTCTTTTACATAGTATCACCTGAATCCCTTCTCCATATTAAATAAAAATGGAATAGGTATTGGAAGATACATCTTGCAGTCTGTAACCTAAAATTCTGGTAGAGACATAAGGTGAGCACATTCAAGTTCTCCTTTTGTTCCTCTGTAGTAGACCATGGCTGTTTTACTTCTCAGAAAGACACCCTTTGATAATCAGTAGTCTCTCACTTTGCAACCAGACTCAGTGAATTCCAAGCATTATCTTGTAGATAAGATTATGAAACTTTTTGTTTGTTTGCTTTGTTTTTAAAGGGAAACTAAGTCAACCATTCTGAAAGTAAATTAAAGAAATAGTAGTTATCAAATTTGTCTTTATTCATTCTGAGTCTAGGTAGTATCTGAGACACCAAATCGAAGAATATCTTGCCTAAACTTCTGTATATTTTGACCTGAATGAACACAAGTATTACACCAAGTATACAGTATTTTATGACACACTGTAAAGCATATTCTCAATCTGATTTTTTAAAAGCAGCATTTTGAGTTTGTGAAGAGGACATACATCGATTCCATATCAGAGAGTAATAGCGATGGGTAATTTTATTTATTTAATACTTAGATTTTAATCTAAGTACACTGCGCTATCTTCTATTATCATTACAAACAATTTAAATTCTCTACATTGTTGCTGTTTACCCTGAAATGTCATAGCTTCATAGAGTTGTTACAAGTTTATGTGGATGTTCCTTTCTTGGCAAGGCCTCAATAATGTAATAATCTACTTCCCATCTATTGAGCACTTAACACATTCCCACTGCCACCAGGTCACAGAGATGGATAAGGGAATGTCATACCCTGAAACTCAGAACTGAAAAAGGGTGATGTGCATTTTCTTGTTCCCAGGAGGTTATCAGGTAACTAGCGATGACTCCTTTGTTTCTGACATACAAGACAATTAAAATGTAGAAATCTCTATGGAAATACACATTTTTCAAGGAGTTTAGCATTAAATTTAATCCGAATAACTTTGGGGGCTTTGGTTGGTTTTTTTGGTGGGTTTTTTGGTGGTTTTTTTTTTTTTTCTTTAAGTAACAGCTTACTATTTTCCCATTTTGTTCCTTTGTTAGGTTGAAGACAGGTAGAGTTCCTGTGATCACAAGGCCCAACTCCTAGGAAATAACCACATACAGAGAGAAGAATAACGACTTTTTAGTTAAATAACAAACATTGAACTATAACATATTAAAACAATCCAGGGATTACTGTAGCTAAACAGTAGATTATTGACTTTTAGTTTGTCAAAAAAGAAAAAAAAAGTAATACTTCATTGATTTACACAAAAAATTACACTTTTGGTGCCCATGTGTTAGTAAGAATAATAAACTACTTTTTAAAAAAAGATGGTGTGCAACAACTCAGGATATAATAGTTTTTAAAACCCTAAATGTTATGAAAACATGTTTACAGCTACAGTACCCACTATAATAAAACCCCCAGATAGTAGGGGTAAAAAAAACAGAAAAGAAAAAGGAAAAAAAGGAGAAAGCCAAATCAAACTTAGAAATGTTAAATAGGTTTGCAACAGATACATACAGAAAAATCCAACAGTAAATACTACTAGTTTTCATACCATCACAATTTTTCAATGGCTTGCAATAATGTCCATCATCAGTTCTGCAAAATCACAGTCTCTTCTGGTACTGAGGCAAGGAATTTGCACTTATTTGGGAAGATATAAGAAATTTGGTTTTCTTTTATTAACAGTCACAACTCATACTTAAAATAGGATCCAGAAAACCATACAATTAGATAGCTCAAAAAGTTTGGTGGGTTTTTTTTTCCATTCTAAATTGTCCACAAGGAGATTTCTACCTTATTTTTGCCAGTGTTTGGGGTTTATTTCAATTTTTTTTCCCCTCACTGATGCTTACTCCTTCCATGTATTTTCTTGAGGAACCGTATAACTTTTGCCTCTTTGTTTCATTAGAAAAAAATAAGCTAGAAAACTTTATTAATCCACCCTGATGAAATCCATTCTCCGTTTTCCCAGTCTAGTAGCACCTTTTTGAGTTTTAAACCATCTTTCATGAACTTAAGTTTGTGTATCAAATGAAAGGTGATGAGATCAGAGTTAGTAATGTTACAAACAAGGTGAAAAGAGGGAGAAGTGAACTTTTTAGGAGAATAAGAGAAGCAAGAAATGGAGATGAATCAGAAGAGAGAGGTGGGTATCTTTTAGAAGGAGCATTGACCAGGTATATAATGAAACAGGAAGGGTACATAGGGGGATAACACCCTCCCCCTGCCCCAAAATGTGCAGTTAGAGAGGACAATAATTGTGAAAAAAATTGTGACTAACGGGTAAACCTAAAAGTATCTGAAAATTCTGGGATTATCCTGCAGAGAGTGAGGGCAGAGCAACACTGTAACAGAACCTGAAGGAGCAGGGCAAGGAAAGCGGTGTGAATTGCCACAAATACATCAAATTACTACAGTCTTGAAAGACAGCCTCAAATGAAAGTACCTCTTTAGGTTTTCATAACCTGAACAACTGAATTATGGCCTCGTGTAATATACTTCCCATTATTTTAGTCTTAGCCCCAAAACAGCTGCTGGAGAGCAAGAGAAAAAGGATAAGAAAATGTCCAGTGAGGTACAAGCAGGAGAAAAGTAAGCCCTACAGGAGACAATTGCTTTAGGGAATTTAAGATAAAGAACCAGTGTGACAATTTAATCCCAGTTCCTCCAAAAACCAAGAATCAGGAAAAGGCTCCAGAGTGGATAAGATACACCTGTGCCTTTATGCTCTCATCTGTGATGAGAAAGTCCACGAATTTCAGTCTTTACCTCAACAGTTTAGCTTGGGTTGTCCTACTTTTTATAAATATATATATATGCACACACACAAATATATATATATATATATATATAAAATTACATATCCACAAACACACATATATAACACATGAATTAAGAAAAGGTTGAAGGAAAGACTGAAAGGACAAAGTAACACAACAGAAGCCTGCAGGTATCACCCGTTTTACTTCACAAAACAGATCCCTTTCTATCCTCAGCTACAAATTTAGCTTTGGCTTTACAACAGGATATGTACAGAACATATGAACTTTCGTCATAACATCCTTTATGTTTCCAGTAAGTACCTCAACAGTAACCAAGAAAACATGGTTAATGAACTTCGGGCCACTGAAATTCCAAAGAAAAACTAGTTCCTCCGTGTCACGCTCAGTTCCATGATGTGTTGATAAAAAATTTACAGTAATGCTGAATGACAGGAAGAAGTGGATTTTGACACGACATTAGATGACCATGTGAACTTGGATGAATACATGGTTCCAGATGACCATTTTGCAGTATTTTTTGCCTAGTTAGAGTTACTCAGAAGAAGGTTATCTAGAGCAACAGATTAGATTGCTGCTAATAATACTTTGCATTTCGTAGTTTCCTGAATATGTTTGTTTTACAAGACCAAAGTGATAAATTCAGCAGTAAGAAAAGCATTTAATATATCTTTTTGTTTATTTCCTCATTATATACACTGTCCAATTAAAGAAATCATTACCTTGAGCAAGCAAGTAATTACAACAACCATGATAGTTTAAAGATCCAAGTTCAAAATCTGTACAAATTCCCAGTAACATTGACAGGTTTCATTCTGCCTGGAAACTGAGTCCTCAGGACTGTGAAAAAAGGACCTCTATAGTTCCTGATTTGCTAAGATTCTTACTTTACTAGAGCTAAACACAGATCATACCAGCGCATCCAGATAGACATTTGTCCATTGGACTTGTTTGGCTTTCTCTCCAGCTAAAACCATCGGTCTTCCCAAAACATCCAGATATTCCTGCCAAAAAGTGTAATAAACTCATCAGAAGGCAGTTATTATATCAAAGTTCAGAAACAGTATTAAAAATAAATAATAATGAAATAAAAACAATTAAAAGATCAGAAGAAGAAAAAAAGTCATAATTCACCCCTAATACAGGAGTAGTATTTAATTACATCTTTAAAATTATACTACCCAATAATTCAGTTTTCAGTTTGAGGTATTTACTGCCAAGGCAATTCCTGCGTTTCAGCCTCAGTCACATGGACCTTACACATCCATAACCACTGCTCTCTTTCCACAAAGTGAGAACTACAACTCTTTTTGTTCCAAAATTAATTGCTAATGACATAATGAAATTACAAGCAGATCGCTGAACCTTTAACCCAGAAGAGAGAGTGGGCGATGGAGGGTGCAACAGCTGGGTATGTAAGCTCCTACAGCAACTTGCATAACTTCTATTGAAACAAAAAAATTCAGACTTATAAAACCTCACAGCCCCTGTGTTCCTTCAGTTCAGGAGTATGGCTAAAGCTGGTGATCTTAGGAGATGTCAGACTTCTGGTCTGGTTCGGGAGTGGATGCCATCAAACTTGTTTCAGTCTTCAACTTTTTCTATTTGTCTGATCATATTAGGGCTATTTCTTGCCAGACACTATCTGGAAGAGTTTAACAGAATCAAAGGACTCTTATTCAGACCAAAAAAGGGACTTATTTTCTGCCAAAAAATGTCTTGCCTGGTCTTGGAAGGACAAAGAACTGCTATGATATTTCTCCATTTTTCTGGACATGTGAATGCAGGGACTTTCAGAAAAAACTGAAAAGAATATCTGCTCATCTACACTGTCAGCTTGGATCACATCATATAACGCCAGGGTCCTCTGCCCTTAATTCTCCACGCAGATCTGCTAAAATATTCCTGCATCCTTTCTGAAGGAAAAAAGGCTGTGTCTCTCCCAGATTGGTTGGATCAGTCCAGGAATCTCTCCTATAAGCAGGATGGTACCAGGTTACACTCTTCCTGTCCAGCTGAGTTCAGATACTCTAGCAGGGGCTATATGCCCTCCCACACATCCACGGCCTTTTTCAGGTAATATAAACCCTTAGGGTCATGCTAAAAGTATGGCAGGAGGCAGACTACGAATGTCTAGACACATTATAAAAAATTACTGGGTTTATAGAGCTTAAATTGCTGCCATGTTTCAGGATCAAGAAGGGACCATGTAAGGCCAGAAGGAAAACTGAGCCCCAAACACAGTCCTGGTGCAGAGGTCTGCAAGATACAGATCGCATCAAATGCTACGTTGTGTGCACAGAGTCAGCCTGCTTTAGAGGATGCTAGTGTGACTAGTATAAATGCAAGCTGCCGTGGGACAGCTGGCCAGGGAAACAGGGATCACATTTTAAATTGGCTTACTGTAACCACTAAAGAGAAAGAAAAAAAAAAATATTACAATACCTTAACAGAATAATCCTTCATATGTAAAAGAAAGCCTTAATTTTTTCTCTGTTCTTAATGTAGTGTATCTTAAAATTTAATTGATTCAAACAGAGGTGGAATGTAACAGAGGTAAAAACAGGAATTAATCCACTTCTTTGTATTATAACTGCACCTGGATTTGGACAACACACTTACCTGGGTGTTTATTCTTATGGCTCCAATGGATGGAATTTCATAGTAATAACCTAAAATTTGGAACAGAAATAATGTCATCTTAATACAATATATTGCTAGTCTCTTAAGCTTGAAGAATTTCATTTAGCTTGTAATTTCTAATTTAATTTTTATAGAAATTTTCACGTATGAATGGAATACTTTTTTGGTTGATGCCACCACAACACATGGCCACATATGCTGGGTCACCATGCCATACAGGCCAAGCTAGTTACTCTTAAGCAGTGAGAGTACATAGCGTGTTTCTTTTGTCAGTTGTATTTAAAACTGAGATAACGTATTAAATTTGTACTCCTGAATTCCCAGTTACTCTGATGTGCAAGTATATTTAATGGCCATTTTAATATGCTGTGACAGCAACATAATTATATGCAGAATGCATATAGGAATACAAGTATAGCTACAGTCTGCCACAATGGTGAAGTTTATAGGATAAAAATATAAGGCACTCTGTGGAAAGGATGAAACAATGTAACGGGTATTTCTTCTAACTAAACATCAAAGATGTCTTTAGTCAGCATTGATTCTATCACTTCTTTGTTTTAATTAAAAATATTGCCCATCTGCACTGATAATACTGAGGACAGACAGTGAGATCCAGCTGCAGACCACGTTGTAAATCCAATTGGAAGGAAGGGGGACAGGACTGGAGAAGTAAGAGTACCGAGGCTGGTCATTTACTTTGCCATAAACGATGCATGACTTCATAATAAATTAAAAATTTAAATAAGGAAAAATGAAATTAAACTTTGCTTCTTTGGATGTGCAAACAAATAATCACATCAATTTTGGACAGAATATCATGATCACTTTGTCTCGATAATAAGATGACATAGGTGGTTCTGCCTTAAGCCAGCTGGTCCTCATTTGTTTTAGAACAATGGAGTTCACATGCACCCAGTATTGTGAGATACAAGGATGTTAGTCAAAAAATCCCTATTCAAAAAAACAAATGTTGATTTTCTGTAATTATCTGACAATACAATCTGCTTTTCATGAAGCTATAGTATCTTGTGCATAACTTGCCAGCATACTGAGGGATTCATGAAGCTATGATACATAGGCTATGCATACAGGCTATGGATTCTTCTATATAATTTTTTGGTGTACCTATATCTTTCTCTTAGCTTTGGTTTATGTTATTCTCATGCCTGAGAACTGTATCTTAATCTTCTTCCCTGGCAGTCTTAATTTTCAAGACCCTTTGTAATTTATCCCACCTTCACCTCTTGCTTCTCACTGATTTGTAAAATACTTTTACATTTTCAGTCATGCCTGGAAATTGCTCTATTTAGAATATTAAACAATATTGTTTGATAATTTCTCTATTTTCCATTTATCTGTATTTATCTCATATCTCTTCTTCCATAATTATGTTTTAAGTTATTTAAGAGACCTCTTTTTCACACTCTTTTTAAATGTTTCTGACCACATTTTTCATGTAGAAATTTTAGGAGAAAGCATTTTACTTCCTTACCTACACCTTTTTTACATTTTTTTTTTCCTACATAAAGAAATCAGGGTAAAAATAAAAAACGTAAGATGCTCTTAGAAGCTAAGAAATCACAGCAAGAATAATTTTGATATTTCCATCAAAAAAGGAAAAAATAATGCAAGTCATCTGGTCCCTTTTAAGTTTTGGAGGAAAACAGAAAGAAATCCAACCAGCCAACCAACCAAACAAAAAGTCCCTTTGTCCAGACCCCTTTAATATAAAACAGCTTTGCTTCAATTCTTATCTGTCATCAGTTCCATCTTTTCATAGATGGCTATTAGAACAAGCATTCTTAAAACTGAACCATAATACTACTATTTAAAAAACTGTGATATTTTTCTTAAAATATAAAGTTTTGAATAAAATTATCAGAAATAAATATACAAGCTTTTTCTTTTATATATATAATTTCATATACACATTGTTTCATCAAGTAACTTTTTGGAACTTTTATTAAAAAATACAATAAAGCTAAAAATCAGGCTGAAGAAAAATCTGTAATTTTTAGAGATTAATAAAGATATCACCTATCCAAAGCTTTAGCAAAAACCAAACAGTACCTTTATTTTCACAGGCCATCCACTGTATGGGTCCTTTGTCATAATTATGTTGACCAACAGAAAATGTGAACACACGTACCTATGCAAGTTAAAAAAAAATGCATATAACTTAACTACATGTAATTAATTAGCTGTGACTCTCAAGTTAATGATATTTGAATTTTCATACATTTGAACACAAAAAGAAAACTGGGAATTTTCCATTTTTTTATCACCACAATAGGTACACTGTTTTTATGATATTTTATATATTCTTATTATTCAGTCCATGAAGTAGAAATCAAGAAGGTTCTTCCATACATCTTTCATATTTTAAAGCTCTTACATTTGTTACCATCCATGAACTATTTAATTTTTTTTTTCTTTTCTTAGGGTGGTAATTATAACTCTTCAGGTTTTGTTGAATTAGTTGACATGATCTCCTATCAATATTAGAAACTCATCAGTGAATCCAAATGGACATATGCATTGCAGTAGAATTCAAAACAATGCAAAACTGGATTTTTTAGGATATAAAATAATTTCAGGAAAAGAAATACAAAATTTTCAGATACTACAGAAAAGAAATTCTACTTTTGTTCAGACTTTCAGTCTTTTTCATATAAAACCACTAAATAAGAACAACAGAGTTTCATAGAAGGGTCAAGCTTCTGATATTTCACTGTAAGCTCTTGATATTTATTAAAGCTATCTGTTTTATAAGCAAAATTCTATTCTGTTTAGCTAATGCAACTCCAATCTATCTCAGCAACTGAGGGGAGTCATAGTTTCAGAAGAATTCACCAAATTCTATCCAGGTTTTGGACTGAAGACAGGCTTTTCAGCTGAAATTATTTTCCATGCAAATTGTCTGATTCAAAAGAAAAATTAAAACCAAACCCCGATATTGCTGTATAAATATTAAAAATCCTACAACACACAGAGAAAAATTACAAATAGTATGCTTCAGCTTCTGGCTGAATATTTTGCTCCAAAGCTGAGCATTTCTCTAAAAGGTGGGGAAAATATTTTCCCTGTGGTTTTAATAAGTTTTTCACTATTATCATGCCCCTCTGAAGAAATGTCCAAGGACCAGATTGCCTTTTCAGGCACCTCTTTCTTTATGGACCTTTAACTTTACCAATTCACTTCACAAATTACAGCTCACAACATGAAATCAGAATATTAATTCCTTTCTACGGAACTTGATGACTATGTTTAAAATTAAAACATAATGCAATTAATTTGCATGCAGGTTATAACTGAGTAATATGGTAATGTTTTCTTTAAATAACATTCATAATATAAAATTTCAGACACTCCTTGTAAACTACTGATCATGGGTAAGCTTTTAAATTATTATTTATATAAAATTTTCATCACATATTTAACATGTGCAATTACTACCTAAACCTTCATTGTCGAATGAGCAACAAAAATTGTGTTACATAATCAGAGCTTATGTATTAACCAAGAGCTGTAGAAATAGCTCCAAATCATCAATCAGCAGCTAGCAAATGGTGAAACTTTATTAATGTTGACCCCTATATGCAAGGAGGGCAAACCAAGCTTTGTGCTAGTTGTCATATTTAATTAACAATATGTTTTGATTTGTTTTATCCATACAAGCCCTTTGTTTCTGCAGTTAAAAGAAGATTTAAAGCAACTAGTCTGCTATACTGCATGCTGATTCAGGTGCTTGGTTTTTTTAAATACAGGGAAAATGTGAAGTTTTTCAATAAAACTAATAAGACTATCCCAAACAGGGTCATTTCTCAGTAATGAGTCAAGCCAATTACACTTCTGGTTACACAGGCAAGTGTGGGAACGAGCATACATGTGTGACAGCAACGTTTTTCTCTCATAGTTCATATGGATAGAGACAGATGAAAAATGCCTTCTATTACCTTGAAAATATCAGTATTGATAGTGTGAACATGACTTCACCTGATAAGTCTACATCTCATTTCTATTTTTAATACTGTATCACCTTGTAAATTCAAGCTCCATTTGCCATCCCCATTTGTTCTTGACCTCTTTTACAAAACGTCAGCTATAACTCTTCTAATGGATCTTTCTGTGTCTATTCAATTACTGTCTATTTTTCCTAAGCTGAATATCACAATGTTATTTTCTATTGGTATCTCTCCGCTCACAAGGTCTCTGCCTGCTGTAGTCCTGCTATGTTTTTTGGATTAACCACTGCTCCCAGTTCAGTGTCCACTAAACACTTGATTCAGAACACATTCTTCTCAAAAATTACAGTACAATAAGAAAAACCCCACTGAAGGTCACTAGTTAGATAGTTGAGTGACCTGATGTCTCTTTTGGATTAAAAGTAACTAAGTTAAGACAGAGTTGTGTGGGTTTGCTTGTGTGTATAAAACACATGAGTCAATTAGACTAGGATGTCTAGCATTTGATCTCAAACGTAAAAATGAAACACTGAATTGGATTCAAGTTGCGAAATGGTATGTAATTTAGGGAAAAGAAGCAGCATGTAAAATCTGCAACAAATCTATAAAGAATTTAGAATTTAAATTATTGACAACAAGCAGAGGACAATATATTTGATTTACTGTTCCTTGGGTAATTAACAGAGATAAAGAACTGCAATGAAAATTGGAGTTTTTAATTGTTACTTGGTTTGGCAAGAGGGTGGAACATTCAAAAGAGTTTTCTTTTTCCTATTGCCTCATCTGGAATTGAGTAGAATGACAGACCAGCTGGAAAAATGAGTCAGCAAGTCAAATTAAACAAGCCAATTTTAGCAAAAAAACATGCTCTGTACTAACATTTTCTGTGAAAGGACCCAGAGTCAGCCAAAGGACTGAGATGCATCTGTCTACACCTTTTCCTTATAGACATCTCTCCAAAGAAGACAAAAGGCTTTTAAACTCAAAAAGAGAGATTTAATTCATTTTAATAGGGAATTTATGACTGAGAACATTTGGAGCAACTAGATCAGACACAATGGCTATGAGCACCTCTCCCTTTGCCTGTCCTTCCTTTTAAGTTTAGTTTCAACCAACTAAGTGGATTTCTGAGTTGAAGCAAACTGCTAAGTACTCTTTGATCCCTAGAAGTCGTTTTCCATCACCATCAAGGCCTGGTTATTTCTTCTCTGTAGCCTCTTAAGGTTCTGCATGAACTACAGGTTCCTGGGTCCTTTTGCTATAACTCTTGCTCTCCACCATCCACACCAGTGGATGGACACTTCTGTCCCCTGAAGCATCTCCCAGGGAAAGTGCAACCTTGCCCCCATACAGGGGAGATCCATTTATTGTCTTCAAAAAGAAACGTAACTTTCAAATCAATGAGAAATAATGGAACAATCAGGAAAAAAATAGGAGCTGTCATACTTTCTGAT
The DNA here is from genome assembly GCA_035590275.1 of Ibycter americanus. Lineage (NCBI taxonomy): Eukaryota > Metazoa > Chordata > Aves > Falconiformes > Falconidae > Ibycter > Ibycter americanus. The sequence goes on along the minus strand of JAVJGI010000060.1, from coordinate 73,350,277 downwards.
TTTCAAAGGGACTATTCAAAGCAAAGTACTTCTAGAAAACTCATACCCTTAGAATGGAGAGGAACGAGAGACAGGCACCAGCCAGTTCTGACAGCCCAGTCAGGTACAACCTTGAAACTGATTTGAAATACAAACGTCCTAATTTCTACCACCAAGAGTTCAAGACCAGAGCTGTGTTAGTTCTGTCAGGAACATATTGTGCTGGTAATGGGTAGCCAATTCTCTGTACTTTTCTCACTCTGAAACTAATCATGGGGACAAAACACAAACCTTTTAGTCTTTGTATTATTCATTTAAAGTATATAGTAGAGCAATATACTTATTAACAAACAAAACAAGTGTAGAATTAATGTAAGGATAGTCAAGGAGTGAGTGTCGCAGGCTGCCCAGGGAATTCGTAAATTCTGCCTGCTTTGAGGTTTTAAAGACCAGACTAGGTAAAGCCCTGAGCAACCTGGCTTGATCTTACTCCTGATGTTGGACCAGAGACCTCTGGAGGTCCCTTGCAACCTGGCTTATCCTACGATGCAGGACATAAAAGGAAAACAAGCAAAAATCCAACTCCTAGTCACAGGAAGCGGTAGACGAAAAAGAAAGCTACAAAAAATAGAGGAAGAAGTACTGCACTGAAGAAAATACAATTGCCTAATTATATCATTCATTTGCTTTTCATTTTGTATTTCTCTCTAGCAGGAAAAGCTCATAAAACCCAAGGTGAATAGAAGGATTCTGACTGCTGCAGATATTAGGGGACAATGGCACTCAAGAGAGTTGTGATGGAGACAGAAATTGCGAGCTACCCGTGAAAAGGCTGCTTTCCCTACAGATCTCAGTTGCTTTTTACCTATCTTATTTGTTCATTTTGCCATTGGAACTAAATAAAGAAAGAATAAATTAGACTCTTCCTTTGGGTGTATCATGTTATGAGTATTACAGAAAATTAACAGCTTGGGTGAAGTTAATTCAAAGTGTTAACTAAGCACAAAATCACACTTGCTGTTTAGACCACTGCATATACGTGTAGGCAACATGTGTAGGCCTATAAGAGTCTGAGAAACTGCAACCACTCTGCAAGCAATTCAGAGTGGATGAACATGCATATTTTTTGGCATGCATATTATTTGTCTTGAATTCTGCGCTGCTCCAGTGACAGAGCTTTCAATAACCGTTTCTGTGCATCTCTCCATTTCTCTGTTTAGGAGGAGATTAACCAACCTTTGGAGAGATGTATATCACTTTGTCAGATATCAAGAGAGCTGCATGATCAATTTACTCAACTAGATGTAGGCAAGATGAACCTCATCATCTTATGTCTATCCCGTAAAAATAGCAAGCGTGCATCTTTTTCTACCACTAGATAAACAAACTGACTGAGTCAAAAACTGATCTCATCAAGTCATGCAACTTCCATTTTCATGATGACAGTATGACTTCAGAATTATTTTAATCTAGCCTTTATAACTGCAGATAAAGCTTCACAGGCAATCTCTTTCACTATAGACCAAGAGAAGCTGTGAAAAAGAGGAATAATTACAGGTCTTATGAGGAGTGGCTGAGTCTGGAGAAGAGGATACTCGGGGGGACGTTAATGCTCTCTACAACTGCCTGACAGGAGGCTGTAGGCAGGTGGGGGTCAGTCTCTTCTCCCAGATAACAAGTGACAGGACAAGGAAATAGTCTCAAGTTGTGCCAGGGGAGGTTTAGATTGGATATTAGGAAAAATTTCTTCACTGAAAGGTTGGTGAAATATTGGAACAGGCTGCCCAGGTTGGTGGTGGAATCACCATCCCTGGAGGCATTTAAAAAATGTGTCGATGTGGCGCTTAGTGACATGGTTTAGTGATGGACTTGGCAGTGCTGGGTTAATTGTTGGACTTGATGATCTCAAAGTTCTTTTCAAACCTAAACGATTCTATGATTCTTTGAATAAATGTTTCTGTAATTCCAGCATGGTCCAGGAAATTATTTTTCCCACTAATGTGTTTATAGGTTATCAGATGAAAAATTGTTTGTGGTTTGAATTTAATACATACATTTCTGAAACAAGAGAACAATATACCAAGTCTATTTTTCTTAATAAAATCATAAAACTGCTTTTCTATATTCCATTATGCACTCCATCACCTTGTAAGTACAGCCTTTACACAACTTAATAATTTTGGTACTTTTCTGGCATAGGTCAGGGAAATGTTATATGGTTTTCAAGCTGCCACAATTAAAACTGTGAATGCATTTTTTTCTTTACATCCATGGGCAGAAATCTGAAGATGATTTTGGATTCCACTATGAACTAACTGAGGCCAGAAGGCATTTATGACCAATTTGAAACGAGAACAGAACTTTAGAGGATGATCTGAAAACCCTATATAGTAATTAGGAAACCACCTAGGGTTAGCCAATAGGAAGCACCAAACAGAGAGTTTCACGTAAATTCTGGTCCATAATCTGTCATGATGAACTGCTCAGTTCAGGACTTCTAGGGACGCAGTCCTGAGCTATTTGGGTTATACCTATAAAAGCAAAGCAGCTTTTTTTTCTCTTTCTTTTCTCTAATAAGCACAGGGAGAAAAGAAATACAAGTTCTGTGTTTAACAGCAGGGGTAAGACTCACAATGATGTGCTTGAGGGAGGTTTTAGGATCCCTTAGGCTATCTTTATGCAGTAAATAAAATGGGACACAACCCATTTTTCTTCTCAGGCCATGGGGGCAAGTGACACAGCCTGGCTCACATCTCTACAGCTAAATTACATTGCCATCCTCCCTCCCTGTCCCCCTCTCACCATATTGGGTGATCTCATTATAAAATCTTTTGGGAACAGGCCCTGGCTCATGCAACCCCCGAACCAAAACCAGACGTTGTTCAAAAGAGTTGACTGCCACAGGCCAAAAACCATACTGTTGGGTGTGTTAACAATTAAACAATATGGATAACTGTGAATATTTCACCAGCCTACACCCTGGCCTTGGTTCATTTATTAGTATGGATACAGCGGTCTGATTCACTCAGATGAGTAAAATTGGTTTTCTTGTGACGGACCTAGCAAGGCTCACCCTTTTCAGACTGATAGTAACAGTGGTGCCACTAATCTTTTAAGTGAGAGTTCAATACTCATATAAAAAAAGGTCTGAGTTCACATTTCTCAATTTGAGCAAATTCGTAACTTCTATTGCTCTGAATACCAGGCTCGAGAAAGTTCAGATCTAGGCTTTTGTATGTGTCTCTCAGACTGCTTCCACTTTTTGCCCTTAACAGCAATTGGGAAAAACACAGAAATGACCTAAGCAGCCGGGTATGAAAACTAGTCAGGTGCTAAGGTTGTGAAGTTTTAAAGGTCTAGAACTCAGAATGCAGAATTCACAATCCTATGTCAAATTAGGAAGTACCAAGAATGGCATGATACGCCAACAGAAATGTATCGAGGTGTATCTTTTTTATTTATGACTACATTAGGATCTGCCCCTTGCTGTAGGTACTCTCCGAAAATATGTGTAGACTTGGGGAAATTGGGGAGAAAAAAATCCATACAGGAATCAATAAGAATTTAGGTCTCAAATATTTAGATGTAAAGATAATTGCAGGCTAGACATCTTTGAATGTATAGACATGAAGAAAGTATGAATACATTTGGTAAAACACTTATTCAAGCGCTTCCATAATCGACCCTCTATGCTCTGATTCAGCAAGGCATTTAACTATGCAGGTAAGCCCCTTGACATCAATGGAAAATGCTTTAACTGAGGCATGTATTTAAAGACTAATAAAGCAGGTCCTTAGAGCTACCTTTCTAGATATTTATCCACAGTCAATTACTTCTCCCAGACGTTCCATGTATATTTGCAGTATTTTCTATCAATATCTTTTGTTGACTACAATTCAACCTCAAAGTTCAAGTTGCAATGCTAACTTATGAATTCTTAGTCTAATTATACTCTGTGCAATTACAGTCTAATAAAGAAAAGAAATGATGACACTAAAAACTAGCACACACTACAATCTAACGCTAATCCTTCTATCTTAAAATAAAAAGAAAAATTAAGTTTGTTACATATGAGGAGATTATTGGAGAATCTCACTTGCTTTGGATATGATTCTAGACTGATAAAATAGGCCCAAACCCATTAATTGGGAAAATAGTTCCAAGAACACTGATCCTCAGTGTACTTATACGCAATTACACATCAAAAGGAACTAAACTGTGGATTATACCTGAAGTCTTCATAACACATGCATACAATGAAAGACGCATGTTCACTGAGGTCTTTAAAGTGAATACTGTGAATCCCTAAAATGTTCATCAAGAATTGCAGTGTTTAAACAATTAAAAAAGTTATATTCTCCAGCTTTCTTTGTTTCCTTACAAAGAAAAGATATCTGCATGAAAATGGGGATATTTTCTAGTGCAGAGGTTGAAAACACTATTATGGTTAACATACTGGAAAGTTTCAGAATTAACACTCTCACAGAACTAAAAAAATACTAATTCAGTTACACTGTTCTACATCTTCTCAGTGCCACCTTGTGGAACTACAGCAACTCATTCCTTACTCTCTAATGTGCTAGCATGGGGTGCCCCTTCTCTTCTGCCATACAGCTAAATGTATGAAGGTATATATACCCTGCTGATACCTACCAAGCTACCTCTGCTAAATTAAGTATAATTAGATAGATGAACCACTGATTACATGATCCTTTAAGCCTTCACCTAGTTTAGACGTAATCTTTGATGAGCCAGAAGTATCACAGAAATACAAGCAGAATTATTCAATTCTGTATGCTCACAATAACTTAGTGTGGGAATACTACATAACAACGAGGAGGCTATGTCCTCTGTACTACACTGTCTCCACAGGTAAGTTTTTAATCTCAGCATTTTCTAGATGTAGGTATGAAACAGCTCTGTTTTATTAGATTTTTATATTAGTCTCAAGAACAGCGTTAAGGAAGAGAAAAGCTGTGCTTTCAACAACACTGGTAGGACTTCACAATGATGTGCTTGAGTTTAAGTTTGAGAGTCAATTTGGCTGTGTTAACCTTACCAAAAATTGGGCCTTGGTCCACTCTCTAACCTTAAGAGCAACTGTGGCAGCAGAGCCCACATACACGCACAGAAGCTGAATCCATTGCTCATTCCCTCTTCCCCTTCCCTTGCTGTGCCAGGAGCAGTCCCAGCACCTTCTGTGTGAGTGTGCCAGCTAGCAGATGCTGAAAACCTCCCAGGTTTAACTAACAGTGAAAACATATACAGGATTGCAGGACAGTCTCCAAGCCCAAGACTTGGCCCCATGTAAGTTACTAATATAAATGGTGCCTTAAGACGTTTAGATTAATACGATGTCTCCAATAGTGTAATGCAGTTGCTGTGTGCTTAGCTCATCCTGCTGAAAGGCAGGGATGGATTTTATCTAGAAAACCCCAAAACAGTACTCAGGTAGTCTTCTGTGATGCAGATTTGTGCTGTAGCTCTGGCTCAAAGGACACCTACATGCTGGTTGCTTTTCCTGTGATTTCCAGCAGAAGTGCTGTCCTCACCAGATCACCCCATAGCACCTCAGAAATAAGCACCAAGCGCTCAGTTTGGATCAGGTGGTTTTCTAGCCACTCATCCTGTCTCCCTGTCTTCAGATGAAGAAATTACACTGTCATCTTTTTAGCAGTTCAGCTGTTTAACATTTTACTTTGACTACCCGGGTTCTATTTAGTCAGTTGATCTGTTTCCTTCCTTGGTTATGTTAATAGCAAAGTTTCTTTGCTGAAATTAAAAACAATTAAATTTCTCCTTTCCCCAAGCTACTTCTCCCTGACACTCTGCAGTTAGCATTCCCTGGAGAAAAAGTCATTTTTTATGAGAGTTCCTTGTAAATTTGGTGGCCCATATCAGGAACCAAACAAAGGGGTTGATCAAGTAATTCCCACCGTACCCTGGATTAAAAGCATATTAGGCATTTCGTTGATAGTGAAAACAACATTTGGTGGCAGCTGAGCAGCTGGAAAGGACCAGATTAATTATAGACATATTTACAGTTCATGTTGTGACACTAAGCCACCTTTTTTTTTTTTCCTTTGACCTTATAAGCCCTGGGGAAGAAATATTACAAAAATGAGCTAAGCATTTAAAGGAATATTTAATTTGTCATTGAATATTTCAAACACTAATTTCAATCAGGTACTCTGCTTTTTCCTTTCATGCAAACAGGTTTGAAAATACTGTACTAACTATCTCCTTTGTATAGTTACTCCCTCCATTTTTTACTCCCATTACTCCAGTTCTTGTACAGCACGGAAAACAGTGACCGAAACTAACTGGTTGCAAATGCCAAACAGTTGTATTAGAAGAGGGAAAATGACAGGGGGAAAGGGAAGGGCCATCGGAAATTCTCATTTCCAGCAGAACCCATTTACAGGAAATCTTACTCTCTGGAATTATCAGTTATACAAAGTTCATGTCTAATTTTACAATGGCCTCATCTTCACAGGAACATGAAAATTCTCAATGAAAATGATTTAGTGAGCTTGAAAAAGGGTATGCCAACTATGCAGGTGAAGGGACTTTTGTCCATGTTCACATGTTGTATCTTGGAGATTGACCTGGGAACAGTATCTTCAGATCACCTTACAAGAGGGAGGTTTAGGGATGAAAAAGCTTCAAGTTTAGTTCCCCTTCCTTTTTTAGGGGGCAAAAAAATTAGTAACTACTGTATAGCAATGGAAACTCAGCACTGCTGTATAGGACTGTGCTCAGGGCAACCTGACCTTGCCTCTGCTTGCAGGTAAGACGTTCCATTACTGACACAAGCAGGCGCTGACGATGCCTGCTGTCAGCAACTGGCAAATGTCCTAGCATGGCTGAAAGACTGAGTCTCATGCACAACCATGTAATAGAGAACATCCTTCACAGCTAGCAATTAATGGAATCACTGTGCATGCTCACTCATTGTGCTTCTTGCCAAACTGCACTTGAAATCTCAGGATTGTCTCTGAGAAACGTTGTATACATACAGATTTATAGATACCATCTATCCTATGGATGGTTTAATAATATAAGAACTAATCATGACACAGTTCACTCTTATACGGAATGATATGCATTTTCATTTCTTTTGCAATCAACTAAATAAATTACATTTTCAGGAAAAAAAAAAAAAAAAGAACTGATCCTATATGCAATCCACAGGTAAAAGAACCTTGGGGCTTGCCTGTAGCCCTGGTTCAACTGTTTGTAACAAAGTGTTCTGAAGTGTTCTTAGTAAACTTAGGTGTAAATTTTGCATTCACAAGAGCTGAAAGAGCAGAGACAATGTGTTTTAGTTAAATCACACTTCAGGTGACAAGATATAAGCCGTTTTTCAGTCTATGATATGAGATAAATGAATTTTAATAAACTCTCACAAAGTCTGTCTTTTTATTGAAAAAAAGGAAAAAAGGTCTTCAGCCTTCTTTATAAATATGCTTCTTACAGAGAAATTTATTATAGACAAAATATTGCCTTAGAGGATTTTGGTTTTGTCTTTGTTTTTGTTTTCAAATAAAATTGCATCTACAGACTAAGTCTGCAACATAAAGCATTGAGGTTATTGTTTTTCCTGTTTACACTGTAGGATCAAGAATATAATATGGCCAGCCTGCACTGTAGAATGCATTGCCTGCAAAGAGGTGGCTTCATAAAATCATTCGTAAATCAAAGTCTTTCTTGTTGAAAAGATCCATTTAAAAAAAGTCAGAATTATTAAAATAATAAAACATTTGCAGTTTGTGATCCAGGTTCTTTGGTCAGTATGGATTAAATGTCTTCTTTTGTATGTGACTAATAATGAGATTATGAAGCACAGAATTCTCATCTACTGACTTCAAATAGAAGCTGAATATGGAACCAGGAATGGAGACACGTAATAGGATAAGAATTCAAAGACTGCATATGGGGGCTGATACTGTTCTGAAAAATAACAGATTTTTTTTTTTTTTCCATTTTGGGTTTTATTTCTCTATTTTTTAGGAGTAAGTGCTGTAAAACTGTTTGTGAAAACCTCAAGAGAAATTAATTAAAAGCTCGTACTTGAATGTCATTTTCCATGACCACACAAGTAGAAGACTGCAAAGTGAGTTTCTCATTCTTCTAGTAAAGACAATCTATTCTGTATAGCACATCAAATTCTGTGTATTAAATTCTATCCTGATAGTGCAAAAGATTAAAGAATGTGACTTATTTCCTGGACATATGACAAAGCAGGATTTAGCCTTTTCTTTGAGACTAATCAGGATTTTGAATACAAGTCACTTTCTTAGTAGAGGCTGGAGTATTTTCTGTCTGTTTCTCACCAGAATACTCATCCCTCACTTGAAAGATGATTTTTTTCTTCCTTTTTGTCAAAACTGAAATATTTTTTGCAAAATGCTCTACAAAAATGCCTTCTTAGTGACATATAATAATTTCTACTCTTGGTAAGATTTCTCAAACAGTGTTCCTCCATCTCAGGTTGATGTTGTTCTCTCCTGATGAGATCAGTTGTGATGTTCTCTCCTAAAAATCAACCCTTCCTTACAATGTCTGCAGAAATCTCTAATAATTTACATTTAAGTTGCACAGGGTTTCTTCTTCCTTAAGTGAAATGTACAGTATACCTACACTTATGCTACCCCATTTCCCATTTATATACCTTTCCTCTGTTACGCTTCTTGAATATATAAACACACATTTCTTGTTATCTGAATGGACCGTTTCTTGAAATTTTCATTTCCTCCTTAACCTGGCATCTGTTTAGGCTGTTGCACGCATACATCTTGTGCTACCATCTGTTTGTTTCAGCTGTTCCCTCATTCTTTTGCTGACTACAGAGATTCCCATTCTGTAACTTCTCCCTTTGAACCCCAGCATAAAGTCTCCTGCATACTTCTGTCTGCTTTTTCCACCAGGGCTCGGCAAATCTTTTCATTCAAACGTGTCCCATCCCATCTGAAACACTTCCATCTACTAATGGACTAATGCTCAGCTAATGACCAACACCTGTCTACCAGCCGGCCTAAGCAGCATTTAGAAACTAAGACTTTTATCAAGTTATAGAGTCATTTAATAATAGTTAATTCTCTTAAAAAATATTTTCAGTTGTGCTAGCTTAGTTAAGTTACCTATTCTATTAAGTGGATAAATTTTGCAGTTTCTTCCCAGGAAGCTGCACTTCTATACCAACATTTTAAAGTACACCTTTGGAAAACTCTAGACTTGGGGAATACACAAATGTCACAATTGTAATTATATAATGGATAATTTTATAGAAAAACATCTCTTAATCTTCATAACCATATTAATTTTTTCTTGTGTCCAGTTTTGCTTCTTTATCTGCAGAAATCAATTCTTAATTTTTAAATTTTATCCACTCTTACGTTTTCAAATTAATGGGACTTCTAAGTCTCTCTTACATGGCACTTACAGCAGAACAATTTATATCTTCTCTGTTTACAACTGCACTCATTGCAGTCAGTTCTTATTTACTTATGGCACTTACTTCAATAAACACTAAAAGCATACAGAAATTATTTCTAACTTTAATTATACAGGTTCATGCATATAAAACAATATGATGTGAGACACAATTCCTGAACAACTTAGCAGTTCAGGAAAAATTCTTATTCTGGAAGATGCCAAGAACAGTTGGATTTATTTCTGAATTTTGAGGAGGAATTAACTGAAAATCTACAAGAAAGATCTTTTGAGTGAAAGATCAAGATGGGATTTTTATTTCAAGGAAAGAAAGGTATGACAGCAGTAAAACAAGGACAAAGACACAGACTTCAAGAAACTCAGAGAAATAGCTAGCTGAGTATTGCGAGAAGATAATCTAAAGAATAAAGAGTTACAAGAAAACTGGCAGTTCATGAAGAGGAATACATTAAACATACAAGAAGAAACTGCCGAATGCAATGTAAGATTAAAAATACTTAGAAAATCAAACACAGAAACTGAAATTGAAGATTAACTGTAAAAAGCAGCAGTTAGGTGAAAAAAGCAGTTCAGAGCAAAGCAAAAAAAAAAAAAAAAGAGTTTCAATAATATAATGCAGTTCCAAAAAGGCAATTTATATTCTGGGACATATTTACCTAAGTGCTGCATGAAAAAAAGTCATTGAAAATACTCTATTCTTTTGATACCACTGAAGTTTCTCTTAACTGTTCCAGAGTATGTTTTAAGAAAGGTAGAGATAAATTGCCATTATCCACAATAGGGGTAATCATTAAGAATGAGAAGAATTTAAGATATAATTAAGGAGAATTGGAGAGAAATTAGTTTGTCTAGCTGAAAAGACAAAAACTGAAAAGAGGGTTGGATGAGGGTGACAACATAAAAATTGTTTCCTAAAATTTAAGAGGAAATTCTGGCGAGAATTAGTTGTTCTCTGTAATAAATGTAAAATGAAAAGGAAAAACGTTCTAAGCTTATTTGGCTTTAAGGAAATTTAGAGAAACCTTTCTAAACAGGTAGGTGTTGAAACAGAAAGATGTAAATACCTAAGGAAGCTGTGGAATTGAATACTTTAAAGAAGAGGTTACATAAACATCATTAGGCATGGCCTAGGCACTAAATTGCTCATTGCAGAAAGTCCCAGTCCTCAAATTCCTAAATTACACAAAAGTACAATCGACTCACATGTCATTTCTCTGCAATCCCAAATTTATAGGAACGAACGCACAGTAAATAAATGGGGAGACTGAGACATGACGATCCTTCTGATGTCTAACCTCAACCAGTTATGCCATATGTAGCATTTTGTTTGTATAACATTTTTGTTTGTATAGCATTTGACTCTCTTGCTTTCATCCCAAAACAAACATAATGTGCTTTCTATATTAAGTGATATCATGTCCTTGTTGCATTGATTAATCATGTTATACCATCTGCAGCATCAACCTCTATGTGATACCCTGAATCAATCACTACTAATGTAGTGGTTTGGAATTGAAGATCAACAAAAATAAAAGGATCAAATAGTCCCCTCCGTGCCAAATTTGAAGGAAAAAAGCTGCCACTTCGGTTTTATGTAACAGATACGCATGATTCTAATATAACCGATAAGGTTACTTTTCAACAAAGCTATATTAAAACTTTCATTAGCCTTCTGCAGTTCTCAACACCATCACATGGATTTTTATCTTGCACAGTAGATAAAAATGCCATGTGGTGACCCAGACATGCTCATAATGAAACAGCAGCCTAAAGAGAAACAGTATCAACACATCTATGTGTGTGTAGACATATGCATGAAAAGGCTCTTCTGCATGCAGATCTTCCTCCTAAAAAAACCCCTTCCCTGCCCCGCTGCACTTTCTGCTGCACCTCTGAAGTCTGCAGCAATCTTACCCAGCAAACTTGTGTACATATATGGAACAGCACAGGGGATGTGATGGTTGAATGAAAAAAAGCAGGTGAAAAAGGGAGAAGAAGTATAACGGATATGGCTTACTTACTGAAGCCTTTAAGAAAAACCTTAGAGTCTAAACCTATATAGTCTAAAGGTAAAGGGGTCAGTGAAAGACAGTGGACATTTTTGAAAAAAAGGTATCCCCCAAAAAATCACTGTTTTTAATGGGGGACTTCACACACCATCAGGTAACTGGTTCAGAATTTAGATTTATGGGGAAAAACCTGTGCCTAATATCATACTGAAAAAAACCACTGCAAAAAAAAAAAAAAGCTATTGCATGGATCTACATGCAATGTAGATCTACAACCTCATATAGCTCAGTATTGTGCAACTTGACTATTACTAAAGCATATTTGGGTAACGGGTGCCACAGGAGCAAAACTGCTGATATGGAATATTTAAATTCATTAACACAGTGCATTAATCTGTGTTAGGAACCCAGAAGCTGGGACAGTAGCTATGTTGCAAGCCCTTCATTAACAAGTGGAGCTAAGGAAGAGGTAAAATATAGATAATGTGCCTTAAGAATAAGATATTTCTTTGGTGAGCATTCTAATAACTTAGTTTCTACTTTTACTTTGAAAGAAAAAGGAATGGATTGTGGTATTTGTAAGTACTGACCCAGGTTTCACCCAGAATACTTTAGCTTTACCAGTTGTGCGTGTCACAGTCCATACAATAAATTAAAATTAACAGCTGGAAGCTGACACACTCTTAAGTCAGAAGTGATTAGGGAAGGAGCCAGGGAGCCAGTCTAACCAGCTAGCTGGAGATTTCTTCTGTATGGGATTTCCTGTACCATCACTCCAAGAAAATGCACAGCACAGGGAGACTATCAGGAGGAATGAGAAATATCTTAGCGTCTGGATGTCTAAAGATCACAGAAGGCTAATGCAGAGAAGGCCAGAAAACAATCTACAATCCAGAAAGCTTAAAAATACGGCTTAAATTTTATCTACCAAACTATGCCACATGCCAGTCAGATATAAACCAGAATTTTTCTCAATTCAACCCTTAATGTAATTACTTTATGTTATATCCTGTGTCACAAATCTATCACATACTCAGAAATGCAAGAACCCTTGAAGTACACTTTGACAGCTGTTAAGCTCTATTCAAAGCTGCTACTAGTGTTGAGAAAGATGTTGTTTCTATTTTTGGCTCTATAAGTAACCCTAGAAAGTTACATTCATTCAGTCTGACACCTGATGAGAATCCCATGGCTACCCCAAGTGGAAATGTCATAGTCTTTTTCAATGGTCATTTGTAGTCAGGACTAACACTTTCAGCCTTGTCTAGAATGATTCGTACACCATCGCCTAGATTAACAGTTTTCTTTTGAGTTTTACTGACTTGCAGTTGCACAATAATGGATTCAAACCAATGAAGAAAAGGGTCCCCTCCTTTGGTAATGACAGTAGGAGGGATTTTTTCTTTTAGAAGAAAGTTTTGCAAGTGCTTTCCCATAGATATTTCATTTTATCATTCTATTGCCAAACTGAATGTGTCCCATTTGGAAGAAGTCACAGCCAGCTGTAAGTTTCCCAGTGGAGTTACAGCAAGCTGAAGACTTCTCCCATAGGACCTGTATCACTGTAGGAATTCTGTGCCCACCACACAGCGATATTTTTAATGCAACCGAGTTGTTGGAAAACTTCTCACGTACCATTTCCTCTCAAATGATATTGCCAGAAAAATCTACATAGATGAGATTGTATTAATAATGAGAGGTAATTCTGTGGGAATGAGACATGAGACCAAACTTACTATTCCACTCCTACCAGAGGGGTCAGAGCAATCCCTCTCACTTCTATCATGCTAGGAAACTTCAAACAATCGAAAGCGCACGAGGTATGTTTAAGGTCTTTTTCTAGTCACTTGAGTTGAGCAATCCTTCAAAACACAGATTTCAGGGTGCACAATTTGCCCTGAAGAGCTGTAGTTGGTTTTCTATTTTCAACCAGAATTCAAAATTCTCAGGATGGAGAACGCCTACTGGGCCTACATTTCAATTAAATTTATATTGCTATCTTCAGTGAAGCCATCTGTACTATGAATGCAAATAAAATGAAAATTTACCACCCCCATTCCTGAAATTTAGTGCGTGTGTGGTATTTCACACATCTAATGTGAGTGCCCCAAATGTCACCGTAAAGGTAAACATGCTAGTTTTTAAATATCAGGCACAGCGTGTAGTTGCAATCTGTGACAATAAAATCTGGCTTTATAAAGGGTAAAAGGCATGCAAAGGTGAAATACAACTGCGATTTTCCACTTCAAACAGATGAAAACTAGGAATGTTCCTCCTCAAAACTGTGTGACATAAGTTTTGCAATAACCCTCATATTCGTACTGTAAGTGACTTGTAAAGACAGAAAAATATTTTAAATATACCTGTATGCTATTTCAAACAGATTAAACTCCCTAATTTAACGGGGCAATTTTCCAGCTGCTAGATTCTAGGCCGCTCTTTTAGTAGTTTCCAATTGTTTATTGTATTCTTTCACTTCTTACCTTGAAGGTTGCACTAAGGGCACTGCAAACAAGTGTACTAAGTCAGGTCATCTGATGGGCCAAAACTTACTGAAGCTTCTTTCATGCCAAGGAATTACAAAGTAACTGACGTGAAGAAGAAAATACTTTTAGAGCTGAAGCAATTTTACATCAGGAAGATGAAAACAAGGATTAATAGATTTGAATGAATGGTCTTTTGTTTGTAGAAGAAAAGAAAAAAAAAGTAAGTTTACAACACAGTGTACCTAGAGATGGGAAAGGACTGACTGTGATCTAAGACAATAAAGATTCATCTTTTATATCCTGTATGCAAAACACACAGAAAAATGTTTAAAGAAATGCAGAGTAGGCAAGAAAAGACATCATCTGATAAATATTTATACTATGAATTGCTGCTACTACGGTAAAACATGGAAAACTTTGACACCTTACTCATTCTGAATAGTCTCTCTACAAATTATAATTATAAAATTGGTCTTACATCCAATGAACTATTTGTGAAATACATTATAAATTAACTGCAATAAAGACAACAGAACCTAGATTCACGTATCTTTAAATATGTCATCATTTAATATATGAAAGCAGGCTACTAAGCAATATAAGGTAACACTATGTGATTATGACTTCACAAAATTAAAAGCATATGTGTATTTTTCGTGTTAGACTGTGTCTGTCAATTATGTTATTATGCCCAACTGGATTAAGATTAACATTAAATTACACAAAGACAGAACAACAAGAGAGCTCACATGTCATCATTCTGGAATCAAGTGTAGTCTTACTAAGGAGAGCATGACCATAAGCACATTTTGTATTAGTCTTATTTTTAAAAATATTACAATGTT
>JAVJGI010000060.1:73308711-73335459 GCA_035590275.1 Ibycter americanus | reverse complement strand
TGGTGGTTCATTATTATTCTTAAAAATGAATTTACTGGTTCAGTCTCATTAGAAGTTTTTCAACCATAAATTTCCCTTCAACACCACAAGGATGGCTACTGATTGAAAACTGTAAGGAGAAAGCAAATGATTCATCAAATTATACCTGCAAAAATTTTCTTAGTATTTCTTGTATTTCCAGTGTCACCTTGGAGAAAATCTGTAAGGGATGGCATCTAGCAACTCAGTACTTTATTAGACGAGTAACAAAATGTGAGTGCTTACTAAGATTTGAACATTTACATACATAGAACTTAATCAAGTGTAGGAAATTTACCTTGCATTGCATCTGCACTTCATTTAGTTATATAAGAAAATAATCTTAAATAATCAGAAATCCATACAGTGACCATTATACCTTTGCTGTATACAATAAAAGCCACAAACCCTCATTCACTAATCGGAACATGAACATAAGAGTGTATTATATTATATTATATATAACAGTGTATATAAAACCAACCCAAAGCTTGGCAGAGTGAATTTACAGTATTAAAGGATGCAGAAAAATAACCACTTTAAATTAGTAAATCCTACATTTCGTCTATTATACTTCACAAAATAATCAACTGTCAGGCATGATGTGAGTAAGACCACAAATCTCAGCACTGCAAATCTGCTTTGTTATTTGGACTGGACATTTAACTATACTTTCCTCCTAACACGGCAAATGAAACAGAAAATAATAAGAAATGAATCATACAACCTCTCCCTTACGCGCGTGTTTCCTTTAGCTGATGGCTTTTGTTGTAATGCTATAAAAACCACCAAGTCCAAATTTGAAGAGGAATCTCTGCAAATATTTTCAGAACACAGCCATGCGTGTCACACAGCGAGTTGCTACGATTTCAGTTCTTCCTTCTAATTGTCAGTTTAAAAAGCACTTTCAGCTCAGACATGAAGATTAACTAAACCCCACCATATCATTCTATGTGAAACTGTTATAAAGCAGACACAAACTGATAATTCAAGGTCACTGAGTGAATCACTGGTTGAGATGCAAACGGTGTCTTGCATTTCTAGTTCTTGTTTTGAAGGGATTGATTCAAACATACGAGGATTTCCAACAAAATACTTCCACTGCTTTATAGACACACATCCGTGGCAATTGTTAAAGTGTCTTGGTGAATTGTGATCTAACTTCTAGAGGATCTTTTTTGAAAACAAACCAAACCAAAAAAAGACAAAAAACCCAAGCACTAGAAAAGGTAAATTCCTAGTTGTGTGAATCCAGCTCATATTTATTCAGAAAGTGATTAATCTTCTAAATATAATGATTTGCACTGAAACATAGTAGGAATTTAGAAAGCTATTTTATTTCACACACGCGCACATATGCACACACACGCATTCATTTTTACATCTATAAGTATGCAAAAGCCAGACCAGAAGTTTGATTAAATTAAAAACTTAAACCTAAAACCAGCACAGCTAATAATCCAGTCTAATCTGAACACAAATCATCCAGTGATTCTCATGTCAGGCCCATAATGCTGGTTGAACCACAGATCAAATTCTATCAATAGAAAGCCGTCCCACCCTTAGTTAAATCATTTAAAGGTATAATTAGCCTCACTGGGAAAAACATGTCGGTTTGTTCCAGCTCAAATCTATTCAGATTCAGATTCTAACCCTGAGATCTGGTTTTGCCTTTGCCTGATGAACAGCAAAAACCACACAGAAAATATGCACAGTGAAGAGATCTAGATATATCTCATATCATTTAACTACCTGTGTTTCTGCTTCATAATGCAAGTTTTACACTAACACAAGAAAAATGTCAACAAAAAGTTTAATTCTTTATATTTTATGGTATACTTTTGTACTGCTTGACATGAATGAGTCACAAGGTATAAAATATTAAATACATTTAATGGTGTTTTTTAAAATAAATATTATAGATTAAGAAAACTTTAAGTGCCCTAAGGTTCAATACTAACATGCTTTTAAAAAGTACTTCATACACATACCAAAAAGGCTTTCACTTCCATATTTAAATGTTCCTCTCTGTGCTGTTGTATTTTATGTAGTAAAATCTTTCATAGATCACTTACCTTTTTGTCTTCATTATATTTATGGAAAATTTCTTGTGCTCTTTCTTCACCACCATCCGTAAACAGCATAATAATCTTATTGCAGTTAGCTCTAGAGACACTGTGCTGTAGAAGATACAAAGAGAAGCTTTTTTTTAATTTTAGACTGTAAGTAATAACAACTGTTATATTTGATGGCTTTCATATCAACATGCTTACTACTTAAACACGGATTTTAGGATTTGATTCAATAACCACTTCTGAATGAAAAATAAAATAAAATAAAATAAAATAATAAACCCAAAACAAACTGATTTTTCTGTTCCATGAGACTTAAATATGACTCATCTCATATCTAATACAACCCAGAGGAATGGGGATCTGGTGGCTCCTCTCATCTCCACCAATATAAGCAAAACTCTTTAGCTCACATCCATTACATCCACCCCACAGCATTCCCATACAGATGTTCTGGATGAGACTTGTACAGTGAGGGCCTCTAAATATTTTTACTCTTCTCTTTTCTCATCCTTACTTTTTTTCTTATCCTTACTGTCCTTGTGGAAATTTGGGAACAATGACCCTCTAATGAATTACTGAATAGTCTTTTTTTATTCTGCTGGAGTCCTTCCTATTTGCAGAAACTATCAAGCTCACTGATCACTTAAATGAAAACTCTGGTAACTTAGGCATCCTATAAGTACATCTATAAACCTTTACCTTATAAACTTAGAAATAATTTTGCATTTGCTGTTTTTGTCACATTTCCTTAAAATAAGCTCCATCTTCCACTTCTTTAATTCTTCCCTGTTTTTTTATTACTATTTTTTAATACACTGAAATTAATATCCAAATTTTAGAAAAGTATTTTAGAACTGGGTTTACATAATACATTGCAGCCAAGATATGGCTGCCTAGAATATTAATATCTCTCCGCCACCTACTTTTCTAATTAGGTTGAAACTCAGAGGTGACGAACTGAGCATGTTCCATTATTTCTGGAGAGCAAGCCTGGAATAGAGAGAATTGAGAAGCTGTCTGTGACTTAATTCAGCAGTCAGCTACTAGTAAAGTCACTGAGAAAAACACAGTGTGTTGTGTAAAGGAAGAAAAACATTGTTCCACAGCCAGAACAATAGAGAGATGAATATGAATTTTGGCTCCTTATGAAAGGAACCAAAGGCTTCTCCTTTGGCATTCATCTTCTTTCCTTATTCCTTAAAAGTTAAGAACCTAGTCTAAGCAAATTGCTCATGAATTTTACAGCCAGCATTCCTTGTCCTCTGTGTTGCATACAAATGGTTTTAGTCAGACACTTCTTGGTACTTCTGAGTAGTTGGATGTGACAGAGTAAATTCCTTAGAGATTCAGTAAAAGAAATTCAGCTTCCCCTTCCGCAAGCTTGAATTTTGTTATATGAATTTATTATGCAGTCAGGAAAATAAATAGGAGAGTCATCCTTACAAAGTACCCAGTTTCCCCTTGCTATAGTCTTTGTGACTAGATGGTGACTAACTTTCACCTGGCTGGTCAGGTGAGGTGATCCCACTCCCCTTTGTCACTTTTCATCCTACTCTCTGATCTGATTCCTTGTTCTTCTGTAATAAAAAAGACCAAAACACAAAAGCCAGCCCTCAAACATCAGCCAATAATCCTCAATATAGCAGCTCCACGGTTCTACAATGTTCCCAGAAAACTAAAACACAAAAACTTTATTTCCCATCACCATATTAACAGATGAATAATTATTCCCCAGAGATAATTTGTATTGGTAGTTCAATATTCAGTGCATAACTACTTATTTAATCATTTGAAAAAAACAAGTCCAAAGATTTTCTTACATCTAACAACATATAAACCCCATTTGAAATCAATACATTCTCTCCAATCGCATCAGCTCACTGTGTTTCATTTGGAATTAAATAATTTATGACCATTTGCTTGTGAAATATAACCTACAAGACATAGCTTTGGGCTGCAATCTTTTTGATATTAAAAAAGTAATAAAAGTAGAGCTGGATACTTCATAAATATACTCACCTACATTTACAGTGATTTAATATATAGGCCAAAATAAAATCAGGGGGAAACCAAAGAGTTGACAAGGAAGGAGACCAAAGCCTCCTCATATTCTAAAACTTTCCTATTGATTTTGAAATGAACAATATTATGGGCAATGTGAACTTGCGCTAGTGAAATGTGAACTTTCAACTGACTAAATCAGAATTGTTCTAGTAGCTTGCTTAGCATATGCTTATACAGTATGAGAAAAATGCAGTGTTTTCTCTTTATCTCCTAGTATTTATAGAAGAGCATTTACTTACACTACACTGTTTAGATACTGAAGTCATGTCATGGAAAAAAAATATACAAGATTTTAGCCTCCAAACAATATTGGAAATCCGAACATGAATAAGCTCAAATCATATGATATTTTCCCACCATAAAAACTTTGCATCCTGATGAATGAACTTCACACATCAGTCTCTTACAAAGGATCAGGAGGAAGGCAGAATTGCCTTTACAACACACCTTTTTTTTCCCGCCATTTGCACAAAGATGGCTCAGGGAGTAAAAGAAGTGATTTTGCAAAGCTGTTGCAGTAATTTCATCATTTTTCTGAACAGTTTGCCTCGGCAGTCCCATGGATGGCTCTGCCCTCCTGTCAGAGACCACAGCTGAAGAGGAATGTGTTGCCTATACAGCAGCTTCGCCAGGACAAAAACCATGGAACAATATACGTTGGAACTGAGTCTCCATATTCATTTTTAGCTCACTCTTGCACTTGATTAAGACCTTTTTTTTTCTCTTTCAAACGAGCAAACAGGACATGATTCATTTTGTACTGTGCATAAAATTGCTTTTGTTTTATGCAAGTTTCACATCCCTAAAATTAACTCACTAAGTGGCAGGTGGGGATTATATCTCATGATATAACACTTTGGGAATGCATTTTTCATTATGCGTTTCATGCCACTGATGAAGGAAAAGCTAAACCAAACCAAAAATCAACTACTCAAGAAGAGATGATTTCAAGATAATTTTTTTTTGACAAATAGTAGTTATTATGGTATGGCAGAAAAAAACCTCCTGAATTGCTGAAGCTAAAGTACTATTATTTTCAAAGAAATAGCAACTTTATATAACAATAAATAATGGAAAAATACTGCATAAAAATGATGGAATACAGATTATTGATAATCACTTGAATTAGTATGTTAAAAAACCCTGAAGTGTCTGTTTCCATCAGACACTAAGTTTTTCATGGCACAAGTGAAATATTACTTTGGTATTCAGCAAAATTGTTTGCAATAACTGTCACCCAGAAACAGTACCCACAAAATTATTATGAAAATTTGAGCTGTTAAAAAATATTCCATTTCCATGGACCTTAAAGCAATTGGAGTGTTTGAATTCATAAATATACAACTGGAAACTATCCCAAAGCATTTTTTTATTATTTGTTTAAGCCTGTATTATATCATCCTATTATATTGTCTTGTCACCAGAGTCTGGCACTAACTCCACCACCGGCCCTTTACTCTTCCTGCCAAATGGATTTGTCAATATCTGGAGAGGATGACTATGTTTCTATAACCTACTGAAATCTCTTAATTTCCCTTGATATGAACATCTACAATGTCCAGCCATAATTTACAGGATTATGTGAGGCTAATAACACCTCTGCCTCCAGTTACACGTGAGACGATGCCATTATGAGACTGATCTCCAACCATTTATTTAAGACATTTTTTTAAATCCCACAAACAAGTACGCTTTGAGGTTTCCCATGTGTTCGTCTTCTTAATACTGCCTGTGGACAAAGTATATATCTGGTGCTGCACCAAATGTGATACATAATGTTAATCAAATATAAATGTTATCAGGAACGTATGCGGCAAAATTTCTTGTGTCTTCCTAGTTGCCTCTGCATGAGATGGGAACAGATGCACAAAAAGGGGAAATGCCTTCCAACCTGGTCCAAAACCATCCAACAGCCTTTAAAATACTGTTTGCAGTTTTATATAACCAAACCTGGGTGCCCCATCCCTGGAAGTGTTCAAGGCCAGGCTGGACGGGGCTTGGAGCAACCTGGTCTAGTGGAAGGTGTCCCTGCCCCTGGCAGGGGAGTTGGACTAAATGGTCTTTAAGGTCCCTTCCAACCCAAACCATTCTATGACTATGAAAGCCCTCTGCTAACCTAGTGATCTACTGAGAAAATACCCTTGAAAACACTGTAATTTTTTTCCTCCATCAAAATTTAACAAGGTTAGAAATTTTTCAGTCAGTTCTAGCCCTACAGCTGCATGGCAGGGAAGCACCTTGAAGTCCAGAATCTGACAGGTTAGGGGGAAAAATTAAAATCTGTACACTGAGAGATATCACTGATATATTAAAAAAACAGTAATAAAAAGAATAGATTTCATATTTGTTAAGCTAGATCCTTAACTGCTGTAAATTGGTATAGATTTATTTACACTAAGGTGAAGATCCAATATGCAGTCTTTACGAAGGTGAAAAGTAGATTATTTTTTTTTTTAAATAACTATGCAAACTATTAAAAAAATTACTAATAACCCCCCCACAATTGTGGTAAATGGGAAACAGTACTACTTCAGAAAAATAGTGCTTGGGCGCAAATTAGAAAGTACAATGTAATTTAAAAATTGAAACAATACATTTAATTTTTGAGGAAATTATGCTTTTTATACATGAGAAAGAGAAAGGAATTAGAATACTCTCAAGGTGCCTAATATTCCCCTATTAGCTCATTAGACTCAAAAACAAGTCATTGGCTCCCCTCTGTCCTGCTTAAGCCATGGTCGACTATTTATGACTTGTAATAGGTTTGAAATTGTAGGTTAACTAAACAGTGCTAGGAGATACTGCAGTAAAATTGAAATAACCAGACTATAACATAGAGCCTTCCATTTTAAAATTACCTGCAAATCAACCACTACCACACCTATACACCAACTGAGAATCACAAGTTAAATAAAAAACTAGCTGAATGAATGAAGTAAAAACAGTACTGCACATTGAAAATGAAATTTATTCCCAAATCTTAGCAACCTGGTGGGAGATCTGCAAAGAAAAAAAAAAAAATCGTTGGGATAAATTTACTTGCTAAATCAAGGTTTGCATTTCTACTCCTTAGTTACACAACGGAGGAACGTGCAGTGGCCATCTAAACATTCAGGTTCTCCTTCTTCACTTTACAGCAGAGAGAAATGACTTTCATACTTACATTTAACAGCTGTTCAAAAGCATAGCTAAAGCCTTTTTTGTAGTCTGTAATTCCTTTAGCAGATATTTTATAGACTGCTTCTTTCAGCTTCTTCTTGTTTCTCACATTAGCTTGGACAAGATGATTAAAGCAACTGACGTTCTGAGCATTATTGTTAAACTGTAAAATAAATAGAAATAGTATTAAAGACAGTTAATTCTCTTTTCTAGGTACTGTACTAGTAAAGGCTAGTGTCTTCTTGATCCATAAGATAAGGCATGTCACACTCCGATTTTAATTTCCACTACAATGAGAATATCCAGCAGTGTCTGGATTCAAAATTGCACAATACATATATTAAAAAAAAAAAAAAAAAAAAGTATTTGGTGTTGCTCTCTATTACAATCCAAAAAATTGTATTATAGTGGTAAAATTCCCTCAAATTTTGTTTCAAGCTCATGTAATGAAAATTGAGAAATGCATACTTAGGGAAATTAAAAACATGGGGAAGTATTTATTTCACTTTTGTTAATCACTGAAAAATATTGGCTTAATTACCAGGTGACTTCCATATTGCATGTATTAGCAGTTCTACAGTGAAACTTGCAGATCATAATCAATTAGTACATACACCTTATAGAAAACGAAATATACCTCTGGGACAAAGAAACCACTTGACGGTATAGTTGTAAGTAAGAGGAGAACACACATATTTGTGCCCTCTTACTCACATATCCGCGAAGACTACTCCCTGGAAAATTCATTTATAGAAGATTCTGACATTATTTTAAAACATGCATAGAAAATTGATGTGCAAAATACTTATCTGGACAAGTAAAAATCAGTTTATGATCCCTTTAAAATTTGTCTCTGTATAAATATATGTACATACATGTATAAGTACAAATATATATACATCCTGGTCGAGAGTGATGCAGCAATACATCTCACTTTTTAGCTACCCCTGTATTTATCTATCTAAAGTCAAAGACAAGACTCCTTTTGAAAAAAGCTGCAGCACGCATTATTCTAATTGTGGTTTTGAATGAAAGTACATATTCCTGCACATAATC
The DNA here is from genome assembly GCA_035590275.1 of Ibycter americanus. Classification (NCBI taxonomy): domain Eukaryota; kingdom Metazoa; phylum Chordata; class Aves; order Falconiformes; family Falconidae; genus Ibycter; species Ibycter americanus. The sequence goes on along the minus strand of JAVJGI010000060.1, from coordinate 73,327,087 downwards.
TCTGTTTAACTCTATTTGAATGAAAATCTCCTTTCTACTACAACAAAGAGATACTCTTGGCTAATATTACCAAAACTATTGTCTTGGCCAAATTTTAAACTGTTTTATCTATCCAGATTTCTTGTGTTAGCATTTTTTTTCTCACTGGCAAATAAGATGTCCAAAAAACTCTGTAAAACTCCACCTCAGTAAAGGCACTAAAATCCAGACTTTCTAATTTATGTTTCAGCTGAAAACAGATTATTATGCTTCTTTCTGATTAAGGGTCTTCAGTGAAAGTAAATGTAAATGTAGTTTTATGCTGTCAACCTGGCGCAAAGCCTCAAAATAACTGAAGAATCAGACCTTGTTGGCTTAAGTCTCAATACTGCTAATTAGTTCAATAGTATGGTATAGAAGATAAGGTAAATAAGGTCACAGATTTCAGTAACTGCTCAGACTACTTACATGTCTTAAAATAAATCACTAAGTACCAGGCACAAAGTACAGAAAGAGAACTGTTACCAGCAGCAAACATCAACTTGGACTGAAATTGTAGGACACCTACAACGGACAGAACTTAAAAGGATGAAGGGATTAATAAATATCGAACCATTTTTAATAATGCATAATAATTCAGTTCAATAGGATGTTTAGGAGGTATGCAGACTTTTCCATGTCCTGGAATCAGATGCATACAGATGCAAACTCCTTGCTCTAAGGACCAGCCAAAATATGAACTACCAGTACTTTTTATCAAACGTCCACTTTAATCAATGAGACTTTTGCTATCGAATTAGTAGGAGTAAATGCATATGAATAAATATAGTACAGCTTGCGGCAGAGATAACTGACAGAGAAAGGCATCATCCTCAGGCTTAGGCTTAGCCTAATTTGTTCCAGATCCTTGAAAATAGCCACAGAGCTGCAACTGTGGCGTTTTTGGCTGTAAGTGAGCAAATCCAGACACTATTATGAGACTGTTTGCCGTGCTGGATTCTTATTTACAGTTCCACATGTAATTCCTTATTCTCACAAAAAGGATGTGTCAAAGTGCCCCATAAACTAGAGACTTTAAAGCATGAATTTGTCTGCCTCATGTTCTAATATCATTATTGTACCACAAGCCACTCCTGCATGTATGTAGAACCTAAACAAGAAACCCCACTGTTTTCATTTTGAGCTTTCAGTAGTTCACAACTAACCTAATACCTTGTCATCTTCATATTGTATTTATTTTTCTAGGGAGCTTATTTTTGCTCATGGGATTCCTTGTGAGCTAATACTGTCTTTTGGCGAGATACTGATATTTTTATGGTATAGTTGTTGTTTTCCTGAGGACCGTACCAGCTAAAAAATTGTATTGATTCTTGCCAGGCAGAATATACTATGAGAATACCCCTATAAGAATCTTCATATATCTTTCTAATGAATAAAGACAGTTATTACTCTGTCCCTGTTTTATAGCTCCAGTCCCCAGATGATTAGAATCTGTGGGAGCAAGTTATTCTCAAAGGCCTCTGTGCAAAGTTTTCTGTCCTCCTTTCAATCAATATGCGGTTCCCAATGTGTCACAAGGGGGGACAACTGTTTCCAAAAACATGCAAAAGCATGAACAAGTGCTTTAACTTTGAAAAATGCACTGTTATATTTGACCAAGTATTCTACAGAAGAGTCAGTTGTATATAATAATATTACAAAGGTTGCTTATTTACTTTTGTAATATTCTATTTATCAGGGCTTTAGTTTTCATAATACCGCAACTATAAACATAGGATCATGTATCTAAATTATTTATAGTAACAGAAGTACGAAACCAGGATGAGATAATTATGATTGAAAATATTTTCCAGTTCTCCCAGTGTCACTATGCAAACTTCACCTTTAAAATAGATTACAAATTTTCAGCTTGAGTATTCCTTTAATGTATCCCATATTTCCCAGAAAATAATATTTTGGTAGGACCAACCTTCTGTTGTGATTAATATGTAAAACGTCCAGCTGAACCCTAATATTTCCATTGTGTGATTTTAAAAGATAGTTATTTTATAAAAGTTCTTTCCCCAGACCCAAACAAATGATGATAATTCATTTTTTTCCTTTCCCCTCAATATCATGTGAAGATTTTTATTTGCTCTGTATAAGCAGTACTAGATGTTCACACAAATGTAATCAATTTACTTTGATGCAAAACACTGACACACTCAATGGTGCTTCTTACAGAAGTTTCTTACAGAAGTAACCAATAAATCATCCAATGATTATTAGGTACATTAACCATGTGGGAGTGAAAACCATACTGTGCTGTGGAATTATTTCAGCTTGTCTTGACCTAATTTTGTAGCCATGATGGGAAAATTACTGATGTAAAGTAATTTTAAAAAGATAAGGTCTGAAAATTGATTCTAATTATGAGACGGGATGAAAGTACAGATCTTGTACTGGAAGCTAGAAGAAAACCACTATCTGGTAGGTAGCTCTGCTCTACAAAAGTCAATTTCATCTGAAAACTTAGAGTGAAAACACTGTTCTGCTTCATCAGCAGCATTATATGCAAATTTTTAACGACCTAATATAAAAGTAACCATAAATTCAGTCTTATGGTCAGTGCCTGCCTTGTCTTGGGCTGTAGCAAACAGTGGTTTACGTGTTCAAGTGAAAATCTAGTGACGAGTGAAAATTTCTTCCTGAAATGCCACTAACATTAAACTGCAAATATAAATTGCTTGCTAGCAGTCTTGCAAATGTATCAGGATAATTATTTCTACGAAGGCCAGGTATCTAGCATATGGATCAGTAATTACAGATACAAAAATGACATTTTAAAAATACTGGCTCAAACTGTTTAAGCAGCTAACAAGTAAGCCGTACTGTACTTACACACGATGTAAAGTGAACAAAGGGTCAAGGTCAAAACATCTGCACTTATAGATTGACAAATGCTGATGTAAAATGAAGGAGAGAAATGACACATTTCTAGAATGGAGAGCTACATTAACCAAAGCCTGCAAATGCTGTAATTTAATTAAGAAAATATATGACCCAGCTGTTTTCAAATACATCAGTCAACATTAATGTTAATGCCAGTCGACGAAGCAGATGAGAAGAGTTTTTGATTAGATAAAGGAATCAGTAGATGGAACAACAATCCTCCAAAATGAACATTTACCTGTTTCCAAGGAGGTGAAGGTAAGTCTGAAGGTTGAAATGTGACTAATAAAAATGTCCAAAGGGGGCAAAAAATTCAAGGTTACATTCAATTAATTTGAACTCCAGTAAAATACTGAAATAAAAGAAGGATTTCAAGTGTAAAAGCCTTCAGATCACCCTTAAAACTGGCTTTTCATAATACTAAAATACTTCTGTTCTTTAACCAGCTGATCATGTGACAAATACCGGGACCATTCATAACTTAGCCAAACTGAGTCAGCTTTCACTTACACTCATCTGAAATATATTAGGAAAAGTAGCATTAAAATTTTTCACATATTAGGATACCAAAAGCCAAAATACCTACAATAAGCCTTTATCAATTGCTAGTCACATTATCTGTCTCCTAAGTACCATAATAATGATTACTTAACTTTGGGTGATTTCTTGAAAACCAGTTAACAACGTAATCACTTAGTATTTAACTGGAAGAAAGAACATGCAAGATTTCAAAAACCAGTTGCCATTTCAGAAAGTCCATGTTTTTACAAAATCAAAACCTATCAAAGGGGTAAAATTAATTACAATCCATACTTTAATGAATAAAATACTCTCTACGCACCTAAGCAAAATATGTCAATGGGGTATTTATCAGACCAGCATTTCCCCATAATTATTGCAGTAAAGATAAACATACGTCACAAAAATGCTATTGTGGTAAAAAGAAAATAAATGGAATTTGTGTACAATGCCGAGGGCTTAGTGAGTCACTTAGAAAACAACCGATGACATTTGGAGGCAAATCATTCAGTTGTTAAAATCTAAAGACACCTTATACAGTATGCCACCGCCAGGGACTAGTTCTACTTTTTAAACTATATAAAAAACTTATTCCCTATCTAAGCTAAAATAAGGGGCTTGCAGCAAAACAGTTGGAAACCATGGGAAACAGGATAACCTTAACTTTTTATTTTGAAGTGTCATTTAGTATTAATATAACAAAATTTGTCTTGTAATTATATAGCAACGTATAGGATCTAGATGTATTTTTAACTAGATTATTTCTCACCATCCAATTTATTTATATCCTTTTGGAGTCTCTGTCCTTGGGGTCTCCCAGAACGATCAGCAGTTCTGAGGAAATGAAGACCTTCTATTCACAGGTTTGGGCAAGAATACCCAAGCCTGTTACTGGGGCACTAAGAGTGTTAGAGAACTTCATCTAGTTGACCTCAAACCACCAGTATAATTTTGGCCATATATGGGGCAACTCAATAACTTGAAAGATAAGAAAATAATTCAATTTAACATGAAACTCTGAACAAAGGGGTTTGAGTTTAATGCTGCTTGAACCTTGTCATTCTGGAGAGGGTCAGAAACAGAAATACTAATCTGACGGTTTTACAAGGACCTTGTCTTTATCCTTCGATTCAGAGAAGGATCAACTTGAAAAGCAGTGGAAAATTATACAGAACTGCAGCAAAATATCTAAATGCTTGAGACCTTTCCCCTCCCTTGGGTACTTCCAATGAGCTGTGGGCTCCTCCAGGCACACAAACCTCTGCAATTCATAGTGCCCCAAGAGTTAAACTGATGGACAAGAGAAGGGGTTGTCATTCTGAAACCCTCTTCTGATTCCAGAATAGTTACTTTTGCATTGCTAAAAGCCTCCTCTTTTTCAGCATCTCAGCCTGCAAATCCTTCTTTAATATTATCAAAACTCCTTCCCCAACACCAAGATATTAGAGGATTCAAGGGAAGTAGAACAGAGATGTTGAATTATTTCCTATGTGTTCCCACTCTAAGCACTCTGTCGATATGATGGCAGATCAAAAAATGAATAACCCTACAGGTAAGTGTTTTCATTACGAGGTCACTATAAAACAAAAGAAAGGGGAGCTGGGTGGGGGGGTGGCGGGGTGGGTGTAACCCCTCATGGAAAAAGGCTGCAAAATGAAGAAATAAAGGATCAGTGTTAAGAACTGGGATATACAGGGATGGAAAAACATTTGAGACAGTTAAGTAGCAAGATCACTATCAAGCAGTCTGGGAAAAAAAACAGCAAACAAAACAGATGAGAAGAAAAACATGTGTAATTTGTTTTTTTTTTTAAAAAACAACAACAAACAAACCTGCATTTGGTTCAATAAATTACCTGCTGAACAGGTACAAACTGGCTTTTCTATTGGGAATTTTTTTATATAAATCTGCCTTTTACAGATACCAGCCAACCTCTCCCCAGTTGACAAGTATAGCAAATAACACATAGCATATAACTCCCAGGGATATCCACACTTTAGCATCACAACATTTTCAAACATTACTGAGTGTCTTGGACTTCCTGTGAAATAGCTCAGAACTGGTTTCATTTTATCGGTGAGAAAAGTGAAGCAACAGGGAAGAAAACAAGTAAATCTGAGGCAAAGACACGGCCAGAAGCTTTTGCCTCAGTTCCCCACTACTAGAGCACCAGAATATGCTTTTTCCCTTTACTTTCTGCAACCACCTCCAAGACCTCCAATTTGCCCTTTAACTTGGTATTACTTATTTTGCTATATGCCGTTTAAACCACAAGGTCAAATAGGGCACAAATTCTTAAAGCATGAATTTTCATAAACAGCTTATCACTCAGTTTCTTCAAAATGCACACACCACTAACGCGGTTCATTCTGAAGACTACAGCACTGCGAGAGAAAAATTTGATTTCACAGGCAATGTATAAATTGATGAACGTTTCAAATTCTCTTCTGTCTATCCATCTATTCCTCTCTATATATCTAAACATATCTCCATCTCCTGAGAGGTACAAGGGATATAAATCCAAAATTCAATGTCCATAATTCTTTTGGAAAGTGTAGGAGGTTATTTAAATACAAATAAAACATTTCAATTGATTCTGCTTCTTTTATGAAAGGAAACCCAAAGCATCCCCTTCATTGCGCTGTCTTAGAATTCACATTATGTGTAATGCCAGCAAAACAAGCTGGCATCAAAAACAGCAGCACAAGAAGAAATGGTATAAACAATTAAAGAGTAATATCTCGAGGCATTGATTTATCTTGATCGGAAAATGCTCATTACTGTTTCTGAGAGTCAATGACTTTTTTTCTGCTGTATCTGATGTCTTCATACATATGTGTGTATATGTATTTATGAAAAATGTTTATGTATAGGTATGTGCTTAATTGTTTTTATGACACGATCAAGAAAGCAAGCTATGGTCAACATTTATCCGATGCTATGTGGACAAAGCACTAATCCACTGAGGAAAGCCACGATTCTCTAAAAGGATAGCAATAACTTTATGTAAATCCTCAGGAAAAGGAATTTAGGAAAGCAGCACTACCTCTGCGATTCAATTTGAAAAACACAAAAACTTTTGTAAATCATCTCATAACTGGAAAATACAACAACATAAACAAACCAAAACCAATAAATCAATGAAACTTTAAAAAAACTTTTTCCAGTTTTCGTCACTAGGTGGCACTAAAACAAAAAAAGTTGAACTGGTCTTACAAACGGTACCTTGAAATGCGAAACTCTACACTTCTGGTGGAGGTTGTTGGTGCTTTCTGTGACTGCCATACATTTTTCGTTTCAACTAAACCAACAAAATATTCTTGTGCGCCAAATGAGGGAAGAAGCAGGAGTATTAAAATCAAAACTTCCTCCTCAAAAAAAAATCTCCACGTTGAACACAAGAGGTCCCAGCTCCAAAAAGATGAACATCTATTTTTTCCATACGAAGGATCCACATTACCAAACCAGGCATCTTAATTTCCAGCAGCTTTATCAACTGTGTTTACAATACTCATAGTGGAAAAGCTGTTAAACAATCTCTTGTCTAAATGTCTTTCTTTATCTCCAAAATCTGTAAAAGTGATAACATTCTTATTGAACATTGTTTAACACTACATCTATGTACAAGCTCAGACTTTCCCAACCATCCTTACCTGCTGCCTCTTTATTCTTCACACATCCTGGTTAGTTTACTAACATCTACTGATTCAACATAGCATGTTTGTTTTACCATAATTTCCTGAAACTATACTTCTAAGCTAAAAAAAAAAAAAAAAAAAAGCAAAAAACTGAAAAAAACTTTCAAAACTACCCTTCCCAAACTTCTGACATTAAATGAGATCCTGCCTTAACCTGTATGTAAATTGTGTATTTTTAAACATTCATAAATGGTTATCTTTTATATAAAATCATATAAACTTGAACAAAGCAGTAATTCATAAACTTGCTACAGAGACAAAACTTAAATATTTTAAATAGCATGATCATGATAGCTGAATAAAACAGAAACATGACTCTGGGAATTGTGAAAATTGAGAAAAATATAGTCAGCTTGCTGAAGACCTAATCAGATACTACTGCTGCTGACTTTCAATCTGCTGAGGTTTGTTGCTATGCTACTTCTACCTCATGGCTAAATCAGCTTGGTGACCCAGTTGTATCTATACGTATTAAATGAGCAATAGTGAAATAGATCTGATTTCATCAGGCTTTTCTCTTGTAGCTAAATCCAGCTTTGCTGTTTTCTTTTCCTTTTTTTCCTGCTGCTTTGGGCTTGGTAATAGGATTTTAAGGTTAATCCCAAGAATAACTGAATCTTGAATAAGGCCTGTTAGAATCTGTATTTCAGCAGTGAGAAGGTATTATAAATATTTATCAGAACCCATTTAGAGAATAGTAAGAAAGCAATTTGCAAAGTTTTATTCCCATGTAGATCTCAGTACACAGAAAAGTTGAGGCAGTTCAAGCAATAAAGGCTTTGTAATTTGACATGCCAAAAAACATGTGGTGTTAAACTTCAGCATTCATATCTTGCTATAGAATAATTGTTTTCTCCTATCCTATGATTTGCACACATAATCTTCAGGTATACAGTACAACCCTACACATATACTGTAGAAAAAATCTAAAAAACCTGTTCTAGTACAAGAAGGAGCACACCTGCACTTCTTAAATTGAAATGGATGAAACAAAATTAGGATTATATACCAGTTTACACTATTGGCATTTCCTGAAATCTAAAATGTATCACATTTCATTGTGAAATGTATATGTAGTGTATTACAGACCAGAGGTAGCAGCATTCAATGACAATAAAACTTTTAGATCACAAAATATCTGCTGAAAAAAAATATTGTAGCATAATACGAGATGTTTGGAAAAAGACCAAACACTAGGACAAAATCTGCTCTCAGTGAGCTTTGTTAATCTTTCTAACCAATACAATTACCTGCACATAAATCAATGCAAAGATCACACTGAGTACAAAAGGATTAATGTTCAGACCATAAAGTACAATGCTGTGCTGTGAATCTCGGAGTTATAACAAAGGATGTCAGTGTAGGCTGAAAGATGAATTAGGTTAGCAAGATAAGCTCATTTATGGTCATTTCATGATGCTGTGGCTAAGTTAGCATGTATTATTTACTTACAATCATATGTTTCTGACTGCTATTGAAAATTTCAGTACTGTAAACTTCAGTGTCTCCCAGAGAAAGCTGGCTGATCTAACTGCTGCACTACGGTAGTGCTACAGTCCCGTAGCCTGCACTGTGTGGCACTGCTACCCAGAGACACTCTAGAGAAGTGCTATAACAAGAAGACACTTTCTAGAAAATCGTTTTATTGTCACCAGAAAATTATTTTATTGTCACTCTGACTGAGGAAATATTCATGCAGTCAAATTCAAGTTGTTTAGAACACAACACACCCTTGGCCAAAAGGATGAATCATAGAAACATAGAATATCTCAAGTTGGAAGGGATCTATAAGGATAAATCCAACTCCCTGCTCCTTGCAGAACTACCTAAAACTAAGCCGTATGACTAAGAGTGTTGAGCAGACACTCCTTGAACTCTGACAGGCTTGGTGCTGTGACTGCTTCCCTGGGGAGCCTGTTCCAGTGATCAACTACCCTCTTGGTGAAGAACCTTTTCCTAATATCCAAGCTGAACTTCCCTGGCACAGTTTCATTCCATTTCCTCGTGTCCTATCACTGGTCACCAGAGATAAGTGTTTGAGTGCTTAACCATTATCTGTAAATTCACTGAATATGTGACGTTGCTACTCAGGACATCAAAAGCAAGATGAATGTTTAGTCAGTGCAGCAAATTACAAGGCAGACATACATGTCAGCATCAGGCCACATAACTGGGGGGTGGCAGGGGGCTGCAATGTCACCTCCATATTCCCACGGCTTGACTTAAATGTGCCTGCCACCCTTGCAGGGCAGAGCCATGTGCCTGGCTGCACATGGTGCCTGGGGCTGGAGAGCAGTAAGGAGGCTGCAGCAGCACACTGCTGACATGGGAGATGATGCTGCTAAGGCAGGGAAGCATGAGACAGGGGGGAAAGTGTCAATCTTGAAAGTGTAAGACTTGAGAAGTTGATGAGTATTTCATTCATGTTTTGTCTGAGTTAAGGGTTCCACTAAACTAACATCTTGCCACATATGACTTAAAATGTTCACCTACCAAATAGATAACTTTTATAGAAAATATATTAAAAAAAGGAGGACCCTAGAACAAATAGCCCCCGTCCTACCCCAAATCTTATGGACAGCCTGCATTTTTTTCTTTTTTCATTAACATGGTGAGTCATCTTTCCCCAGAAGAATCACTAAAGCCAGCCCAGCCCAGTCCCTTCAGAACTGGTAAGGAATGAGTTCATTGTTCAAGACACCATTCACCCACCACAAATTTTTAATTATACTCTCACAATGCCCCCAGTAATTATCTCCTAGTTGTAAAGCTGACTCAGAAATGCACTTTTGGCCCAGCATATGACATGCCATAAAACCTCACAGGATCAATGATACAGCTAACGAAGCAGGGGTCTCTTTAGTAAGACTCATGCTTTACTAAAAATTAAGAAACTGGAAATAGCCAACAGATTTATTAACCAGTGGAACCATGAGGTAGAGCTATAACCTCACTTTATATACTACTGAACTACTCATTTTAAATACTACTAACATACCAGAAAGATAGGATTTATTCTGGAAATTGCAGAAGCCCATGCCATGTGCTGTTAGAAGCCTGACTTCCTGACATTTGACAATTATAAGAGGAGACAATAAAAATCTGCATTGATGCCCAAAGCAATCCCGCAAAGTGAGAACGGAGGTGACTTTTCTAGTCATCTGGAATTGTCAGCTCTACAGTACAGTAATAAATGTAGTTTCCAGCAACACCCCTGCTCCTGACATCCTTATACAGAATTTCAGCTTCCTATTTCCATGCACTCAAGTACTCTATTCCCGAGAATTAACACTTTGTGACAGATCTAAAATGAAACATATCTAGGTTTAAGATTTTCCCTATTCTTCTGCCAACTCTTTCCACTTCTTTCTCTCCTACATACCTTTTGAACATTTTCCTTCCACAGCAAACCAAAGGTACAGTTAATAGCACAGCAGTAAAAAAATTGCTGATATGTTAAAGCAAACAGTAACACACAAGAAGAAAAATAAAGGTGTAAAAAACCCCAAAAGCGTCTGCTGTTTTTATTCCCACTGACTCCCTTTTGCATTCTCAGGTGAGCAGAGGTAGTATGATTCAGCTCATCTCATTTCAGTGATCTTTTAATTGGGAGTCCAGCCCAAGAGTGTGGGCCAGGTTCTCCCTACAGCCAGTGGAGACAGACAGGCATCTCCTGACCCTAATTTGTCCTCAAAATAGTCAGGATGACTTATCTTCTGGAGGTGTTTTTCATTTCCCACAACTAACTAGGGCCTATGCAATAATTACAATACAATAACCCTGCTTTTTGTCTGAGGGAGGTTGTATGGGAGACATGGGATGCAGGGGAAGAACATTTCAGGACTGCACAGAACTTACCATGGAATACATAAGGAAAGAACCAGGGTAAGGAAAGGAATGGATTTAGGTAATTTGGAGATAAACGAGTGGAGAGAAATAGAAGTATAAGGGGAAAAATTGTTGCTCCTGCGTAAATGGCTTGCTGGTAGGTATGTTTGCCTGATCATGTCCTGCATCTCATCAGTGCAGTCTGTTCTGCCTTCTTATTAAATTGCATTTCTATCTGTTTTCCTGGGTGAGGGACTATCTATTCTGCATGTGTGCCTGTGCGTGGGTGTGTGAGCACAGCAACTGGAGTGAGACCATGAGTCTCAGGGCTGGTGTGCTGCTCCATGGGGCAGCTGGAAAGACTGGAGTGTCTTCTGTCAGCGACTGAAGTGGGTTTGTGGGTCACAGGGACCCATGTGTCCATGGTACTACCACCTGGAATGAATGCCAGGTGCTAGTCCTGGGGGTCTTTAGTAGTGAAACGTGTGTGTGTGTGTGTCTGTTGTGTCTCCAAGGGTGAGATCACAGTTGTGGGGTTGCCAACTGGGACCAAGGGAGACCTTGACAGCTCTGCCTGTGTATATGGGATGGTCTCTACCAGCAACTGGAGTGGGCTTGTAGCCTTGGGGGTTTGTATTGTCTAGGTGGGAGCAACAGGGCAGACTGTGATCTGGGCAAATGGAGTGTCTGAGCCCAACTGATGGAGGGATCCATGCAGTATCTATCTATCTATCTATCTATCTATCTATCTATCCATCCACCCACCCATCCACCCACCCATCTATCTATCATGTCCATTAGATAGATAGATAGACAGATATTCTCACCAGCAGCCTTCCATCCAGCTCAGCCAGCAAGGGGAGCAGGAAGAGGCTGTTGGCACTGCCTGTGTTCACTTGAGTGCCCTTCATTTGTCTGTTACATGTGTGGCTGGCCTGGTATGTATGTATCTACACGAATATATGTTATGTGGTATATACATGTGCTCCATGTGCACGTGCCCACTGGGAATGCATTTTCAGCCTCACTACTAGTTGGATATGTGGCATGGAGCTGTGGCAGCCTCACCTCTCTTGCGGTGTTGAATCTGGCATGATATGCTTTCCCTTAACAGGTAAAATAATATATAATAACAAACAAATCCCTGAATTCAGATGGCTTGGTTATTATTTAGTAACATTAAAAGAAAAACAACTTCTAGCCACTAAAGGTTTCTCAAGTTTATTTGTAGCTATGTAAGGCTCAGTTTAAATGAGAAATCAGGAAAAAATTGTTGAAACATATGCTTTCTTCCTAAATTCTCTAGCAATGTATCAGGTATGGCTAGATGGCCTTTGAATACAAACGTGAGAAGTTTCTGCATGGGATCTGTCTGTCTGTACTTTTATGAAGGCTTACTAGCTTGAGCACAATCCTGAGCTGAACATGGCAACTTGGCTTTTGGAGATTGTCCTGCTGCTAGCTGTAATTCTCAGAGGGAGAAGACTTGACCCTGCACTAACATCACCATGGCTTTTGTGTTATATTAGTTCTACATACTGGCATATTATTTGAACCCAGATATTAAACAAGAATTGTAAACATGTACCATAAGGAGTGCTCTCTGGTGGGAAAGGGCCTGGAGGTGCTCCTGACCACCAGCTGAACATGAGCCAGCAGTGTGCCCAGCTGGCCATGAAGGCCAAGAGCATCCTGGCTTGTACCCGAAACAGTGTGGCCAGCAGGACCAGGGCAGTGATTGTCCCCCTGTACTGGGCACTGGTGAGGCTGTGCCTTGAACACTGTGTTCAGCTTTGGGCTCCTCACTTCAAGAGGGACATTGAGGTGCTGGAGCGTCTCCAGAGAAGGGCAACAAAGCTGGTGAAGGGTCTAGAGAACAAGTTTGATGAGGAGCGGCTGAGGGAACTGGGGCTGTTTATCCTGGAGGAGACTCAGGGGAGATCTTATCATTCTCTACAACTACCTGAAAGGAGGTTGCAGTGAGGTGGGAGTAGGTCTTACAGGTGACAAGCAACAGGACAAGAGGAAAGGGCCTGAAGTTGCACCAGGGGAGGTTTAGATTGGATATTAGAAAAAATGTCTTCACTGAAAGGGTTGTCAAGCATTGGAACAGGCTGTGCAGGGAGGTGGTTGAGTCATCATCCCTGGAGGTATTTAAAAAATGCGTAGATGCAGTGCTAACAGTTGGACTTGATGATATTAAAGGTCTTTTCCAACCTAAATGATTCTATGACTATATGATTATTACCAGGACAGCAAAGTAACACTTCATGTTCATCTCTTTATCATGGCCTATTCTGTATATGTTTGTTTTATATAAGTACTTGCTGTGCTGTCTTATTGCACAGGTAATATTATAGGGCTGGTTAAACTGAAGACAGCAAGGAATTTTTAAGTACACTAGGGATAAGAAAGAGCCTAACTATTGGACACATCTCTTGCTAGATAGGGCTAAACTCTTAAGTATACACAGGAAAGAAAAAAGCACTTGGCAAATATTCCCTATTTATAAAGATAAAGGCTAAAGTATTCATATCACACAAGGATGATGAAGTACTTTCCAGTCCATTAATAACTAAGGTGTATAATGAACAGCTACTTAGGATAAACACTTAAGTCAGCAGGACAAAACAAAAAGAAAAATACAATCAACCAACCAACTAAAACCTTTTTGTATTCTTGATTTAAGGCCAAAAGTGGCAATGAGATACTCTAATCTGACCTCTTGCACACTGTCTCACCACCCACGTACCACTGGTCCTTAAAATTCCCTTGGTTACTTCTGTAATTGACCTTAACAATTACATTCAGTGGTAGATGTTTGCTTAAAGTGCATCTTCCAGGAAAGCATTAAATATTGATATGAAGACAACAGTAATTTTCCTTGCAATTTGTTGAGGCATATTAACTATTTATGTGCCATTCAAATTTATTGGGCTTCAACTAGTGATTCTTGCAGTGCATTTCTCTGACAGTTTTGAGAGTCTATGGATGTAAGAGTTTTCCCCAGTGACAGCACTTCTCAGCTGTGATCAAATCTGTTATCAGCCTATTCATTTACAGACTCCAGAACAGCCCCCAAAAAGGTCAAATACTGGAGTCTGAGAGCATGTATGAATTCCAGCTTCTCAAGTGACTCACTCAGGAGTCTGAGAAGATGCTTTCAAGAACCAAGCAATCAACCATAAACCACTTCTGGTCCTCAGAGAACATACATACAATCTTTTTTTGTAAGATCTGAGTCAATCCTCTTTGTGTTAAATTAATCACATGATCCAGATTTATGTAACACTATTCAGCCAGAACAAAGGAAATATACAGTCAGAATCTCAGTTCAAATACTCACCGTTTGCCTCCCAGAAGAGAAAGTGAACCATCAAACCATATACTATTTAGATTAACACTTCTAGTTAATCATGTGTGATGAAGAATGCAAGAAGATTGCAAGAAGTTTGACTGCTAGTGGTCCCTCACATTTTCTTTTTCTTGATACAAACTGTGTAATTTTCTTTCCTAAGGATCAGGTTCCTCCTGAAGTCAATTAACCACATGTCAAAAGAGCCAGCTACTATAACATCCTCTCAACTCCAGCCCCATCTGAAATACTTTAACATAGCATCGAGTCCTGTCTCCACTTCCTCTTTAGAGGGGAAGCAAAATGAAACTGTAATTCTGCAGACAAACATTTCATGGTGTTTATACTACACATTTCTTGCTTTCACTCCTACTGTCACTAATCCATTTAGAAAGAAAATTCTTTCTAACTTTTTAACAGTTGCTAGGTTTCCGTAGTTCCCAGATTTTCTTCATTGTTATTTGCAGAATACTCATCTTCATTACGTTTGCTAAACACATCCTCTAGATGTATTTCCCAAACATATATTTCCATTGATACATCGCCTAGATCTACCTGCAATTATTAGCAATGCAGAAATTGAATACTAGATTTTCATCTTAACTTCTCTGAGCTTTGTTTAACCCAGCACCTACAGTGCTTACTAAACACAACTGTATGAATATATATACATGAATTCACTTGGTTCCAGAATAGGGAAAGTGCAGGATAATGATCTTCCATTAAGGAATGCTAATGATTTTCCATTAAGGAATGCTCCTGTGAAGATGTGTTTCTCTGCAGCTATCGTTTTCTTGAAAATGAGCCATTCAATTTAAGAAAAACTGCAAGGTCATGATACAATTAGATGGATTGTTGTTAAGAGAATCACGAAGCTCAACACTCAGCTCTGAACTTGCCTTTATATCACTTTTCATTGACTATGAAAAAAACCTCCAAACACTGCTCATGCCCCCAGCAAAATAATAATATATATTTGTTTACTGCCTCACATAGCTGTGATGCTGAGGAGACTGTATACTTAACTGGAGCTACTGTGATTCGTTATCTGAGATGTTCCAGGATTAAAACAGTAAGAGAGAGAGATGTTTATGCAAACCTACAGTGGGAACTTGACTCTCTATCTTTTTTTAATTTGTCAAATAATGAAAAAAAAGGCAGGCGCTTTATATTGTCTCCTTAATATTGTCCATCATGGAGAATGAGAAAGTAAGGACTGAATTAACATTGGCATGTCTGCTGGTGAGCCCCTTCATACAGGAGTCCTTTTCATATCCTCTTCCAGATCCACCAATAGAACTACTTCAGTGCCAGTATCTCACACTGATATCGTGATTAGTTTTGATTTCCTCCTCAAATAGTGATATTATTTAGAAAAACTAACCACCACTGAACTTTTCTGGGTTAAAATTAAAAAAACCACACCACATACAAAAAATATATATCTTACTCTATTTGAGTATGCAATTTAATTTAAGGTTCACTAAAAAAACTCTAAATGGAAGTAATAAAGGAAACCAAGTTATTTTTTAAAAAATTCTGGAAGTTTTTGCTAATTGAACAGAAGTACATTCATGCAAATCTAAAACTTCTAGCAAAGAAAGCATAAGCATGACAGGCTACCTGGCTGCAAAATCTAGCATCCTCCTCCCTTCAATAGGACTTCAGGCTAAGGTTTCCACCCATGGCATGTTCGTTAAGTTTTTAAACAAGCTTAAGAAAGTTATTTCCCAGAAGGAAGGAATGTCTCCCTGTACCTAAGAGAACACAGGTGCAATCTGAACTGCAGAATACAGGAAGGAACACGGCAGCAGAAAGGCAAAGGAGCCCTTTGATAAATTGAGAAGCTCTTTACATAACTATTTTTTTCTCTGTATTACCATATTTAAATATTTTAATTAGGAAGGCATAAAATTGTATCAACTTGGCAGTAAGGGGGGCAAAGTAAACAGGTTTGCAACCACTGAGCTGTGGGAATTACATGCTAAACTGCTACTAAAAATCAGTGGGAAAAGGGGTGTATCTTCCACAGATTGCTTTTATCCCCAACAATAATTTCATAGGCTGGGTGCATAGTTTTTTCTTTGAAATCAATTAATCCAGAAATCTCCTTCCTTCTGATTTTAGTTGATACACAGAACTGCACAAGAGCAGATGAGCTTTCAATATTCCCAGAACATGATTCTATTATCCCTAGTATGCTCATAACATTTAATTTCCAGTTCCTAAACAGTAAACACTAGTTTGGATTTTTACAAAGGCTACGTTATTTTAAACAGTCCTACAGCTCCTGACCTTTAACATGTTTGTGTAAGATGGGTTTTTCCTTTGTGTGGTTCTCTGCACCTCTACAGATTTGAAGTTGAAACACATTTCTCCTGCAAACTGCAGCCTACCCACGATCATAAACAAATTATACTCTCTGTGTCAACATTTGAAACCAAGTCACTAAATCATAACGTGCTGGGATGGAATTGCTGCCCCTATCATCTACCACTTACTGCTATCAAAGCATATAACCAGATTAGTGGGAAAACAGCTGTATTACTCATACATTTAAGCTATTTCAAACAGCAGGTTTTCTTTCTGCAACAAAGCACAGCACTTCAGATAAGAAAAATGCAAATCCCAGAGGAAATCATGACATATTAACCCCTGGCAATCTTTACATGACTTAATACTTCATTCAACCTTTTTCCGCTGGAAATAAATGCAAGTATATTAAATCAGTAGAACTAATGTATTTTAACACACCTACTTTTCAGCTTTTTGTTCCCTAGGATTTCTCCATATACCAGGCACGGTTCATTAAATCATCCTGTCACTTTCTAGAAGTGATTTGCATGAGCTTAAATCTACGTCTTTCAGTTATGGGCATGAATCATCACACACATGGGTTTTGTGGGACAACATCTTGGCAGAGGTTAGCAGTAAAACAGCTCTCTAGTTAACTCAAAACCTCATTACAAAACACTCTATGGTTATTAAAGCTAACAAGCCATAAAACAACTGTTGCTTTCTTGGCCAAAAGACCCAGGAGGAAAAGAAAAATTGTAGATAAATTCTACTTATTGCTAGTGTTCATATATCCATTGCTAATATTGTATTAACTGAAATTTTTTACCGGACTTTTTGGACTTTTTAATTAGTCAATGATAATACCAGGATGCTTAAAGGGAAAATGTCCTTAAGCAATAACATGAAATGTATTGAATAAGAAATAAATAAAATTGAATAAGAAAAAAATAAAAGAAATTGAAAAAGAAATAAAATTTCTTTCACCTGGAACAAAACATTTAAGATGACATCTTGGGGTTTGGATTTATTAAGAAAGCACAGAAGTTTGGTTTGATTTGATTTAGACACGCCTTCTTCATTACAGAATGTGAAGCATAATGATATAGATAATGATAAGAATCATAGAATCGTTTAGGTTGGAAAAGATCTTTAAGATCATCAAGACCAACCTTTAACCCAGGACCGCCAAGTCTACCACTAAACCATGTCCCTAAGCACCACATCTACATGTCTTTTCAATACTTCCAGGGATGGTGACTCAGCCATCTCCCTAGGCAGCCTGTTCCAATGTCTGGCAACCCTTTTGGTGAAGAAAGTTTTCCTAATATCCAGTCTAAACCTCCCCTGGTGCAACTTCAGGCCCTTTCCTCTTGTCCTGTTGCTTGTCATCTGGGAGAAGACAGCAACTCCCATCTCGCTACAACCTCCTTTCAGGGAGTTTTAGAGAGTGATAAGGTCCCCCCCTGAGCCTCCTCCTCTCCAGGCTGAACAACCCGAGATCCCTCAGCTGTTCCTCATCAGACTTGTGCTCCAGACCCTTCACCAGCCCCCTTGCCCTTCTCTGGAGATGCTGCAGCCCCTCAGTGTCTGTCCTATAGTGAGGGCCCCAAAACTGAACACGGGATCCGAGGTGCAGCCCCACCAGTGCTGAGTGCAGGGGGACAATCACTGCCCTGGTCCTGCTGGCCACACTGTTTTGGATACAAGCCAGGATGCTGTTGGCCTTCTGGGCCCCCTGGGCACCCTGCTGGCTCATGTCCAGCCGGCT
>JAVJGI010000060.1:73268816-73308561 GCA_035590275.1 Ibycter americanus | reverse complement strand
CTGCAGAGCCTCCTGCCCTCCAGCAGGTCAACGCTCCCCCCAGCTTGGTGTCATCTGCAAACTGACTGAGGGTGCACCTGATCCCCTCGTCCAGATCACTGGTAAAGATGTTAAGCAGAACAGAACAGAACTGGCCCCAGTTCCCATACTGAGCCCTGGGGAACACCACTTGTGACCGGATTATCTTTTGTGTGTCACCATATCTCTAGATGGTCCTCAGATCATTTAGACAGAAGAAAAATGAGATTATTTTAAAATTAGACAAGAATTAAAGAATCATCTGCCTTTTAAGACTACAAAACCCTAAAAAATCATGAAGGTTTTCAGCAAAGGTATACAAGGAAGAATAAGTGGGAAAAGAGTAAACGGTAATATGAAGAATTTAATATTTGAATAAAGATGAGATCTCAGACCTCCTAAATGAAAGTCATGTATGTAATTTTCAAAGATCAAAACAAATGATCATTCCAATGTACTATGTTTTACTTGAAGTGTCAGGATACCTAGATAAAAATGAAGAAACATACAGGAAAACAGTACAGCAATTAATACCAGCTTTGTAGTGGATGAATGCTTTATAAAAAATAGTCCTGTGTATATGCTTTTGTGAATAATCTTAAGAACACATAATACTGAGTGTGATAATATATCACCATCTTATGTAATGTCACCTCTGATGCTTAACTTTGGTTTAAGGCTTTGGTTGGACTGCGGAAAAACTGAGGGGGAAAAAAAAAAAAAGGAAAACTCGAAAAAAAAGGGAAAAATCCTAAAAAAACCCACCAGAATTCTGTGCTCACTGTTCTTGCTTTAAGAATGCCTTGTAGTAGTACTACAATCATTTGTTTCCCATCTATAGCATATGATTCCCTTTCTGTTAAGAGAAATCAAATGTCAGAAGACAATGACACTCACAATTCCAGTATGTAAGTCGTCCAAATACATGAAAACATAGGTTATACAAAAGTAATTGCAATACTGAAAGGATCTTATATGGGCTTTTAAATGATAAGCGCACAACACCAAATAGTACTTTATAAAAGATTTAGAGATGCCACGTTCTGTTATGCATATTTCTGTGAGCATTGCCTTCCTCTGAGGATGAGTGCAGCATGAACAAAAAGTCTTCTGGTTCTGCAAATACCTGATGTGTGCCTCTAAAGTTCATTCAAAGAAAAAAGGTCCTTACATACTGTAAGTTACAAACCACTGGTAAAATGCGCTGTAGAAAATATTCAAAGATTTCTATTCCTTCTTTGACACAAATCCCAGCCTTGGGAACCCACTAGAATAACACTGAACCTTAGCTAATAAAATACCACGAGCCTAAGGAAGGCTTAGCACTAAGATACACTGTTTCTGGTCAGGTGTGAGCAAATGAAGGAACAAGTTGGAAAGTTGTGTAAATCAGGAGGTAGTGGGGGTCCAGATTTTCCAGTGGCTAAAGCTGACACAGCTCCACTGAACACAGTAGTTAATTTCCAGCAGTTTAGGATTACAATCTTTTTCCTTTTTTTTTATAAAACCAGTGAACCTAACAACAAGATTTCAGCTCTCTAATGTCATTACAGAAAAGCTTATTTCCTTTAATAATAATAATAAACAACATTAGCGCTTTTTTTCCACTGCTATTTAGACTAAAGAAAATGGTCTAATCCACTATTAAAAAACTTAAACAAAGGAAATGCCATTGCAAATAAAAGCATCTTTCTACTACTTGGACAGAGGTCTAGCTAGTCTGACAGCAAACGATGCAGCAATAAGCAGTGTTCAAAGAGATTTCTGATAGTGATATTTCAGCCCTGCAGGCTGGCTACAACACATCTGTAGAAGTTGAAAATGGTCTCCAACATCATTCCAGTTCCTCACCATGCAGGCTGTCTCTTGTCATTAAGACTATGTCAATGTCCCCATCCTAAAGCCTTAGAATCAAAGCTCTACAGCTCAGCAGCTTAATAAAAAACAAAAAAGCCTTGCCCGAGGCTAGATCATGACATCCAAGGTATCAGCCTGAAAACTGCAAGTTGTCCATACCATCTTCCCCCTCCCCAGATCTATTTTATTTTATCTTCAGCTTTCTTGAAAACCAGGAATTTGTACTTCAAATTATAGGGAAGTGTCAGAAAGACTAAAATGCCATTAAAAAAAGAAAATCCAAACTATTTTAAAGAACTACTTTAAAACTCTATTATACAGAAACAGAATTTTTAAGTATGGTAGTCAAGTTTGAAGTGTAGTAATTATAGGTACTACTAAAGTTTCAGATCATGTTCTTGAAGATCTCAACTGCTGAAAAGCCAGCCCTGAGAAAGCCAGCATCACCTTCATTTGAAAATCCTTACAATCCTACCCTCCTTCCTAACAATCCTCTGACCTGCACATCACATATGCTCTCCCCCTATGCATAAATTATGTGCATTTTAAAGTTCCTTCATCGATTCTCCCCTCTAATATATTACTTATTATGGGAAAAAAGTTGCTTTGCTACCCATCAGGTTGCTAAGTGTAGAACTTCTCAGCAACACCTCTTTGGCAGGTCAGATGTATGGCGGTACATCTTCCATCATCATGCATCAATTATCACAAGCAACCCAAATATCTGCTGTGTGGAAGAAGGAACTTTCCCCTACCTCCTCTGTATCATTTTATCTCACACCACAGTATAAAACCTGGGAACCACCAATTATTTCAAGAGAATTAGCATATACCAGTCAAATAGAAGATATGTTACACAGACCAGAATAATATACTGGAAAGGAAAATTTCGCTACAGAGGTTTTATAAATTACTTTTCCCCTTCACTCAAATGTATAGATAGCAACAAATCTAGGACTTTCATTATGTTTACAAGAAAACAGTAAGCCAAATGTGGTATTTTGCAATATATTTTAAGTCTCTTAGCAGCTTAACATTCAAGTATCTCATATCTGGCATTAAAAATAGTTTGCTTGTGGCTTTGTTGACAATCCAAATTTTGTGGAAAGAACAGATACTCACTGAAACTACATTCACAAAGTCATCGTCAGACAAGGTCTCTAACATCTCAATGACTGAGGTGCGAATCAGCTTCAATGTCAATCCACTGACACTCCCGCTCCTAAAAGAAATCCACAAGATAACAGAAAAATTGATTTAAACAAATTTTATGTAAAATGTACAAAGAAAATACAGAACACCAACCGGCACTCTCACCAACTTTCACACTAAAATTGTCAATAATTCTCCTGAATTCTCCAACTCATCATGAGTGTTATTATTATAAAAATTAAGTCCAAAACTGGCATTCAAAGCCCCAGTCTATTGGCTCAGATGAAGTCATAATGATACATTATTTCCTCATTTTCAAGAAATCTGAGTTTATCACCTTCAACCAATGCATTATCTAAACATTTTATATCCCTACACACAGATTTAGAGCTTTATATTTTCAAATACTCAAATGACAGCGTGTTTGATTCAAGGCAAAACCTAAGCCAAAGTGAAGAAATAGCAAATGTTGATAAAACTCACTGATGATACGAAAGCACTTCACCACATTTAAAAAGCACTAAGTGCAAACTCTCTTACTGAGAATTTTTTCAGCATAAAGCAATCTGTTTGACACATTAGGTTCAATGCTTACTTCAGTCCCTCAATGTTAATGAAACAAAGGAAGCCTTGCCAAGGCAAAGAGAGATTTTTTATTAATTTCTTTGCTCACTTTCTATTAATGTTTTATAGTAACCAAATTTGGCAATTTTTAAATATGTACAGTAAAGCATGTGAAGTCTGCATACATTCTCACCCTTCAGGTTCATGAAATCATGATTCAATGTACTGTTATGCTTCTAGTCATTCAGGTTTAGGTTTGTGTTTTACAACAAATCTTGGCAAGCACATGAGAAATTTTCCATTGATTATTTCAGTAATTAAGAAGCTGAAAGAAGAATAATATTAAAGTGATTAAAAACCACTTCCTTGTCCACCATTTAAATAACCTTCAGGTTTGGTTTGTGCTTTTTGGAACTATTTTTTCCTGTGTATTTATTTTCTTCATACCAAGATTTTTGATCCTTGCATACAACGACTTTTTAATTCTCTATCCATTTTTCTGCGTACAGAGATTTGTTCAATATATATAAGTACTTTTACCCCTCTAATATCAATATCCATATATTAAACACTTACGCATCAACTAAAATAAGCATGTCTTTGGGAGATGCAGCTCCTTGGATATACCTGAAATAAATAAAGGGTGTAAATGACACAAGTGAAAACACATTTGCTAGTGATGGAAGACACTCTGTGATCTCTAAACTAAATCCAGCTGAACCAACAAAATTCTCCTATTGTGGCTAGTAGAAAACCATGTGCTATCATTTTCTTTCTTGCTGTGTCCTACTAAGTAAACCAAAGTATAAACTACACTAGGAAAGTCTGCAAGTAGGGCATACTATTCAAAATTCACTATTTTCAGATGTTGATAACTGAAAAACATCAATGCTATTTCAGAGCTAAAGATCTTGATGACAGATGAGTTATTATGTCAGCCCAGTTTAGGGTAAAATACTTTGCCCTTTGAAAGAATATATTCAACTAGTATGACTCCATGTATCAATACACATTATTATGACTCCAGATGCTTACAGAAAAAAATAATGAGAAACAATCCCCTGTTCTCTTGTCTTTACCAATCTAGGGATTTTTTTGCTGGTCTAAACTACTGAGACATATTTGTAAACACTTGCAAAAGTCTGGAAGAACGGCTCAGTCTAATAATCTGAATTACATTTGATTTTGGCACACAATCAAAGTTCTTAATTGCCTTATACCTATTTGTTAACCTCCCACAAAAAGGTCCATGTAATGCAACCGTACAAGACACTGTAGTGGATATTGCATAACAAGTAGTATGATTTGAAAACTGTTTATTCAGAAGAATTAACTGATTTTTTAAAAAGAAAATAGCAATAGGTAAAAGTAAGGACTATTAGATATAAATAATCTGAGAAATTTGTCTTTACAGTCATATCCAGAAGGTCATGTATATATATGAGTCCTTTAAAAAAAGCTTACCATGGTCTTCTGCGAACATCATACAGATCTATCTTGTTTGGAGTTCGACTTTTATCTACCCATGGGGAAGCTAAAAAGGTAAAAAAATATGTATAGAATATATTAAAAACTTAATCTTAAGCATTCAAAATACAACAATATAATAAATCAGTATCAGAGACTCTGCACTATACAAATATAAACATTTGGTATGGATAAAAATTGTCTGCATTTTTATAATCTGTTTTTGAAATACCTACATACCCCTATAACTATGAGCATATAATACAATGCAATAAAACTATATATAATTAAGACCTTAAAGGGCCAAGTTGTGTTGAAGAAAGTTCCTAACTATAATTGTCCAAAGACTTTGATGGAACCAGAATTTCAACCAACGTGCTTTAGAATATGAAATAATTTTTATTTTTTAACAAGAAAGCACTTGATTTTGAAAACAGTTATAAGTTAATTATATTGTATACGATAATACTTTATTGATCTAAAGCTCAGTTATGCATCTATACACTGACTTAAGAAAGATTTACCTAAAAATGAAAATTAGAAAAGTAACATGAAAACATAATATCTTCTGAAAATAAAATGAGGTTGAAATATTTGTGTCACTGTTAAGAAAATGCTAAGATTAATAACCATTTGCAAGCATTTAATCTAAGCTTTAGTTTAATTTTCTGCGAGGTAGGAAACTTTTCCTTACTGAAAAAACAAAATAAGCCTTTCAAAACCCTTTGACATCTTAACAAACACAAATAAAAATGTGAAAAGTTACATGAAATGAAATAACGTTCTGCAAATTGCTCTCTTACTGTATGCCAACAGGATTGGAGGAGCTATTTCCTGACGTTAATGATTTTTCTGTCTAGGAAATAAAGATATAGGCAGCTCCAGGATTCTTCCCCAAAAAAGCATTCATTGAAGACAAATGGGAAGAATTATGATATCACTATC
The DNA here is from genome assembly GCA_035590275.1 of Ibycter americanus. Taxonomy (NCBI): domain Eukaryota; kingdom Metazoa; phylum Chordata; class Aves; order Falconiformes; family Falconidae; genus Ibycter; species Ibycter americanus. The sequence continues at coordinate 73,302,558 of JAVJGI010000060.1, read as the reverse complement.
CATTTAATATAAAAGAAGCCATAAGCTTAGAGCAGCTGCCTATTTTTGATTTTATTAAAAAACCCTTTCCTAAGTGACCATAACCTGATCTGGCACATCAGTTACCAGAACATTTAAACCAAACATAACCCACAAGACATATATCAGTGTACATTTATCAGCCACAGAAAACACCGTATATTGATGCACAGCAGAAGAACCTCAGACTCTACACCATTATTTTCTGTGATCTCGGACTAAATCACCTGACATCCTTTGCAATCTGAAGGGATATGGGTCTTTGAAATTTCCAAAAATGAGAGAACAGAATTTTTGGGACTGGTATACGTCAATTTTGTAACTTAAGTATTTTTATTTAGGTACACTCAGTTTAAATTCAGCAGTATTTTATGAGCCTGAAGCCATGGTTAGCACATTTGATCGTGGACTTTTTGTGTCCATCCAGACTAATGTATCCATTGGAATTCCATCCAAAACCACATCCCTAATATACATTCCTTGAGACTTGCAAAATCTGCAGCCATTGTAGTCATTTCAGTTTGTATTATAAGTGGTTTAGATAAAATAGCAAATATAAATCAAGGTGCTGACCAACACTGCTATATCTTTGCCCAAACTTTTAGCCTTTCCACGAAAAGTTATTCCATCCAATAAAAGCCTATGCCCTATCATATCTGTCCCTCTTAATTGACGCATATCTTGGACAATCTTAATTAACAGAGAATTATCTGAATGTATGCATCTGCATTTATTTCAAAACAACAGATTAAATGTAATTTACACTGCTAGCTCTTAGTAATTTCCACTAAGAAGTGAATTAAAACTGTTCTGGTTTAAATTATTTTTCCATATAGAAGGTAAGTCCAACTCCTTAACTGCATTCTCCAAAGCAAATGGATGGTGGTTCAAAGAGACTTTGAATGCAGGAGCTGAGGAACTGTGCTTCTACCATCATCCTCTGCTGTCACAGTGGATACTGACATAGGTATTAATTTAAAATTGAATCAATTTTCTAAAAGCTCACAAAATCACAGATTAGCTCCTTTGCTAACATAAATTATCTACTGAAAACCGTCACATGAACATTTAGCTACAATTTATCTTTTATAACCTTCAGGAAGATGGTAGTGTCACTTCACATACTATTTTGAACTACAATCTAACTTTTCTAAGTTCTGAACTAGAATTTACTGAAATATGGGTTAAGATTACATTTTGTGTGTGTAACAGAAGACAATCTGAGAAATAATTCAGCTACATTTTTCTTCAGAATTTGTGAGCTACAAATAAATGTTAATGTAATACCCCCTGAGAAGTGGTATCACTGCCTTGAGATCAACACCAGAGTTGCCTAGACAGAACATACTTCAGAATCGGGCCCTTTAGACCAAACATAGTGTGGCAAATCTTTCAGAAACATGAACAGGCAAAATCAACGTTAACTTAACCTTGTGAGGAAACACCGAATAATAAAATTTGAAATGCCTGAAACTTTCCCTAATATTTCCAAAAGCACCAAAAGGTTCTGTATAACAAAAGTTGGGTTTTTTTAACTGTAATACAAACCAGAAAAACACTTCTTGAAATTCTGTCATTTTTCTTTCCTTCTCTTTATAGAGAGAATGCTCAGAAATTCTGGTTGAGACAAAGTAAAATGAAGGATCTGAAGACAAATCTTTCCAAATCACTCTTTAGAGGAGGTCCTGACAACTAAGCCTTGCACTCAGTTCTACCATAGTTTTTCAGTAATTTCCTGGGTTGCAACAAAATTCAAACTATCCCGTTCTGGCTACATCTATATTATTAAGCTAAAAGTACAATGGAAGGGAAGACATTCACCAGAACTAGAGTAAGAACTATTGCAATGGTCCAGTTACACACAAAAGAAACCGTGAATAAACCACTCAGTACACTACCCACAGCCTGTCTAACCCTTTCAGAGATTACTGTGAATGGTAACACATAGTTTTTCATATTGGGGAATAGACTGAGTGGTGAACACAACTATTAAATTCTACTTTTCACTGGCTTGGCCCTTTCAGTACACACAGTCCTGTAAAGATTGCCAGCAGCTTCAGAGAGATCCGGAGAAGGTCTTTAGAAACATTACTTCTTACCATGCCACAAAATTGGTATGTTCTGTGCCACATGTCAATAAGTTTCTTTTTCCTAATTAATATATTACCTTCCGCGGGACAAATATTATAACAAACACCTACATGCTTAAGTTTCCATGTGAGGAAATTTTTCTGGATTTATGGTGTGACTGCAAAATTTCTCATCAGATATTACTCGGTGCTGGATCATACAAATATTAATTAAGGAATTACAATGTTTACTGAGAAAACTAGTTCTATTGATTTTATGATGTTTTCTACAACAGTTTATATAATCTAGTAGTAAGTCTTTGCATAGTTAAACATAAATAAGAACTCAGCCCCTAGTATCTAAAGTTTCATTCACACCAAAGAAGTGCTGAATTCCCTCTTCAATCTCAAGAATTAATATGATTAAATTACTCATTCATCCTAAGCTCTCTCTGGACTAACGCCTTTAATTTTAGATGGTTTTGAATGGTCTCATATCTATTCACTGGTTTTGGTAACGTTCCAAGTATTTAAGTATCTTATTGAAATTCCTATTACTAGGAAACTGAAATTCCCCTAGAACGTTTATCTCCAATGATCTAATTTTAATGTATCCTGACTTCATCTTTTAAAAAATCATTTTTAAAAAAGATAATAAATGCCCTCTATGCAAAAATAAGTAATTATGCACTTATACAGGAAATAATTAGAAGGGACGGAGACCACTGAAAAAGACATGTGTTGCCTTGGTCCATATACAGAACACACTATAAAGCCATTTGGGGAAACTGGCTTACGTCTTACTGACAAAAGCCATTACAAGGTCTAAGATGAAAGCAAAATGAAATACCCGAAAAGATGATCACACATTTTCCGAAAAAAAAAAAAAAAAAAATACAATTGAAGACCAAGGATTTAAAGTTTTACAGTTTTATTTATTTAACCTATTGTTTAAAACATGCATTTTAATCAGATGCCTTGAACCTGGCTCACCAAATGCCTTGAAGAAGTCAGCCTTGCTGTGTTTCATTGCTGCATACTAATATCTTTGAACTATGTCAACACTACACAGTTCTCTGTTGCATACATTAGGCTTTAGTCATGTTCTCCTTTGATGATTTTCTTGTTTGGCATATGGTTAGACTTGATATTTTATAAATTATTCATTGGATTTGTTATCCCTCCCACTTCTGCTGTTTGTATTATGGAGATACAGGCCTGGCTACATTTCAAGCAAGAGTAAGGCATGCTCTTCTGTTATTTCTGCACGTGTAGAGTGGAAATCCTCAGTTTTGTTGATTAAATGCAAAAACGATTAATACAGGACAGAGGCTGTCACAGGGTAAAGCCTAAATGAAAGTATTCTACAGGAAAGGGAGATCTTGGGTACATTTGCCCATTTTTAATTCATGAGATGATTCCAGAGGCATAGGTGACTGTCATGGGGGAAGCCTTCCTGAAAGTCCTGCCAAATGAGACCTGTAACATCTGCCCTGCTCTGCTAGTTAGGTATGCATGTGCAAGGAACAGAGACACACAGATGAATTATTAACAGCTTTACATCCCTGTAATGCATTTGGGGAGAGAGGCCCCATCTCAGAGGGTTACTAGGTAGTCAACCTCTACATAGCATGTACCAGGTTAGTCAAACAAATTTTTGTTAAAGTTGAATTTTACCTTGTTATTTCTCAAATAAACATTCATATGGATATTCAAAACATCCATAAACACAGATGATGCAATTCCCTGTGCCAGATTCAGTAAAGTTTTCCTCAGATGGAGCAAAGATGCAACCTATGGCTTGTAGTTTCCCTTTAGTTTCATTCCATATTTCTTCTCACCTTTTAGTGAACTTAGGTGAACAAGCCTGCATTCGAGTATGTGATAACCCACACTAGTTGGGAAATGTGGTGTTACTCAGCTTGCTGCTCAGAAAGAAGTCATGTGAATTTTGGTATAGCAGCAGTACCTTTGCACAACTATTTTTCAGTAAAAGGTGAAAAGTGGTGAGACATGGTAGCTAAAAATAATGAACAGACATAACTTCAAGAACCCCTAACATTAATCAACATAAAGCATTTTGCACCACTGTATTTAGGACTCAGGATATTTCTATCATACAATCATAGATTGTTTACATTGGAAAAGACCTTTGATATCATCAAGTCCAACCATTAACATAGCACTTTTCAATATCTCCAGGGATGGTGACTCAACCACCTCCCTAGGCAGCCTGTTCCAATGCTTGACAACTCTTTTGGTGAAGAAAGTTTTCCTAATACCTAATCAAACCTCCCCTGGTGCACCTTGAGGCTGTTTCCCCTTGCCCTGCCACTTGTTACCTGGGAGAAGAGGCCGACCCCCATCTTGTTACAACCTCCTTTCAGGGAGTTTTAGAGAGTGATAAGGTCCCCCTCCTGAGCCTCCTCCCTCTCCAGGCTGAACAACCCCAGATCCTTCAGCTGCTCCTCATCAGACTTGTGCTCCAGACCCTTCACCAGCCCCGTTGCCCCTCTCCGGACATGCTCCAGCACCTCGACGTCCCTTCTGAAGTGAGGGGCCCAAAGCTGAACCCAGTGTTTGAGGTGCGGCCTCATCAGTGCCCAGTGCAGGGGGACAATCACAGAATCACAGACAGAATGGTTGGGGTCAGAAGAGGCCTCTGGAGATTACCTGGTCTCCAGAGAAGGAGACCCCACAGCCTCTCTGGGTAGCCTGATCCCGTGCTCTGTCACCCTCACAGTAAAGAAGTTTTTCCTCATATTCATATTACTTCCCTAGTGGGTCTGCTTGGCAAGGTTTTGGTAGCAGAGAGGCTACAGGGGTGGCTTCTGCGAGAAGCTGCTAGAAGCTTCCCCTATGACCAATGGAACCAATGCCAGCCAGCTCCAGGATGGACCCACCGCTGGCCAAAGCCAAACCAATCATCAATGGTGGTAGCACCCCTGTGATAACATATTTAAGAAAGGGGAAAAAAAACCGCCATGCAACAATTGCAGCAGAAGAGAGGAATGAGAATACATGAGAGCAACAGCTCTGCAGACACCCAGGGCAGTGCAGAAGGAGGCAGGAGGTGCTGCAGCTGCTGGAGCACAGAGTTCCCTGCAGCCCATGGTGAGGACCATGGTGAGTCAGACTGTCCCTCTGCAGCCCACAGGGGACCCCACGCTGGAGCAGCTAGAAGCCCAAAGGAGGCTGTGACCTTGTGGGAAGCCCACACTGAAGCAGGTTTGCTGGAAGAACTTGTGACCCCACAGGGCACCCTTGCTGGAGCAGCCCATTCCTGAAGGACTGCACTTCGTGGAAGGGATCCATGCTGGAGCAGCTCATGAAGAACTGCAGCCCGTGGGAAGGACTCACACTGGAGAACTTCATGGAGAACTTTCTCCCACAGGAGGGACCCCATGCTCGAGCAGGGGAAGAGTGTGAGGAGGAAGGAGCAGCAGAGACAACGTGATGATTTGACCATAACTGCTATTCCCCATCCCCCTGCACTGCTGGAGTGGAGGAGGTAGAGAAACTGGGAGTGAATTTGAGCCTGGGAAGAAGGGAAGAGTAGGGGGAAAGTGCTTTTAAGTTTTGATTTTTAGTTCTCATTATCCTACTCTGAATTGAATGGTAATAAACTAAGCTAATTTCCCCAACTTGAGTCTGTTTTGCCCATGACAGTAACTGCTGAGCAATCCCGTTGTCCTTATCTCAACCCACGAGCCTTTCGTTACATTTTCTCTCCCCCGTCCGGTTGAGGAGGGGAGTGATAGAGTGACTTTGGTGGGTACCTGGTGTCCAGCCAGGGTCAAGCAGTCCTGCTGGCCATACTATTTCTGATAAAAACCAGGATACTATTGGCCTTCTTGGCCACCTGGGCACTCTGCTCGCTCATACTCAGCCAGCTGTTGACCAACACCCCCATGTCCTCTTCTAGCAGGCAGATTTCCAGCTGCTGTTCCCCAAGCCTGTAGTGTTGCATTGGGTCATTGTGATCTAAGTGCAGAACCTGACACTGAGCGTTGTTGAACCGCATATTATTGGCCTCAGCCCATCAATCCTGCCTGTCCAGATCCCTTTGTAGAGATTTCCTACCCTCAAGCAGATCAACACTCCTGCCCAACTTACTGTCACCTGCCAACTTACTAAGGGTGCACTCGATCCCTTTGTCTAGAACATTGATAAAGACATTCAACAGAACTGACAGCAATAGTGAGCCCTGGGGAACACCACTTGTGACCGGCTGCCAAGTGGATTTAAACCCATTCACCACAGCTCTGGGCCCAGCTTCATAATGACGCCTTGGATTAATAACTGATTAGTACTATCCCCCCAAAACAGAGATTGTTCCTGACCAGCTCTGTGATACCACAGAATATGTTCAGTCAAGAATGAATGCAGCCATTTCTTAACTATTTTACTTAGATAATGACTTAAAATTGTCAAAAGCTCAAATTATCTCCAGGTAAAACCTTATCTAACATAGACAGCTCTGTGGAATGTCCTCTGTAATGTTTACAGCACCATCACCATACAGAAAAGAGAGGTAATCATCTCATAAAGTTTTTTTCAGAATGTATTACTTATGTGGTTATAGGCAATGCAGTTTCATCCCAAATCAGTTCAGCAATGACTTTTATATGGGAGCAGTCCATATACAAACATACGTATTGCTTTATTGGTCCCAATATGCCAAAAAAAAGCAAAAGCAGTTTGTAGTGTAACATATACTTCTGTCTGTAACCTAAAATTAACCTCACAAATGTATCTGTGTTATCTCCATTCAGAAGCAAATATTTCTGCTTCTGCATGTGTTACAGAAGGGTTAAGGTTTAATCTTAAGAACTTAGAGTAGTCATGCATCCCAGGTTCGAACAGTTAGTGTTAAGGTACTTTGTTTGTTTGAATCTAATCTTTGTATACTTGTAAGCAATAAATCCAGGCTCTAACAAAGAGGTAGCCCTGCAGGATGAAGGAAAACCGGCCCAAGGCCATCAATTCCAGGCCAAGAAAGAGTAAGAGACTGAGATGACCTGGTTTAAGACCATATATGAGGACTACAAAGGAGAACTCTAGCCAACTGAATAGAGGAGTGGGCAGATTTGCAGACCCTTGAGACCACTGAAGACCCCCATTCTGGACACCTGGACATGCATGAGGGGGAGGGCGAATACTGTAATTAGCATTGGGCAATCTCATGAATATGCATGCATTTTCCAGGAAATTTGTTGAAAACGTATACATTTACTGCATAAAAAGAGCTACCTGAGAGAAGGAAGCTATGTACGTTAGGTGGAGCCAACCCCCGTGCATCCAGTGCTGCAATAAAGAATGCCTGCTTCTTAATGCTACATTGGTGTTAAGGAGTTTCATATTCCCAATTTCGGTGACACACGTATAAACTGAATTTCATCCTCTTTACATGTGTTGCTTGCATTGGTTTCACCCAGACTAGCTACAATCCCCCCAAAGGGGGCTGGAGTATCAGAGCTTGAGGAGAAGAGGTACCAAAGCAACAAGATGTTTTGTTTGTTCTTTTGTTGTTGTGGTTTTTCTTTTTCTCCTAGAAGAGCAAATTCTGGAGATTTCAATTTGTGTCATAGAAACACAGAGATGGTATAAACTTCAGCATGAAGGCATGGTGGCCTGCTGCCTGCAATTTCATTAACTCACTAGAAATAACGCATTACCCTGGAACTGTGTGGATCTGCTTGCACAACAACATTCAGCACATCAGCTTTGAAAAATAAGCCACAATTAAACATATTGTAAGATTTTCCACATCATGAGTATGGTTAGATCCAGACCATGTCAGCCCATGTCCTTTCCTACCAGATTTCAACAACAAAAACAAATTAAAAAAAAGTGAACAATGCTCAGAGAGGCTTATTTCAATGTAAAAAGTAGAACTATCCAATTTATACACTAATTGCACTACTTGATAATTTATAAGATGGATTATTGGGACAGTGTTTGGGGTTTGGTTTGGTTATTTTACTTTAAAGGTTCCTTTAAATGTTCAGCTGTTAACAGGAACTAACAGCTATAAAATACAAAACCTTCTGCAAAAAAGAAGGTGAAGTTCTCAGTTTTTCAAGGCTTTTCATTCATTTTGTATGGATTTTTTAGGCTTTCTAGTCTCTTAGTATCTGCTTCAGTAATGACTTTCTTTGGAAAGTTCAATATTATGGCCACAACACTATTGCTTGCCATTAATGCTTAACACAAGAGCAGCTGTGCACAGCAAGTCCTTCATTTGGAGAGATACCATTTTATTTTATAAGAAATTGATTTTTAAGGCTCTTCCATTATTAATTTGTCTAAGCAGGGAATGCTCCAGTAGCTGAATGAGACCTGCTTCACTGACATCTGGAAATAGTTCAAGATTTTTTTTTTTTTTACAAAGGGAAAGCAATAATACTAGCTCTTCTCTATCCTTATTTTAATCCAAGAATCTCAAGAGTTTAAGGACAAAATTATTTTTCCGGGTAATTAGCACTGCAGAATTATTTTTTCTTTATCTATGAATTCCTTCATTTAACACCTTGTAAGCCCTAATTACACAGGAACATCCTAGTAAAATACTGGCATGAGGGATATAAAAAGACTTTTCTCTAATTAATTAAAGTTCCTATCATAGTATACTTATTTATTACATAGATAAACAAAGTAAGACTAAATATAAGGCAAATCTAGAGTAAAAAAGGGAAAGAATACAATCTACAGTAAAAAAGGGAAAGAACACAACAGTTCTTATCACTGTACTCTTCAGCACTGATATTACAAAGATCCTGAGAAGATTAACACATCTGCTGATGTTTAAACAATGCTGTGAATTTAGGTATGGCTTAACAAATATAATACCATGCTGAATCTTAAAGAAACTTGGTGTTACACAAATTCCTGGCTTGAATCCCTAACCTGTAGAGGATCACTGAAGAAGTCATTTTACCTCTCTACACCTGTTTCTTTAATCTGCAAAATGAAGACAGTGATATTTTTACTACCTTTAAACCATGAGGGGTTTTGGGGATGAAAATTAAACTGTGTGTTATATGCCATGCAGTATATATATGCCCTGCAGTAACAGCATAAAATAATCTAGGGGTGTTTGAGAATATGAAGCCTCCTAGAACAGGACTGGAGAACCTTGCAGTACAGAAGAAACAAAACAACTTTCAGAGCTGTCCATTGGGAAAGGCTGCCAACATGTGTTGCCCCTTCAGTCACACCGTGGGGCTGCTTAGAGGATTCTAATAAAACTCTTGACTTGTTCTGTTTACTAGTACAGACATACCTTTGAAGCTGAAGGAGCAGATGAGCTTAAGAAACACCTGTATGAATGATTAAGACATGCTCAGATGTACTTCAGGTAAGAATTAAGATTATGTAGGCACTCAATTCCAACACTGCAATCTTGTCCAGTATCTACTCATTTAGCTAAGAAAGACTTTAACTTCACAGATACTTTGCAACTTGAATTCAATACTTCTCAAGTAAACAGTCATATCTCCATAAATAACAGGACTGCCAACATCCTGAAATGCTACTTCACGGCTAGTTCACCTGGAAGTCTGCCAAAGAGTCAGTCTCCTTAGGAAATACTATTTCTCTTTATTAGTATGAAGTTCCTAATGTCCACCTAAGAAGTCAATACTGTAGCACTTTTTACTGGCTTTCTCGTAGTTACATGCATCTGGGCTATCCTCTACCCATTTTGTTTCTTCTGCTACCATTCGTCTCTAACACGGGTAAAGTCAAATGAAGATGACAAATACGTGTCTAAGTTACATGATGAGAAAAGGGCCACAGAACTGCAGGCAGGAGGCTGCTTTTTCCTCTAGGAAAAAAAAAAACAACCCAAAAAACCAACCAAAACCCAACCCCCCAAAAAACCAACAGAGAGAAGTCACAGAGCTATGCAGCACTTAGGGAGAGTGGAAGCTGCCAGACATACCATATTGGGAAAGCAAGTTTTAAATGTAATTTCCCATATGCCTTTGTTAAATCCCCAGATGGAAGTGGGAAGATTTGGAACATCTGGGGACAGGACAGTATTTCTTTTTCAGTTTTATTTTTGTTATGAATTGCCTCAGCTTTTCAGATCTTGACCAAGTGTGGCACATTTCGACCTTCAGCACACTGCAGACCAAATACTGTCACACTGAGTCTATGTTCAACATTTCTTCATAAAAGATGCTGAATCTATCCATGTATCATCATACTACCGTTATTGCTACATAAACCCCACTAACTGGAACCTGAAACCATGCATATCAGTACTACCCTTTCAAGTATTACCTTTGACAAATATTATTTAGTATACTTCGCTGAGAGAGCTAAGTTGGTGTTGCTGATAAAACAGTTTTTTACTAACATTCATCTAAATCAAGGCTGTGTTTTTGTGTGAGTAATTCTTTGCAGACAAACTTTCTTAAGTGTTTTTATTGCTATAACTAGAAAGCCTCCTATATCATAGTTAACCACAAATAAATGTCTGCTGTCTGCAGTCCAAAACAAAATGCATCCTTTACTAAGGGTATTAGCCTATAAAAAAAAAAACAAACCAAGCCAAACAAAAAAAAAAACAGAGAGAGAAGTGGTATCAGGCAAAAGCACACAAATACAAAATGTTTTTAAAATTTGTTTAATTAGTAATTGCTACAGTGAAAATAATATGCTTCCTATTGCAGTATTTTAATGCAACATTGATTAACAATTATAATCCCTATTACCTCTATAATTAAGAAGGATTTCAAGTTTAAAAGAGGAACTCATTTGTTTGTACCTATACTTCCAAGTATCCTGCCAAAAAATTGATACTAAATTGTACTTTGAGATACCTGCTTTCTAAAACCAAGCAGTATAATTAGCTGGGTAGATACCTCACAAAATGTAAGTAACTTAATATCTGTCAAACCATATTAAACTATTTAAATTACATTAATTTATTTTTGTGTAACAGATTTGTCCACTGCTCTGTAGTTAATTATAAATGAAATCTGCAGTTTGATCTATATTAAAGTACGTTTCTGTTTACATGGAGTCAACAAAGCTCTACATGTGCAAGCCCACAGGGAATGGATTCAGTATTAAAAAAAAAAAAAAAAAAAAAAAAAGTTTAATTTTTCAATTTCCTGCCACCAAAGAAAAATCTCTTTGGAAACAATATCATAAAAAAAACCACCAAAACCTGACTTACATTATAGATTCTAGGTGGACCTGCTTGAGCAGGAGGGTTGGTCCAGGTGACCTCCAGAGGTTCCTCCCAACCTCAATCATTCTGTGATTCTATGATTATTGTCACTTATTCTTGCCTTTTAAAAAGGCATCATCTATTCTGTATTAGATAGTCCACATCTGGTGAATGAGATCCATCCTTCCAGAATATTAATCCATTTCGAGTGTCTCTTTCGAGTATCTTATCCTCTGAAGATGACCATATTTCCCCTTTTCTTTTAAAGCACTCCAGAAAGGAAAGTTTTGGTTATTAAAATACCATGTTGTGATATTTGCTGTTTTATGTCTTTGCAAGTTTCAATGGGATTGGAACAAAATGGTAATTTCGATGATCTTGCTAAAATGTTGGAAGATTACTGCTTTCACTTTGAATCAAAAACTACTGAAGCACTATGTCTGGATTAGAATTAGGCAAGTGTCATCTTAAAATGACATCTTAAAAGCTAATACGAGTTTCTACAATTAGAAGTATAAACTCAAAAATTAGGCAGAAAGATGTACATCTACTAGTACTACTGATAAAGTGCTTCAACATTTATAATAAATTGTGCTCTCTTGCCATCTCACAGAGAACTGAAATTTTAAAGTTGGTGGCTAACAGTTTTCCCACTGAAACTCTTCTGGTTTTGTTTACTGTTTCAAAAAAAATTGCCTTTCAGAATTCCATATCAAATTTCAGGAGGGTTTGCTTTAAAACCCCCACAAAATACATTTCAGCTTTCTTTCATTTTAGTGGTGAAAACTGAGTCTTATTCTTGGTTATACATAAATAATGGAAAACTGTTCCCTTGCAGGACAAAGGCTGGTAACGTCTACAAATATTTTAAAACCTGGTAGGGATTTGTTAAAAAACTAGAATTGAAAACATGAATTCAACACAACTGAGCCTTCAAACAAAAACAAAAAGGAAAGAAAAGAAGTTATTTATATGGCCAATCCTATCTTGCCATCTGCAGATAACTCAGCTAAAATTCTGTTTGCAACTTGAACATTAAGAAAGAGGAAGGGTTTTCTCATACGGGTTATGTGGGAGATGTTCAGAAAAGCTGATTGTAACTTCCCATTCAACAGAAGAAAAGAAGATGTAACTAATTCCCCAAAATGCTACCATGTAAATCAAGATCCCTTGTTTTCTGAGATGATTCAAAATAGCCCCCGAGTATGCACTGGACAGTAGTGCAGGATAACGACCTCAAGGTCCCTGTGGCTGCAAGTCAGACAGAACCATAGAGACCAGTATCATGTCTAACAGAATGCAATACATATTCACTACATGCCTTTACGTCTGGGTCTGGCTTTTCTGGTCAGACATCTCAATGTAAAATGTAACTGAAATTCTGATTTCAGTTACATGCTGGCACATGGATATTTAAAACTGTTGATATTTTAAATCTTTTTTTTTTTTTTTTTTTTAATTCCCAGATTTCAATGCAGCTTGAATTTAATTTTACTGAATCTGATCTCATCCATCACATTGTATCTTCTTGCTATGGAAATTAAGTTTAGTAACAAAAGCTTAAACAACAGAAACCCCTCCCGTATAGCTTTATGAGAATGTTTTATTTATCTACATATTGGTCACAAAGGATTCTGTACATACTGCTTACAAGGCTCAGTCTATCTGCAAAAATGCCTCTCGTATGATATGCTTGTAACATGAAGACATTATAGTTGGCTGTGAAAAAACTGCCTGAGCCATTTGATTTCAATGACTTAACAATTTCACCAGTCTGTTAACTTGTTTTAACAATTTTAACATATTTTAACTGTTGTTAAGAATTATTAAATATTTAAAAAAGAAAAGAAATGCTCCGAAAATATCCAAATTTGGGGCAACTGTATATTGTATATTAAACCCGTAACATTCCACATTTTGATGCATTAGTAGCGGGTCTGTGTTAATGACAGGTGAAATGGCCAATTGTAACTTGAATAGAACCATAGAATCATGCAGAATCCAAAGCACTTGCAAGCTAACTTCATTACATCCAGCGTAATAAATTCAGATTGTTTGCAAACAACCACTGCATGGCCTGTGCCTAGTTTTTGCACTGATGGATGAACATGAACAGAAAACATACGGAGTCTTCTTTTCATCCTCCATCAATAAGCCAGCAAATGCAATTTAGTTTCTGAGCAGAAGGAAGTTGTCTGGTGCTACTTTGTTTCACATTTTTTCCCCTTTGAGCAAGAGGGATATTTTTAAGCGAAGGCAGAAGAGATTATGGAATCAATTGTAGTCTCATGCGAACATGATGAAATTATTCTGTTCGTTAAAAATGAAGGGCCTTACATGCACCAGCAGGCTCCGCAGCCTCCTAGGCGATTGCCGCCTGCGTTCAAGCCCACGTTTACAAGGTGCAGATGTGTAACCTGGGAGTGCTGATGGGATAAAAAGCTGCAAGAAATCTCCTGGGAGCCTCTGCCTCTTGGTTTCAGAGTTTCATTTAAGCTCAAGCCCTTGCTCCTTGCCCAGGCTACACTGTATGGATGTCTGTGCACCGTGTTGTATTTTGCTTATCCCGACCCTGACGCGAGGACTTCCTGGCCTGACCTCAGAGCTGCCTTGTCAGTGTGGACTTGTTGGGCTGACACATGAAGTTGACCCCAGGACAAGCACTGTGTGCACCAAGAGGTCTCAATATATCCAGCATTTTTAAAGTTGTCTTTGCCACACATTAGTATGTGTGTTGAAGAAAAATAAACAACCACCTTCTTCCTAAAACAAGCACTGAGTACACTGTTACTTCTGAACTGACAGTAATTCTACGAAATAGAGTAAGACTGGAATTAAGTTGAAAAGCTTTCTTCATGTGGATGAGTACCTTTGCCCTGGCTAATCCATCAGCTGTGCACTTACATACTGGCCCAGCAGTGCTGGTACTCCTTGATACTCTCTGATACCATGGACAGATACTGCAAACACAACTAGACATTTTATGAAAACAATTACACATGATGTTGTTTCTGTTGTTCTGAATGACAGTATTAAGATTTCTATGTGAGATTTTTCCAAATTTTCTTCTGGAAGTGGAAGAAATCACAGAGTGAAAAGGAAAACTGCTATGATGGAGACTGCTCACCCTCCCCATCTTCTATTTATACACACTTGTAAGATTCCTCTAAGCCTCATCTTCTCCAGGCTGAAAGCTAGCTCTCTCAGCCCCTCCTCATATGACAGGCCCTCCAAGTCCTTTATTATCTTTGCTGTTTTTCAGTAAGTCCCTGTCTCTCTTGTACTGCAGAGTCTAGAATTGGATCTTCCACTCCAGAAACGTCTCACCAGTGCTAAGTCAAGGGGATCACCTCCTTTCACCTGCTAGAAGTGCCCTGCCTAATGCATCCCAGGCTGTTGTTGGCCATGTCCAACTTGTCTGCCAGGGCCTCTGGGTTTTTTTTCTGTAAAGCTGCTTTTCAGCTAGGCAGCCCCATGCAGGTAACTGGTGCCTGCAGTTTTTCTTCTACCAGACGCAGAACTTTGCATTTCCCTATGTTGAACTCCATAAGATTCCTGTCAGCTCAATTCTCCAGCCTGTTGAGATCCCTCAAAATCGCAGTACAACTACCTGGTGTATCAGACACTCCCAGTTTTGTACCACCTACAGACTTGCTGAGGGTGAACCCTGCCCCATCACCCAGGTCACTAATGAAGATGCTGAATAGCATTGGCCCCAGTATTGAATCCTGGGGTACACTCCTTTTAACTGGCCTCTGGCTGGACTTCATCCCACTTCTCACAACCCTTTGAGATCAGCAGTTCAGACAGTTATCAGTCCACCTCACTGTCCATTTATCTAAGCTGTAATTCATCAGTTTGTCTATGAGATTGTTAAGAGAAACAGTGTCAAAAGACTTCCTCTTGAAGTCAATACAGTAACATCACTGCTTTTCCCGCATCCACCAAGTCTGTCATCTCATCACAGACAGTCATCAGGTTGATCAGGCATGATCTCCCCTTTCACCCATGCTGACCAGTCTCAATCACCTTGTCCTCACTATGCTTCAAAATAGTTTCCAGGGGACTTGCTCCATCACTTTCCTAGGGACTAATGTGAGTCTGATACGTTGTAGTTACCCAGATCCTCTTCTTGCCCTTCTTGAAGGCAGAAGAGACACTTGTTTCCTCAGGAAAGAAGGAACCTCAGGAACCTCTCCTGGTTTCCATGACCTTTCAATGATAATCAAGGATGTCTTTGCAATGACATCCAGCAGTCCCCTCAGTACTCATGGGTGCATCCCATCAGGTCACAAGGACTTGTACATGCCCAGTTTGTCTAAATGTTTGCTAACCTGATCCTCCTCCACTGAGGACAAGTCAGCCTTGCTCCAGAATTTCCCTCTGACCGCAGAGGCCTGCAGTTACTAAGGGCTGGTCTGATGACTAAGGACTGAGGTGAAGAAGGTAATGAGTACCTTGGCCTTTCCCATGCCTTTTGTCAACAAGTTCCCTGCTCCAGCATGGAGCAGCCAGCCCACATTCTGCAGCAAGCCCATATTTTCCTTAGCATTTCTTTTGCTGCTGGTGTTCCTTTAGAAGCTCTTCTTGTTGTCCTTCATATCCCTCACCAGATTCAACTCCAGGTGGGCTTTGGCTTTTCTAACCATGTTTCTATGTGCTTGGACAGTGTCCCTATATTCCTCCCAGGCCATCTGTCCTTGCTTCCACCTCCTGTACACTTCTCTTTTAAATTATGAAATTTATCAGGTATCTTCCTCACCTGAATATAAGAGATTCTTGTCTTGATTCTGGTACAACTCCATAAATGTATGTAAAAAGGACAATGCATTACAATGCTGAAACCATCTCTTGAAAGAAAGACTAATTTGTGATATATAACTTTAAATATAAGAATGAGTATCTATTACATCCTTCCTAAAGTTCCATTCACTTTATTTGTTTATTCTTCTGAGCTCTTCCATTAAGCTACTGTTTACTTACTCTTCAGTTGTTCAGAGCTCATAAAACAGCTAATAGAAATCTCAAAATTGCTCTTGGCATCTTCATATCAAAATGAATGGTCGCCAACACGGTAATAGAGTTTAGCATTTCTCTTCACAAATATGCTGCCATTGAAAATAATGGCACTAATCTAAAAAGTACCCTCACTAATCTTTAAAAGTATTTGAGGCAAGACACACATTCTTAAATAACCTAAAGAAG
Organism: Ibycter americanus; assembly: GCA_035590275.1. Lineage (NCBI taxonomy): Eukaryota > Metazoa > Chordata > Aves > Falconiformes > Falconidae > Ibycter > Ibycter americanus. The sequence continues at coordinate 73,286,082 of JAVJGI010000060.1, read as the reverse complement.
AAAAAAGTTCTGTATTAGGAAACTCATAGTGACTCTTTTAAATTAAGCTGATTAAAAACCTAACTGAAAGAGGTGAAAAAATAGGTTTGAGGCCCATGGAGGTCTCCTGCACCTTTGGGTCTTCGCTGCCATTTCCGGTTTGATGTTTGAGAATGAGAGCTGAACAGAGTATATCCTAGGGAAAAACAGTTAATAAACAAAAAGAAGTAATGTATTAATCTATCAAAAGAGAAGCTGACCTCAGTGCAGTCTCTAATGTTTCTATTGGGGCACCTTGTAGGGTAAACATAGGAAGTAGCTGCACAGTTCCCTTCTATGCCTGGCATTGGTTCTGCCATCACTGCAAATATCAACATATATGTGTGTTTATGTATATATTTCTAATATTTAGCTTTCTTGCATATCTGTATCTATCCCTCTACACAAATATCTTCCTAAATCTGGCTTGCCTAGATTACATATTTCCTTCTCCTTCAAAACAAACCCAAAGGTAACACCACATAGAATATGGTTTTCTCCTCAGTAAAAAAGACATTTTGCATAAGGAACATTTGATAGACAAATTAAGTTGTAACATTAAAGGAAGCAAATAGTTTGGTAACATTACTTCCTCTACCTGATGCTGTTAGTTATTTTTTTTTCTTATTCTTATTCTACTGCAACTAATTTCTGTTGTATCTAACCTTCATAACATATAGCGTAGAAAGAAGGTCTGAGGAAAGGAACTGCCATGTGTCTCAACCTAGGTCATAGTCAGAAGGAAGCTGTCTTGCCCTCTCGATAGAGACAAGGGAACACAAATGTACCAGAGGGAGACAAGCACAGCTGAAAAGTATATGAAATCATATATGTGATGCTAGAGGAGTATACAACAGTACCAAAAATAGAATATGTGTAGGAAACAATGGGATATATGTACTCTTATATTTCACACACACTTTCCACCCATAGGGTCACTCAGAAAGATCCTTTCATGCTGCTGGTTACTATGGTGACAAGGACAGCCCAGGTGCCTACTTAGGACACAAGTGATGTACCATCTGGCCCATTATTCAAGGCAGTGGGATACTATCAGATAAAAACATTAGTTCAAGAAACATGTGACTGAAGACACCCTCCATAACTTAGAGGTACCAAAGACTGATTTTTTTAAAGGACAAAAACGGAGTGGATATATTTCAAATAATAATGAGCAGATTTATCTACGCATTTTGATTTTGATTTTTGATACTTCCAAATTCTTTGACAAATATCATCACTACGGAGAAATGAATCAACTTTGAAGCCGGTTTACCTAAGGCAAATATAATGAAGCAATGTTTTACACTTTATAATATAATTTTCAAAAAGCAAATGTGAAAAACATCCATTCCAGCATATGAAACTTGATTTCAGTTTCCTGAACATTTGTGTGTGTCAGCAAATTGAGAGAAAGAGTTCACAAAAAAAGAAAGATGGACAACCTTGCACAAAGACCTATTCTAAAAATCTAAAACTCAAACAGCTTACCGATTTGAGCTACAAATGGAAGGAATTGGGAAGAAGGCGGCACACAGAACAACACACACACAACTTAAAGACTGTCAGACTCCTCCAGGTTATTGTGTGTGTATGTGCAGAATTTAAGAATTGCGGAATTACCCAGGATTTTAGTAATATAAGTTCTGACAAGACTAGACAGCTAATAAGGACTTAGGCACATAGGTATGCAATAAGCAGGAGGTGTGAGGATTTGAGTTTTATACTAAATTTAAATTTGTGTTTAGACAGAGTTTATACAAGGAACATATCCACCTGCAAAATAGGGACAACAAGCTTCTCCCATTTTATAGAGGTGCTCTGTGGAAGAATACAGAGAGATTCTGAGGCTCCTGTGTTGTGTTGGTAAACATTGTTGACAGCTTAGCCAGATATAACACATTGTTCAATATATGAGATAGATAATCTTACACTTGAAAATTAATTTCCTAGAGACTGGCACAGGGATGCATTTAAGAAACGCTTCTTTTTCAACACTTGGAAAACATCACTATATAGTAAGCAGTGACAAATGGTGACCCCAAACACAGTACTAATATATCCCAAAAGAATTGAAACAGAACACTTGGAAATAAAAGAAATATGAAATTAGCATTTTCAATGTTATTTTTTCTGCAACATCTCACTGTATCTATTTCATGAGCATCTAGCATGACAAAACAAACAGGATTCTATGCTATGCTATGATATATTCTTCCTGTAAACTAGCCTAAGGCAGTTTCTCTCTCTGTGCTAGCAATTGTGCTAATGATATGGTAACAGCTTCAGAATAATCCCCTTCACCCTCAGAAACACAATCAATCCTGTATAAACAGAAGAGAAAGGATCTCAGAGTTCTTCTTTAGCCAGTCCTATGCAAGAGACAAGACAATTGTGTGTAGTGGACACATCATTCTGTCATTGATAACAGCATCACTTAACAAGAACAGCAGCAGCACAGGCAGTATGCCTCACCATAAAAAAAAAGCCTTTCCATTAGCTAGGAGACATCAAAAATCAAATTAAGGCTAATGATGATCTAAATACAGTAAAATAAACATCTATTTAAATTAATTACTGTGATCCAGTAATGGGATTCTTCAACAGGTGGACCAGATCCTGGCTGCATTCATTGACCTCAGCAAAGACATAATTGTCAGAGAACCTAGATTCTGCAGGACATAAACATAGCATGGTGCAATCGGATTGTCACTGACTTTAACCGTAAGATTACCTGTCTAGTCTCCAAGTCACTCTTTTTAAAACTAGAAGGCACAAATATCTCACTAGCAAATATTCAACTGATTATTCACACAACAAAAAAAAAATATACAAAAATAAAATTTAACTTTTCAGCTTTTCAAAAGACATCTTTTGTTCTGCATACTGTAAGAAATACTAGTTACATATTTCACCCCCAGTTTCATCCCTCTCGTACTAGTTTTATGCCAGCATAATTTCACACTCCTTGAGTTACTTCTAATACACAGAACTGCATTTATGTAAGAAAGCAATTTTTAGTTATTCAGAATATTTTTAAAAGGCAATATGTGGCATAGGACAGCTCTTCAGGAGACGTAAGTTACCTGGGTAATACCTAGCGAGGCCTGTTGCGCTACCAAAAACCTGCCATAATAAAGTGGGGTCTTCTTCTCTGTTCCGCTTGAACACATCATCCAAAGCTGCAGTCCAGTTGAGTTCATTTAACACTATTGTTGCTGTCAAAGACAAAACATAATTGGTATTAAAAAGTTACATCTTAACACAAGCAGCAATGACTATAAAAAGGAAATTGAACTGTGGCAGAAAGTAATAACATTTCATTTAACTAATTCACAAAGTAAATTTAAAGCAGCACACTCTCCCATTGGAATTTTCTTCATGTTTCTTCAAATTCCTCACGTTCTTTTCTTCCTGTTGCATTATGTGTATGCAGTGAGTGTTGGCTTATTTGCTTAGCCAATATTTTCTACAAATATTTTGTTTCTGAGATGTCACTCTAGTTGCACTTCCCAGTTACAGAAAAACAAACGCAAGCATATAAAGCTGATGTTTACTGATTACAACACACTGCAATAAGAACAACTAGAATGCTGTCAACAAAAGTAGGTATGTACCTCTTATAAAGGTAACAAAGTTGTCCCTTTCCAAATGGAAGCTGTAAGAGGATTATATGGGAAAAATACAATGATGAGTTATTTGGATTGTGATATTAACGTGGGACTGCATGCACAACAGCACTCGTTATCACATGCTAACAAGATCTTAATGTTCGTAGATGTGATCACTTACAGAAAGATCACCAACAGGACCGTTAATATTTATGAGCTGGGTGAGTCCCACAAAGAACATAAAATACAAGAAAATTCATATTTCAGCTAAACACTATGTGGCCAATTATATAGAAATTTACACTCACAAAATTGTCCCGGACCAATGCTTTTTTTAATCAATCAAATATATTACAAAATCAGTCAAATACATAATATATTAACATGTCCTATGCCTTTTTGAAAAGTTGGGAAACTTACTCTAAAACTGATAAACACTGCTACAGTAATAGTCAATTGACTACAGTCAGTAGTCAATTAAATTTTTTTGTGATACAGAATACTTTATAACTTATGATAAATCATGCTTTTCACTTCATTTAATCAGCCACAAATATCTCATTAATTCCCCCCCAAAATCTTAAAAATATTATGCAATATCAAGTATTTAGTTAATTAGAAAAAGCAAGGACTTTTTGTTGGTTTGGTCACTAATTCTTCCTTTTGTGTCACCTAACGGCATTGTAAGTAATGTTTCTAAAACTGAAACACCTAGATTAGCAAGCCAGGAGTGGAAAGGGAACTCAAGGGGAAAAAACATTTGAAAACAGCTAAAGATGTAGGTAGAAATCCTACAAAAGTTAACACTGTAATACAGATTCTGCTTACACTATTGTATTGCACATGGAAAGAAAATTCAGCTTCTCTTGCAAAGGGGCAAGTCAAGCTGAAATAGAAACAGTTTATGCTTAAGGCACCTGAGTGGCATCACAGTAAAAATTTGGTATGTAGGTCTACATTCTAGCCCTCTGCTACCCTGAAAAAAAGAAACAATAAAAATAAGGACAGGTGGAAAGTTAACATTTGACAGCCCATTTCCAAAGTGAGGCTGTTAACAGATACTAGAGAAATGAGATCACAACATTAAATTTTATAGGCTTATTTTTAAAGGTTAAGGAGAAAATTGCTACACCATGTGTTTTGCAGAAAGGTTTATCTGTTTTTTTCAAAGTAGTTTTAAGATGATATTACTCTCTCAAGATACAGCTTTTTATAGAAATACCAAATAAAATTTCCAGCTATTGAGGTTCCCTGTAAGCAATAAGCTTGTACTATATACCTGTCTCTTTGTTAAGTAGATAATTATAAATACATATATGTTTACTTAAGAAAGAGTAATAATACCCTGAGGCACCATGAGAATTTAATTAAAATTTTAAAATGGTTACTGTTCAATTATCTCTTTTAGGTCTTGTTTGAACTACTGTGTAATTAAGCATTGTGTACAGACTTTCTAAACTTGACTTTGTGTCAAATCTTACTTCCAGAAGTAGCTCCATGAAGTCATTAGAAGCTCTGTCATTTACTTAAACAAGAGTTTTATTTCAGCTTGATTTTAGTTTGGTTTTTTTTGGGTTTGGGGTTTTTTTTGTTTGTTTTTATGCTCCCATTTCCTCATCTGATGTACAGAGTACTTGGATCAGTGGAAGTCTACGGTGGCATTTAGAGCACTGGAACTTAGGACACTTACTTAAGGCACATGGGACTCAGTAATTCTTATCTTTTTGCCAGCTGACAAAGCATTTAGGTTTCAGGGTCCTCTATGAATTCCCAAGTCCCATAACAATATGAACTAACACATTTCTTTGGCCTTGTGACCTGACTTAAAATTGCTGCAGCGTCTACCCCCAGATCTGTCAGTGACAACACCCTGGTCAGACCACTGATACCCCTATTCAGAGAAATCAAGAAAAAAAATATTTTTAAGTTAATCATGCTCATAAATGCTTTTCTAAATCAGTGACTGTGCACCTCATGAAAAAAACTCTTCATGCATGAAATGTCATACAATATTTCTAAACAGAAGATTTCCTTCAGACTGTAAACTTACTAATTAATAACCTATATTCAATGAAGATAAACATCTTACTATACATTTACAAATACTGTTGCAAAGAGTGTCCACATAACATCACTCAAACATGTATGGGAGAGTTATATATATATGAACCTATATGTTTACACACACCTCAGCACATGTATAGTCATACATATATGTATCTCTAAAATACGTACATATACAAAAAACAGGGGAAACTAAGGACACAATCTACAAATAGTAAAATAATTAAGTACCAAAGTGCTGAATTAATATATTGGAACTGATAATTCCAGCATTTTATTAGAATTGTTGAAATTAGGCTATAAAGTAAGAAAAATAGCTTACTAGATCTTATTTTTAGTATTTCTGGTGAAGGGATGCTTTATAGTCAGACTCAAGAGTTTTATGATCTTATTTATGTCCCATTTTCCCCTTCCTCCTTCTCCTCCTCCAGAACTTTCTCTCAGAGAGAAATACAACACCCTAAAAAAATTCCAAGAACTTGCAGCAAGGGGAAAAAAACCCAACCCAATAATACATGAAGTTGAAATTAAAAAAATAAGTAATGTGGAATCAGGATGAGCAACGAGAACAGAACATCTTAACAGAAGTAAAACAAAATAAATCTGGGGAAAGGCTAGTAACAGTAGGTAACGTATCTGTTATATACTAAAAATGTATCTTCCTGCACTGCAGAAATTCATAGTTAAGTGCCCAAGTCTCATTTCAGAAATAAACTTTAACAGCACACATGTAAGGTTTGACATACATCACCTTCCTCTTCATTCACTTTATGATTATGACAACAGCAACTTGTGCTTGGAACAGACACATAGAGTTTATTTGGTGGGACTGATCTGTAAATAGTTGATTGTACAATCATTAAAACAATTCTTCCTGGAGCAGTTTGCTATTTGCAATTCAAACTTGCTCCCTTCATTCAGGGTTTTTTGTTTGGTTTTTTTTTCATTCTATCTACAAGTATACTTGGATGTAGAATGCACCCACATTTGTGTTAACTAATCCAGTAATCAGTAAATAAGGAAAAGGGTGCTGGGAATTTTAGCTTTAATCATTTATTTCTCTAAGTGTTTTTCCACAACTTATATTTACTCTTTTGCTTCTGCTAAAGAATACACCCTGGACTTCAAAAGACAAGCTGTAAATCAAGTCCTCTACTTTTTTTTTTTTTTTTAAATGCAATACCGCTGGTAATAGGCAAATTTCAAACCAATACCTCTAGGTTCTGGTTTAAAGCTTACAGCAATGGATTTGAAACTCACCAACCAAAGAAAAACAAGCAAAAATGCTCATAAACAGCAACAAAACTATTCTTCAAATGGTTACTGCTAAAATACTATGATTCTCAATTTGCACGTAAAAATCAATGCAGTGCTATTTTCACTAGCTCATAGTAGAGACCATGGCATCTGTCAGAATACCCTAATTTGAGAGACATGTATTTATACTGACTTCATGAATATAGTAAGAATCCCGGTTTTTTTGTACTAAAAAAAATTAGCATTTTTCTAAAAGAAAATGTTTAGAGGTGTTATAGCCGTATATCCTAGAAACACTTGCCTCTCCTTTTATTAACATCCATATGGGAAAGAGCGTTTGATTGATAATTGGCAGAAAATCTAGTTGGAGACAACTCTTCAATAGGCTTATTTCCAATTCTGCTAAAAGAAGTCTTTGAAGATTAGCACTTCAAAGTACTTCAGCTGCTACCTTTCACTTGATATGGGCAAGATGAAAAAATAGAATTTATCATCCCACAATAGGAAGCATCATTCTTTCTGGCTAATTCCACTGAACTCCATCCATCTTTCCCTCTTTTCCCTCTTCTTTATGACATGAGGTTTAGGAGCCTTGACAAGGAATGGATTCAATTTTCCTCTGCAAATGCAATCAATAAAAAATAGAGAGCACTACCGTGCCCTCTTTAAAAGAACTGGAATACACTTCTGATGATTTATTCAATGTATAGGCCCTGGCCTGCATACAAGGCAGAGCACAACTTCATTTGAAAAGCCTGAGAGCTATTTACTATATCTGAAAATACATGAACTGCTGTTCCCTGATGCGGCAGCTACACATACACTGGGGAGAACACAAGGGAGCTCCTCAGCGGTTCATTAATCTTCTAGTGTGTAGAACGTATTACCCTTCCATATCCTCTTTAATGAAGTGGACTCACTGATCTCTTTAAAGATAACACCGACTAGTTATTGTTATGAATGAAATATACATTTGCAATCAAATATTATGGTATTTAAAAGTGGGCACAGAGGGACAATACACTTGCAAGTGCGTATTTTTGTATGTATGTGTGCAGACACCAACACTTCCATCTGTAGCCATGCTAACGAGGTATTATAGAAACTTCAATTATACCTATTGAATGTATAAACTAGTCTCCTTCATGATTTATGTGTTTCATTATTTTTTTTCAAGATTACATTCCTTCCAGCTTATGTTAAATTACATAGATTGTTACACACTCTCAACTGTCATTGGAAAGTTGTACTCCCATCTCATTTTACACTGGAATAAGAAGGATTTAGACTTTTGCACTGGCTTATATATATGTGTGTGTATATCTATATCTGTACATATACACACACACACAGATTTTCTGCATAATTCTCAAATACAGTAATTTGAAGAACTATTCTGGTAGTAACTTGAACTTCAACCCTTCAAATTACATGCATGTTTTAAGTCTACTTCAGTCATGCAAAGTTCAACATAAGCAAAAGGCCAAAGCAGAGGAACAATATAGTGGCTCCAAACTGAACACTGTCTCCAAGGTAACTGGTCCTTGGAGTGGAATCACAAATCTGAATTTAGATACTTAGGCTTTCCACAGAAAACCACAGGAAAGCATCCGACTCTCAGTCATCCAAAACCACTTCACAGCTAATTAGAAAACAGCTAAAAGAGAGTAATAGGAAAATTCTGAGAGCTAGGGGAACTGGGAAGTGTTTTATCCAACCCCGCTATAGAGGTTAAGCAAATAAACCAGAGCACACTGTGAGATACATATGTGGATCGTAAGAGTGTGTATCTACAAACTGTGTGATTTAAATATAGTTTGCACACATACTCCAGAGTACCAAATTTATCAATTAGGTACATACATTGTAATAACTTGTATTTAGTTAGAAAACATCCATGAGCTGATTTGAAGGTGGTCTATGTATATATTTACTTAACTAGATACTTTGAAAGGTAAAGATTTACAAATGAGGAAAATATTACAAATTGAACAGGCTTTGTTCATTTTTATCAAAACAAGGATTTACGAATGCAAAGGAAATGTATTCTTTTCATTCAGAGCACGAGAGGGAAAGACAAAAAAGGTCTTAAAATTTAACATACAGTAGATATTATGTAGTGGTATTTCCGGTTGGATAGGTCATAACTTTAAGTGATGCTCTGCTGGGTCTTATATATATAAATCAGTTACAAAATCTTGCTTTGAAAGTAGCATTTGTATTTCTTACCGTAACAAAATTTAAAATTAATGGGTAATCAGAACTGTTTGGGTAATACACATTCAATGGTGCATGAAAAGCAAAGTATTAAAATACAATCTTTAGCATAAGGAATAACAATGAAACCGAATAATTTCAACATCTAAGATTGCTGAAAGAAAATTTCATAGAGTAGATATTTGACAGTCTTAATTAAAAGCATAAATGATAAAATGTCATGCACTTTTTTCTTTAAATGAACAACTTTTCTACTCCCCATTAGATATCTGACATTATGTTCCAGACACTTCTATAAATAATTCTCTGAAGAAGTCACTGAAGTCTAGCATACTGTTGTGTCTGTGTCAAATCAAGTAAATTAATTGGCAATGCCATACGCTGTCTGCTGACTGGCTTAGCTGCCACATGCTGATTGCTAGAGAAGCACAGTAAAAGCTCATTAAAATAAGAAACGCCCAGGAGAAGGAAATTAGAATAAAAATGTCAAGAAGAGAAGATGGAATTAAGCTTCTATTATAGCTCAACAAAAAACAGTTAATACAATGCAGAGTCATACACTCTTCAATAAATACTCATAATTTTTCAACAAGTTATTTACCCCTATAAAACACAGAATACACCCATATTATATACTGCAACCTATTGCTGATAACATTATTTGCACATCTTACAAGTTGGGAAAAATGAACATTGGTTTTTGCCTTGCTTCCTCTAGCACCAAAATATACCAGCATATATTCTAGAATGGGATAATACCCAATGTAAACAACCACACAGTACTGGGAAGATGGCAAAAAGACAAAATATATGAAAGATACTGTTGATTAGAGCGGTTCTGGAGGAATTTCAGATTTTGTAAAGTTATATACAGTGTAAAAACATTAGTAAAAAGAAAAACAGAATGAACTTATTAACGTTATTACAGCACCTCCTGATTTTTTTACTATTTAGTATGTTTTCACAGGTGACTTCAAAGTAGGCCCTCTAATTTGAAATAATTCCTTCTTTAAAAAAAACAGATAAAGTATTATTTTTAAATGAGTATATTGTATGTATGTATGTATGTAAATATCAGGCATTAAATATCCAGAAAACGCCCACTTAGAAAGTAATGATGACTATATTACACATATTAACTCTGGTCTTCCTTCACTTTGCTCTCATTTTTTGTTAGCAGTTCAAAGGATATCATAGTGACACTCAAATTAAACTCGCTCTAGTGATATGCTTGATCTTTAATGAAGACTTCTCTCTATGAAAAAAATTAATTAGGTGTTAACAAAAACAAACAAAACTAGTCAAAAGACTGTCTGGAAATGCTGTTCTGGAATAATTTATTAAACTTTGTGTTCAGTCTGCCAGGGCACCACCACTTCAATAACTTTTCAGTCAGTAAAACACCTTACAAGATCAGTAAATCTTAAGCAGTAGCTGGGTTAAGCGAGAAGGAAAATTAGAAACAGACCAACTCAGGCAAAAATGTTTTTTCTCCTACCTCATGCTTTCTGCATTTTTAAAATTATGTTGTTGATTCCCATTATAATTTATATTACTTATAATCTGAAAGCTCAATTAATTCAGAAATGGGTACTATCACATGAGTTTTATGTAGATCACCTATTAAAAAGTTGTTACAATTTTTCTTACAACACTTATATTGTCCATCAACAGCAATTCACTCTGTCCTCTCCCCAGCCACACTAAATTGGACAGCACAATCTCAGAGAAAAATAGAGATATGTTAACACAATAAAATAAAGATCTCTTGACACGTTGTCAGGAATACTGTGTGTTTGTTTTGTCCATTATGCCGAAGAGATGAATTGCAAGTGCTGAAAATGGCCACAAGATATGTGGTGAAGAACAGAAAATTTGTCTTCTGAAAGGAGACAGAGGTTGAGTAACATAACCTAGAAAAAGGAGGCAGAGTCACAAAGCAAGCCCACCCTTGGAAAGGTTATCTAAGCGTAAGGATGGCACCAGCACAATAACAAATGGGTATAAAGTATTTAAGAATAAATTAGAACAGGTAATTAGGAGGTCTCTTTTAGAGCAGAAGGGTCTTAGAATGGTCTTCTGCTAGAAGACATGAACAGGTAGCCCAGATCTGTTAAGCCAGAGCTTGATCATTTTATTAAAGGACTGACATGGACTAGCTAGATTAAGAATTGGATTTGTCAAGCAAAAAGCTGCCCTATTCTGATATATCACCCTTTGTTACAAATAAAGAAAAGGTCCTTTTAGAAGCTGAGATTTAGTAACCATAAACAATGCAGTTTTATACAGCATTAAAGGCAGCACAAGGTTCAGCAGTAAAACCACTTTTCTTATTGATTTTTAATTAATTAATATTAAATGTTTGCAAATAAACTATGGGTAATTTTTTACTACATTAATATATGTCTATGTAGTACATACATGTATGTTCTAGATATTATAAAATCTGTATTTTACATATATTATTAATAATTATATATTATAAAATTGTTTTCTCTATACTCTATAGATCATATATGGAGAACATACATATATTTCATAGAAAATATTTTTTTCCTGTGGTTTAGGGCATTTTAATAAATATTAAAATTGTACAGTGGATTTGGGTAATGAATTCTAATCTAATCCCCATATAAATGAAATATTAATGAATAGCAGGCTGGTTTAATCTATCTAAATGTATCTGCGGCAACAGAAATCCAAGACACACCGAGTGTGAGGGGAATACAATGCACAAGCGGGAAACGTGAGAAAAATGATGATGAGACAAGGTCTGTTTCATCACCTGAGCTGGTACAGATGTGACAGCTCCTGTTCCTTGTTTAATATTGTAAACATCTCACGGATGAGTCTTGCAGACTAAAAATAATGAAACTTCCACAACCTTTCTTTTTGTTGTTTTTGGTGGTGGTGGTTTTTGCCAAAGATTGTGCCAAAGAGAAAGAGGACAGGTATCTTCTACTATTCAGCTACCCAAGGAAGAAGTGTTTCTCCATCTCTCTCCAACGGATGAAACATCTATCCCACATGCAACTGTGTTCTGCCTTCTCAGAAGCAGAACATCAAAATAAAACAGAAATTATCATTCCATTCTATAGCCTGGCATCATTATAGATATTGTACCTCGACTGTTAATTAAGCTTGGTTTGCTGTTTCCCGGGTTATATAAAAGGAATATGAATAAAACTCCTCTCTTAAAGATCAAGGGCCTATAGGGTACTTGAAAGGCAAAATCGCATAGCTTGCTGCCTGCACAGAGGTTCTCCTCTCTCTGAAGGTGCTGCTATTTCTTGCTATAAACAAAGACTTTGCCTGTATCCTTACAAGAGGAAAAATATACCATTTTAATTTCATGTATAGCATCCAATCTATGAGGAATGAAACACAGACTCCCTCTTCTGTGCTTCTGAGATGCCAAGATGAATTCCACTCTTGGGGTGAATCCTGGCCCCCCTGAGGTTAATGGCAAAACTCCTCTACTGCACAGGGAATCGATTTCATCCTTCATCTTCAGAACACTGTAACCCTGCAGCGTTCAGCTGCTCTCTCTGTACATAGTATTTTGTTGGTCTGATGCAACAAGGAGATCACAGAATTAGGATCCAGGACTTATTACTTCAGACTTTTTAAGCAAATGAAAAAAACCCCACCACCCTTAAAAATCACGTTATAAGAAAGACCCAAGGATCTTTAGGAATGCAGTAAAATTAAGCTTCTTTGCAGTTTTCTCGTCTGTTTCTGAGCCATGAGTGCTCTCTTAGGTTTCATCTGAATTTTCTGTATTCACTGGTTTATTCAATCAGTATAGCAGTTCTACAAGGTCCAAACAGAAATACTTTCTTATAATCCTGTGCTTGCTGAAGGTCTTCTTGGTTTTAGTTTATTTTTTTTTAGTTTATTTATTTAGTTTATTTAGTTTATTTTGTGATTACATAAAACCATAGGAAGAGGCAGTAAAGTTGCATAAAACAAGTGGAAAGGGATGAACAAAGAAATCTTACCGCCTTATATATACCTAATGGTTTAAACTTTACTAAATTTTAGCTTCTTCAGCTTCCCATATTTAACTAAGGGTCATAAACATTCCTGAATGAGTCAATACTGCATAAATAGAGCTTTTAAAATCAGAGAAGCTGCTGAGTTTGAGGTTTATGAGGGCTTCTCTAAAGAGCATTCCCAGTAACAGGAGGAGAGCAATGTACTAAGGAAATAACAGACACAGACAGAACAACTGCTATGGAGCTAAAAAATGCATAAGGAACCAAAACAGTCAAGAATACATTATAAAGACCTCTGATGCCATACAGTATTTTAAAGAGCTACTTTCAACTAAAGTCAGAGAGCGAGGATACCGAGTACCACATTTCCTAGGATAAGAAGGAGCATATAAAAATATGAATCTGGATTTAAAATAAGGCTTTAAGGAGTCATATCACATAGTAAAATACAACAAACTTCAGCCCCAGTCTTACAGGCATTTCTACACATATTTAACTTTCATACTTGATAAATGAAGGAACAAAACTGAATGCCAAGAGTTTAGCACTGGCTAAATCTCATCGTGCTCTGACAATCTGCATCAATTCAGGATGTACTCCAGGGAAATAAGGGTCCAAATCTGTTAACAACCCATTGCAGCAATTTTTTCAAAAAAGGAAAATGAAAGACCTAGTGGTGCGGGTTTTTTCATATCACTTATTAAAAAAAAAAAAAAAAAGACTGTATGAAGCAAGACATATCAGGAGAAACTCATTACTTTGCTTTTCTAACAGCACACTGGTTTCAGTATATCAGCCTGTATAGTTTCACCTATATCAGCTAGTAGTGCAGTGCAATGGAAGCAGGTCTGTATATTGAAACAGTTGGTGCTGTCATGTGACATTCATCTTAAACAGGATTTGGAGATTTTATTTTCTACTATACCTAATCTGTGCTGTAGCCTGAATGCCCATTAACAGTTGATGTGGACCAAGTGCACCCTGAGAGTGCATCTTCTTTCTGGTTTAGCTGCATCAGAAGGGCATCCAGCTGCCATGCTTTGAGATGTCAAGTGCAGTATCTTGGGCCAAACAGTGTTTTCTTCCAAAGGGCGTTTCTGATCTGAACTAAAATGCTAACATAGATTCAGCTCTCATCAAGCAATAATGAAGAGTCAAATAAATTGACTCAAATAAAGTTGAGAATGGGAACAACTTGCTTTTTACCGATAAAGAAGTTTACAGTCAACAGGCAATACTTAGCTTCATACTCAAGAGTGTCATTCTGTCTCAAGCACAATGTCACCTCACAATTTCAGCACCCTAGTCATCTTTAGTGCAGATGTGTTCAGAACCAATTATAGCTTTATCGTCTATTACAACTGAAAGGAATGGACACTCAACTTTAGCTAACAAGTTGGGCTTACGCATGATAAACACAAACAAAATACTTCTATACATATGAACAAAGAGTACACATTTAACAATCCAGCTTCTGATATTAAAAATTATTTCTTTCTTGGTACAAATATTCTGTAGACTAATGGCCAGATTCCCACCTGTTGCAAGTGGACATATTTTCACTAAAGCTGCTAATATGATATTCCATCGTATACTAACTGAAAATCTGACCGTGTTTTTCTAAATATTTGTTTCACCATTACAACTTGCAGCCCAAAGGCAAAGTTAGAAAAATTGGCACTTTAAGGATCCAGCAACACTCAACACAATAGTTGTATCTTACTTTTGTCAGTTCCTCTAAGTGCTTTATGCATATAACAATGGTTCAGAAAATAAGACATCACCAGTAGTAAAGAAAACAGAGCTGGGACCCTGGCTTATGAAAACAGATGTAACAATATTGAAGGTGTTGGTGCTAAGCCAATTTGATGTACATACTATTAACTTTGATTTTCACACTGACTTTCAGGAAAATCTTTGGCATGTCATAATCTTACTGAGCATCCTCCTCAGCTATGGAACCAGAACAATTTATTTATTCTTAATGTCATTGTCAGGTCTCAGTAACAAACTTTAAGAGTCTTTCATATCTTGAGGGTGTTTCGAGTGATTTCTTGACATTAGCTGCCACTTTGGCACAAAAGCAACTTTATAAGGTATGTAGTTTCTATATTGCTTACAAGTCAACATCTGACTACCATTTTGAAGTTGCAAACTCATATCAGAAGAGTCCTATGTAAAAAAACCTATTTCATGATTTTTTTTCAAAGCATCAATCCAGCAACTGGAACATCAACTGGTGCTTGAAGACCTCTCAAATAAAATTCAATTTTCCATATCAATATACATACTATTTTTTTATTTCAGATCTTCAGGTTTCTGATCAACGGCAGATTTTTTAAAAGATTTTTTCAGAGTCAAGAAATAAAAAATACTAAATTTCAAAGAACTCTTCTTATTTTAAGGAAGACATCTATTTTTGCAGAAACAAGAAAAAATATTTTATTCCCTCAGTTATCTACAAGATAGAACAAAAAACTTGGCAAGACACAAACATTCTGGCTGACAGACACCTACAAACTTACTTCAGGGACAACATTTAAAGAAACATTCTAGGACTAACAAAAGACTTTACTTTTTTTTCACCAATTGAGATTTCAGGTGTATGACCTAGTGAGTAATCATCGGGTACCTCTCCCCTGCCCCCGCCCGGTCTTGACACCTAATCCCATAGCAAAGCATAAAATACTGTCAAAGTCACCCAGTTCACACATCGTGACAGCATAGAACAAGCAGAAAAAGCAGACAAGATATCCATCATCTGCTCAGAAGACTATAACCCCTAAGGCAAGGAAATGGAAAAGAGAAATGCTGTAGCTATGTAATTTGTCATGATTAATTAGTTATTTATTAATGTATTATGATTTCATTTTGCTAAGTACAACCTAATCACATAAGCAGGAATCTTTCATGCCTTGAAAATTTTAAAATGAGAATTAAGACCTGATGTATTAAGACAAACATGAGCAGGGGATTAAGGGAAGAACTGTCTCAGCAGCAGAACAAGAACAGAGGCTACAGCAGAGCTCTGCCATACCCTTTGTGAAAATAAATAAATAAAAAAAAATAGAGGAGCTTATCATTACATTTTTTAGAATTCCCTGAGTCTGGAATCAGGACATAATTTGCCATTTCATCCAGTGACTGTATTCACTGATTTAATTAGCATTACATTACCCTCAGTGTTGCAAGTAATGCACTCTTCAGTGAGATCTCCAAGTAAAAACTGAATCAGCAGGGGCATCAGCAGCATAAACATACAAATTTACTGATGAGAGTAGTCTTACTGATACTAATGTATATTTGTATGTTAGATTGAGATTTTCTCCCTCCAATGTGAATAGCAAAACTGAATACCAACACTGACAGTCACTATATCAGCATCTATTACATTGTCAGATTTTAATATTAATTTTTTAGGTCGGCAGAGTATATCTAATAGAAAAACAGAGCAAAGTTCTAATGTAGGAACTCTGGCTTGCTCTTCTTTAGACCACTACATAATGAGAACGGTCATCCACCTCATCGTTCAGTTCAGTGACTTCGAGATGACCTCAAGTACTGAAATTAAACACTCAAGTAGTATTTCTGTCTTTGGAAAGCTTAACTACCAGAATGCATGAAAGATGCTAATGGATCATTCATGAAAGATCATAAATCAAACAACATATCTGAGCAAGTAGCAGAGAAATCTCAGTGCTATTACAATTCTAATCTCAAGAGATAAAAGATGAATTTAGCTCAGTGACAATCAGCCCCTCATTGAAAGTTCAACAGCACTTACTGCGTTATCCTTCTTTTTTTCCTTTCCCATATCTCTATCTGTACACATTGATGGCATTTGAAGTATTTTTCAGTAGTCAATACTAGTGTTAAGAAGTCAAAACAACCTTCAGAGAAGTGAGCTTGAAACATCAGTAATAAATAAATTACTGACTAGTGCCATAAAGCAAAAGTTATATACAACTCTGGAAAAAACTGTGTTGTTAAAACTGTTCTACAAAACCCCCACACAACAACCCTTCTCCAGACACACACAATCACTCTGTATCTGCTGACAGGAAACTTCTAGATAATCCTTACAAAAGCTCGGGGGTGGGG
>JAVJGI010000060.1:73248900-73268716 GCA_035590275.1 Ibycter americanus | reverse complement strand
GTGGGGGGGGATAGGGGAGCGGAAGAAAGGCAAACTTTCATTTCAGTCAATATTGCCTATTGACCTTAATAATGTGGAACATCTTTATTTTCTTCAACTCTACTGAAACACAAGGCCTAGAAAGCTTTCTTGTGTGTTTCTTACTCTCTATTTAGTACTATCAAATAGTGTACTCTTGGAAGACAAGGGACTGAATTATTGATAAACAAAACTGAAAGAACTGTCTGGGAAAGATTTTTAACTATAAAGCTATGTCTCAATCCATGGAGATACCCAAAACCCATCTGGACATGGCTCAGAGCAACCTGCTCTGGTTGACTCTGCTTTGAGAAGGAGCTTGGACTAGATGGTCTTCACAGGTTTCTTCCAGCGTCATCCACACATACTGTGATTCTGCAATGTCATCATTACACGTATGTACAGAAGACCTCATTGTTGTGAAGGCTCTGCCAGAGCTGGTAAATAAGAACTGTGTACTCAACATTTAGGCAGAAACAAGGAGAGCAGACAGTGAACATGTGCACATTTGATGGTATGTTGTGTCTGTTTATTAGTGCCCGTCAACTTGGAATTCAGCCTTTGTTGGACTTTACTAGTGGGAGGGAGGGGAAAGATGTTTATCTCCCTCTCTGACTCTGTGGCCTTGTCATATCTGAAACAATTCAGGAGGAAGAGGAGGAAGAGAATAAACTCATCAGAAAGCCATATATTTACCACTTCATTAAAAAAAAAAAAAAAAAAAAGAATAAGGGGAGAAAATGATTGCAGAAAAACTGATACAAATGGAAAATGAAATCTACCATCCACAGACACAGAGACCAGACTTTTAGCTTAGACCAGAATTTCTTGAACATGGTAGCTGGGACTTTCTGCAGTAAACACACAAAAAAGAAAGTACAAGCCACTGAAAAGAAATAATGTAGAGGATTTGAATTTGAAACTACCCCTTCCAAAGGTGCAGAAAATATTCTTTAAAATTCTGTACCAAAATACTTCCTTTACTTCCCTAGCACCTTCCTGTGATTTGCAGATATTTGCAAAACCTATTAAGGAAAAGAAAAAGAACTAAACGTTTTTGCCATGGGGTGACCAAACAAAGCATATTTCGAGTAACTTTAAAAAATTAAAAGCATAATAATAAAAGAAGCAAATACACTACAGTAATATTATTCTTTATATACCTTATCACATGCCCTGATCTTTCTGATGCAATGATCTGCATTTTCCTATTGTACATATTTTCATATTAATCTTATTCTTGCAAAAATCCTCTTTTTTTTTTTTTCTTTTTTTTTTTTTCTTTTGTTGGTTTGCATTGCATTTCTTTTTATATTGACCACATGCATGCAGCAAACTTTCACTTACTGGTCAAATTCTATTCCTCCCTATTTTATATTCATCTTAGTCAAGCAAAGCGCTTTCACTTCTCTTGTCAGCTTCTATTGAATTTTTTTTTATTGATCTTTTCAAAGTAACAGCTTTCCTCTTCCTTATCATTTCATAGGTATCACGTTCACTTTTATGTTGAAGTAATCATTTTGATACTCCATTGTCTTTCTCCACATTATAGTATTTCTGCTAAAAGCCTTTTAAAGACTTGATTTCAACACTGTTGTTAACTCCTCAGAAGGACCATCCTAAAGCCCAGTGATGACTTTGCTCAGTGTCTTTTACAGTTCTAAATTCACAACACTCTTGGATGATATCCTTCTGTCCTTACACTAAACATTGTCCACTCTTCATATTATCCCACTGATTTTGATGCTAGTAAAAATAAGTAAAGTAAAACTTCATTGTCGTGTAACTTCACACACACACAAAGCCACACATCTGTATCAGAAACAGTGTGGCCAGCAGGACCAGGGCAGTGATCATCCCCCTGTACTGGGCACTGGTGGGGCCACCCCTCGAATCCCGTGTTCGGTGTTGGGTCTCTCACTGCAGGACAGATACTGAGGGGCTGGAGCGTGTCCAGAGCTGGGCAGGGGGCTGGGGAAGGGGCTGGGGCACAAGGCTGATGGGGAGCAGCTGGGGGAACTGGGGGTGTTCAGCCTGGAGAAAGAGAGACTCAGGGGGGACCTTATTGCTTTCTACAACTACCTGAAAGGGGGCTGTAGTGAGGTGGGGGGAGGCTTTGTCTCCCAGACAACAAGCGACAGGACAAGAGGAAACAGCCTCAAGGTGCACCAGGGGAGGTTTAGATTGGATATTAGGAAAAATTTCTTCACAGAGAGGTGCAAGCACTGGAACAGGCTGTGCAGGGAGGTGGTTGAGTCATCATCCCTGGAGGTATGTAAAAAACGCATAGTTGTGGTACTTAGGGACATGGTTTAGTGACTGACTTTGCATTGCTGGGTTAATGGTTGGACTAGATGATCTCAGAGGTCTTTTCCAACCTAAATGATTCTATAATTCTATGATTTTATAATTCTATGATCTGTGTTATGGTACAAGTAGGCCAACTGACTATTTTTACTTACTTATGAAGACTGTGAAAATCTTCAGAAAAGCAAAACTTTCCACCATGGTCAGAAATTATTTATCAAAAAATAACTATAAACAACTGATAATTCTTGTCCATGATTTCATCTCCAGCCAACTCCACTTCTGTTAAGTTCAGTGAAACACTTTCCTCTTGTGGCCTGAAAATGCTGGTTATTACTAGGTCACAGAACTGACTCTTGAAACAGTCTATCTGCCCACAGACATTATCTCAACTCCACTTCAGGCTAAAACAGACAAAATGCGTCCCAAACAGAAATGCACAGAGCTCAAAACTTCCAATCTGCAAGCAACACAGCAGCTGTAAGAAGGATGGAGCAGGTGCCATCCTCTCTGGGCTATGACTAATATGGCAAGGCAGCTTTGAGTGATAGTCAAAAGCTCAGTCTGGCTAGATATTATTATTGTGAAACTTAATTTTTAGCCATATAATACTGGTAAACAGGCAGTTGGAAGTTGTTTTGGTGGAACAGTTCTAGCTTAAGACTTAACTCCTTGTTTCACTGTTTTCTCAATAGAATACATACATGACCAAACTCTCTGCAAGTGAATGTTGAATGACTGAGAAGCCTATATTGTTTGGTAATAACAGTTATTTCAAAATTACAAAAGCACGCAGCCTGACATTTTAAAAAAAGTCAAATACAATATTTTAGGTATATATTTACAGAAAGATCAGTAAATAATTTTTTAATAAAAAAAAAAAAAAACACAAAAAACCAAACCAACCAAAACCTGCACCTTCCAACAGCAACAAATTTGATAACAATTGTTTAACTCACATAGTGTAACTCTTGGTAGCACACAGGACCTCAAGATGAGCCCACTGGTTTTATTTTATTATATTTAATGCATCATTATTCAGATCTCTTCAGTAATAGTCAGAATAGCAGATCACAAACATAAAATTAGTAGAAGTGATTTAAAAGAAAGGAAAGACTTCGATAAAATTGGAATACTAAAGGAACAAGCAGACAACTCCTTCAGGTCATGTGAAATTTCAGAACAGCCAAGCATCAGGGAGCAACCAATTTTCAAGAACAGAACACATTTCAGAGTCTTGCTGATGGTCAAAAATGCCTTCCTTTAACCTGAAGTTATCTATTCAAATAAAATGAATCCCACAATTAATCTCAGCAATTATTGTAATCAATATTTCCCCTAGCTAATGTATTCAAAAACCATAGAAAGTAATTTATTAACAGTGCAACAATTTCAATAATGGCTTACTGGGCTACATTAAAAACATATTTACCAGCAAAAACGCCACAGAGAGCACCACCCTGACTTAAGAGTCATGAAAAATATTTTTCTCATGGTGAAGCCACAGCATCTGCATGGCTAACTTTAAAAGGATTCTTTATCAATCCAGTCATCATGTGTGCTATATATACAGATGTATTTCCAAATATTTTTATTTCATACTTAGATGCTATGAAATGACATACTAAAGCAAACGTTCCTCATTTCACAGCAAAGCTAACCTCACTGTCAGGGTGCTGGGAGAACTGGTCCCAGTCCTCCAAAGCATCCACCCATTTATATCTCAGGCTGCACATGGCACCTTAAATTGACATTATATAGTAACGTAAGGGTTAGATGCAGGTATGCAGGTTCTAAATCCTGTACCTGCATGGAAATAACCAGGAGCAGAACTTTTCCAAGGGAACATAACAGTGGAGACATTTCAATCACCATTCTTTTCGAATAAAATCAGAAATTTAGCAAAACTAGAAAAAAGAAACACAGACCTCAGAAAAATAAAATGGGACTTGACAATACCTTTGAATGATCGAGACTTGGCCTAATGGGATCTAAAGAAGATGATGCTTTTCTATTTTAGTATTTTTTTTAAAGGTGATAAATATACTACTGTAAGAACATTCAGTTACTTTTATTCCAAATGGAGAACTGTTATCTTGTTTGATGGTGCATTTCACTGATTTGATGTATTAGTAAGCACTCTGTATGGCTCACCTTATCCATCTATAGTGGAACCTGAAAACATTAATTTCTATACTGAAGCCAGCACCAGAATGCTATTTGGCCCAATTTTCTGCTTACTTAGAGTGAACAAAGTATGTTATTTATTGTAATGTGGCTGTCATTACTGTTACATATACCTTAGACAATAAAAGATAATTACTGTTGTTTGATAAAGCTAAATTGCTGTTGTTTCTAAGTCACTGCATTTCCAGTTACTGTAAGTGGAATTTTCTTCCTTCATAAACAATCTGCGTACCTCACTGTAGAGAAAATAAATCATGACATCATCTCTTGAAACAACTGCACACATTCACAGTGGAGAGTGTAAGAGACTGTAACAGAAATTATAAGCATTTCAACCACCAAAAACTCAAAACCAAATGGTTTTCTTCTAAAATTTGTTTCTGATAGAAATTAAGTATGTGTAACCTATATGTACATATGTGTGAAGAAGGCAGAACTCCTGGGTGAGAAAACCTGAAGATCGGAAATATCAGTGAGAAGAGGCAGGAATCAGAGGGTGTGATAGAAGAAAGGAAGAACAAGACTGGACATAAACCTGCTTGTACCAGAGCAGCTAAATCAAGGAACTGAGTGATGCGTAGGTAATCAGTGGAAGAAGGCAACTGCTAGAACAAGGCAAAGGGCAGCTAGTGAAAAAGCAACCGTATAAATTTGCTGTCTTCAAAGATTCAGAGGAAAAACAAGCAGTGGCAAATTATGGAAACTGGAGAGAAGTGGGCAGCTAATTCAAAAGGAACAGATGATACTATAATTCCTCAGAGACTGCCTAAACCAGTATTTCTTTCAGGATTTGAGAAAGAGATGTCAGGATGATATATATATTTAGTTGAAAGAATGGGAGATGGGAGACCGGAAAATCACACTACCACTACTAAAAGTCTTCAGAAAACAGTACTAAGGATAATAGGCTTATTATAAGAAAAGTTCCAGAAATCAGGCAAGTAACCTGTCTCCTGGGAACTAAAATATACAAAGTCAGAGAAGATCCAAATGACAGCAAGAGAGAGGATACTGATTGTTTTTCATGCTAGAATAAATAATTAATCTTGAACCTCTTTCGTGCATATCAGAAGCAAGCATGTCAGATAACAAAAGTTGTTCAAAGTGGAGGCTCAGGTAATCCTCAGAAAGGAACCTTCTTGTCCACAGAGGAGAAAACAATGGCTCAGAAACCAGTGTCATCACAGTTTGGCTGACCACAATAAGCACAAAAAGTATGTGGGTGAGTAAAGCTCTCAAGAGTTTCCAAAGAATTAGTGAGGAAAGTAGGGTCGAAGTTGACACGATTTTTCACCTAACTCCACAATTCATGCAAAAACACAAAGAAGGAAATTATATAAATGCAGCAATGTTAAAAAAAAAAATAATCTCAGAGTACCAAACGGCACAGTACAGTCAAAATACCAGTTGTGCCATATCCACAGCAATTTTGCTGTGGCTACAAGGGAAGAAAATGTTAAACTGTGTGTCCTAATTACAGTATTTTGGTCAAATCCTGGAAGAAGTAGAGCTTTCAGTGAAGGATACGGAATTGAATATGGAAAGAATCAAACATAATGAAAATTATGACTGGAACAGAGGAATGTAAAGCTATAATGTAGTATCATCGTATCTTTGGTGAAAAAAAAATGAAAATGTTTATTTTTATCATGACATTTTTGCAGTCAGCTGAGTGAAAACATTGTCAGATGATGTGGTAAAAAAAGTCTCAAAAAAGAATTACTGGTCATTAAAAAAAAAGGAGATGTTATTTTAGGCTTATGTGACAGATTGTTTTGTCACAGTTAGTAGGTACACATCATCTGCTACACATGGCATAGCTGAAAAGCAAAGAGGAAGGTGTCTCCTAACCACTGCACCTGAGCTTCAGACAAATGCTCTGGAAGACAGGAGAGATTGTTCTTTTGCATCTCACAGTATTAGAATGCAATAGAATAAAATAGAATATTTCAGTTGGAAGGGACCTACAACAACCATCTAGTCCAGCTGCCTGACCAATTTAGGACAGACCAAAAGTTAAAGTACATTATTAAGGTTATTGTCCAATTGCCTCTTAAAACACTGACAGGCTTGGGGCATTGACCCCTCTAAGGAGCCTGTTTCAGTGTTTGACAACCTCCTCTGTAAAGAAATGCTTCCCAATGTCCAGTCTGAACCTCCCCTGAACCATTCTCGTGTCCTATCACTGGATACCAAGAAGAGCTCAGCACCTCCCACTCCACTTCCCCTCCTCAGGAAGCTGTAGGGAGCAGCTATTGCTACTTATAAGAATGATTTTGGGGAGAATGATCACAGAACAAATCATTGTATGTTAAAATCTCAAGAGAAAAAAAAAGAAACAAAATAAGGAGATTAAGGGAACCAGCTGAATTGAAAACTTAAAGACTAGATAGGAAATACTGAATCAGCTTAACAGAAAACCATAAATACCATTTACTATTTGTATTTCAAGAGGAAAACAAGGAGATAAAGGTGACACACTATCCATAGATAAATCACCATGTTAAACAGCATACCAGGAATGAGGGTATGGATGAAGGAGGAATGGATCAATGAAGAAAATGACATTTTAGAAGATATCAGAAAATGTTGGCATGGTGTTTCTTTTGCCTCCTTTCTTTTCTACTTCTCTTTGACTCATTAAAAACTGTCAGCCAACCAAATGAAGAAAGCTAACAGCAAGGATAAGAGGTATAAAATATATTTCATATAATGAAGAATCGATTCAATAAGGATTATTTCAGCCTACAGGGAGGAAGACTTAAACCCCCTGGTTTTACATACAAAAGGCTGTAAAATGACTGGTATTCTGGAAAATGTAAACATGGAACAAGCATTTACTGTGTCTTTTAATACAAGAATTAGGAAAAAATAACAACTAGGGAAAAAAAAGATATACATCTTTGCACAATGCTAATCCTTTGCCGCACTATGCTGAAGAGACTGACTTAATATGGCTTCAAAAACCTACTGGCACAGGAAAAAAAAGATCTGCTGAGGAACATGAAATACAAAGACATTAACCTTGACCAGGAAAACCTCAGCCACAAATTTCAGCAGATTGGAAGTGTATTAAGGGTATACGTTTGTTCTACTTTGAACTCTTTCCTGGAAGTCTTCCAGTAGCTACTGATATTAAAAAGATGTTTAAATAAATTGGCAAAATTTTCCATTTCATATTTTGACTTAGCAAATATACTTCTAGTGTGGGAATAAAATATACATGATTTCTCCTGCATTTTTTCCTGTGACACACTTTAATGATGGCATTGATATTCTACTCAGTTCTTAAGTTTAGTAGAGGTGGAAAACAACTGCAAAGGATTTTGTGACTCGTATCTCACAGTGCCAAAGGAGTAGATGATTTGTAGGATGTGGACTTTTGAACTGGACATCTACTCCCTTTGGTGAGATCAGCATGGGTGACATAGAGCTATGGCTGCAGGAATCTGAACTGAATCATGCTTATTGTCCCTTTCAGCACTGTGCAAAGCACACAAATTATTTCTGCATACACCAATCATTTTTATAGAAGCTTTAAGTATTTGTTTTTTTTTGAAAAAAAAGAAATCTAAGCTATTAGCTAAGAAATAGCTATAATGAAGTATCACATTTTAAATATCAAAATCCCTTAATCTTCAGAAATTTTTGTGTACTTGCTTCTACCTTCCTAGAAAAAATATTGAAATAAAAAGGAATAGCTGTTCATTATCAGTTTGTACCTTCATTCATGGTAGTACTAAACAATTACACTGAATGACTAAGGGATCAATATTATTGACCTAATAGCAATAAAAATACTAGATTGACTGTGATGCAGAAATAACAGGAAGAATTATATCACTAAAACATGTTCAACACGCAAAGCTATTTAAACAGTAACTTCAGATTAGGATCTTCTGCAATGTACTTAAGTGTTTTATGAACCATCCCAGAAACAATTACATCAAGTGGGCAGTGAATTATTTTGCCCTCAGGAATTTCAAGTAGTTTTTCTCATTTCTAAATTGTAGAAAAATGCATCTCATCCAAGTGGAACACACAAAATATGAAATACATTCTTGCTAAGAATTCCTCTTTTTAGTTATACTTTTTACACAATGTGGTGTTTGATATAGTGATACTGTGCCTGAGCAAAATTGCATCCCAGAGCAAGAACCAGATGTTTTCACAGTGGCTCTAGATACACAAACTAATCCAGCTCATTAAAGACTCCTCCTCTGCTTACTGAGAAAGAGAAATGTATTCTACTTCCTAAAGGGAACCACAGTTGTCCATTAGTGGTCATCAGTCTTTTGATTAGCATCTTCCAGAATGCAGTTCAAAGTTCAGGATAATGTATTGTTTTATTCTGTGAAGCTTATATCAAACGTGTTCTCCGTCAGTGCCATCTAAAACACAGTTGGCTTTCTGGTTGTTTAAAACAAAAACAAAAACCCAACAAAAAACCCCCACCCCACAAATGAGGGAAGTAATTTAAAAAAAAATACTAATCAGAGTTTGCAACTATGTAGTGTCCTACTAGTTATTAAAGCACAGAAAGCAGAAAGAACAAAGCCATTGACAGGTTAAGTATACATGTAGCTTTATACGATACTAAGTAACACCCTGCTTGAGAAATGTACACTGATAAATTGCCTCGCTGTGAATAAATTCATGCTTTAAGATAATGCTTAGTTAGCACATTGGCAAAACCAAGCTATCAGAAAGTCGCAATATAAACCTAACTAAAAATTCTATGGATGTTTTTCCCTACGGTCAAAGAAATGCTGCTTAGTGCTGTCTGCAAAAGGTGAATTACCTCATTTTTATAGTGGAAAGCATGCATTCATATGGTTGCATTCAATAGATGCATTTGATATTCTCACCATAGCTTGCCTTCTTTCTAATGCATTTGCATGGTGTTATCCTTATTTTGCAAGTATGGATGTAGCCATCTCAAAAGGGAGAACAAACAATGCAGTTGTTTGGCATAGGAAATAAAATATTTGGGTATGATCAATGTTTCAAAGGCTGTTAAGTCAAAGTAAAGATAAAAGCTGGCAAATACATCACAACTGAAGTTTTCCTTTCTGCTAGTAATCCTATTTCCAACAGCAACTACTTTTTTTTTTCTCTCTCTCTCTTTTCAGAAACCCATGGATACAGATTCTCAACTATAGCAAACGAGGATGCAGAAACTGAAATTACAACACTGAGTAGAAGTAAAATCTGCCTGAAAGGTCTCTTAGAAAGTGCACCTTCCCACAGTTCGAAAAAATCGGCAGCAGAAGGGTCCAGATGTACTTCAGTATTAGTGCCACTGCACGAGACATGCAAGCTAACATGGCCACTGATGTTCAAAGATGATGCTTGTACCAGAAGTAGAGCTGGTGAGTATGTCTACAGGGATTACACAAAAAAACAACCAAAGACAGAGCGGGGTTTAAAGCAACTTCACTTTTTTAGTCTAGCAAGATGCGTAAGAGGAGGAGAGGGGACTGTTGGTCATAAATATATCAGGGTAAAGGAAGTTCTTTATTGCATGGCACCAGCATATATCCTGGACTTTCTTTCCTTTGAAATACTTATAGTCCAAGTTAAATGTACTTCATTGAACTCTATGTTAATTATAGTTTAACTAGACTATTTATTAAAGCTTTTCTGCAACATACGCTGTCACACTGTGCAGTTTACCAGCTGTGTTGACACTATAGTTTCAACAGTCCAATATGTAAACCCTTCCTGCTTCTCTTCAAAGCTAATAGCAGAGAGCACTTTTCAACACAACAGCCAATAAATCCCCATGTGTTAGAAAACCAACCGTAATATGTATTTCTAAAATTATTATTGCATAGTGACCACAGAGTCTATGTATGACCCAAAGGAATCATTTACATTTTAAATTACATCTTATTCTTAACAAAAAGTGTTACAAATACATGGAGCTGTCACAGTTGTGGCACACACTTTATTTGCAAGAAAAAATCATGATATTTTAAATTCTGACAAAGAAAAAGAAGTTCAGTATGCATCACAACAGCAAGAGGCATTCATAAAGTCACAAATGCAAGTGCTGTGGGGAAACAGGCAGAGCCTGACCTCGTTAGCTGAGATGTGGCATCGGGCTGCTGTGACTAACTGTATCTCAACCTGCATAGGATCATTTCAGTAATCCAGCCTGATGCACTGGAAACTCAGGAATCAAACAGCTCAACTTGAACAAAGCAGCTGCATTGAACAAGCAGGCAATCACGTCAAATATCCTGAAACCTGTTCCAGTACTCTAAACTTCAGAAGATGTAAAAATAATGTTACTACTACTAAATACACCCAAATTAAGGGGTTTGGGGTTGGGAAAGGAGTTCTTTTGTGTTTTTCTGAGATAAATAAACCCTCAGATTTTAAGGGGGTATTATGAATTTTGATTTTTGATTTTTTTTTAAATTTGGAATTTGATTTTTGAAAAGGTTTGTGTTGAAAATATATAACACTTTATACTTCACAAGTTTTTTAGGGCTCTTCCCAACTGTGTCACAGCTTTCTCCTTATATTAGTTGCGTCATGAACAGATTTTGGATTGTATTTGTTGTTGTTCAGCTTTTGGCATAATCACCCTAAGCATCATCTCCAGAGGCCTGAAAATGAAGTCATCAAGACCAATCATCCTCTCAATGACATCTACATTCTTATTCAGTTTCTGGCAATGGAACTATAATACAAACTGTTATGATCAAAATTAAGCTTTTTTTAATCTGCTAAAATGGTATAATTTAAAAGCGACCTTTTCCTTCCTTTTGAGATACTAAACATCCCTATTCTTAAGGAGCACTCCATATAAATTGGTTCTTTCAAAAACATTATACCACTGATCAGTAACCAATAATACACTGAAACTGAATTAATGTGCACCATGTAATCATCAGGGAGGAAACAGTCTATGGCACTGGAAAACTGAATTTTCTCTCAAGTACATAATGAGAGATATTTTTACATGTGATGTTCCCACCCTCAAAATACCAGAAGTATTCATTTGAGGGATTTAGGGAAAGAAATATTGGCATAAACATGAATCTTCTCTTCATGATGAACAATATTGCTTAATTGGTATACACGAATATACATAGAGTATCACCCATTCTACAGTAAGATAGAAGTAAAGTGATAGTCTTAAATCACTGCTGCATGATGTCAGATTTAAAGCTGCCCAGGATCAGGGTGTAACTTTTTCTAAAATATGAATATTGCTGGAGGGAACTTCTAACTCTATGCTGCCTTAGAAGGACTGTTCAAGTTTTGTTTCAATATTTAATGAGTTCTCTATGATATTTCAAAAGAACGACTAGAAAGAGACCATTATAGAAGTACTCTCTCTTTTATGGATGACATGAAAGGGATACGGATAGTTAAATTAACAGTTAATCAGGGCTTCTGAGAGAATTTGACTAATGCATTTATCATTAACTTTACAAACATGTTCTTGCAAATCAATGAAGTGTTTTTTTTCTTTTCTCTTTTAAAACAGAATTTTACTCCATTTTTTCAGTCATCAAAGCAAAATGTTCATGATATTTGTTGAGAACCCTTATACTGTGAAAAGAGAAGCTAGTATTCGATCCTTTTCTTTTTCTGCGAGCAATCTTCCTATTTTTCTCTATTTATTTTCATGTAATTTAATATTTTATGGCAGCTAAATGAAAAAAAAATAATTTGCATCTTCCCAGATATAATCTACGATTGCATTTAGAGATACTCAGAAGTGACAGCATAGAAGTAGCGAATGCAGGAATGAATCACCTTACCTCTTAATGGATTTTATAAATTAACTAAAACCAGATTTTGTTTCTTCCCCTGTCTTTCTGGGGAAGCTCTATGAACACTAACTTCTCAGACAGATAACTATCTGAGATCAAAAGAGTTTTTGTCAGGCCAGGTCTCAAAAAAGCCAACAAAACACTAAGAGAGAAATCCTTCAGAACCTGCCACATGATGAAAACAAACAGACTTCTGATACTTCAAATCCCATTACTAATTTAAAAAGCAGACACAAATCCATACTCTTGAAGTGCATTTGAAGAATGCTTCCTGATGCATTGCTAAGTGACTGGGAGATTGACTGTGTGCTTTTTATTTTGATGAACGTAATTTCCCCACTTATGTGGGTGCACAAAGTTTCTGATAGTTAGCCATAAATCCCCCTTTAAAAAGAGAAAAGGCACGATTTGTTTTAAAATAAAAAAACTAAGCCAGACTTTAAAAAAAAAAGTCTTCTATTTGTCTTATTCATTTAAGTGCTACACAAAAATATGAAATGATTAACACCTAAAAATGCATACAGCTGCATTTTCTATAAACCTGAATAAATTTAATACACTAGTTCTTTAAAAATAGCACCAACAAGTTTGACTTGTGTACTGTATAGAATTTTAATTCTCTGATTATCATTACTTTATGTATTTCCACAGAAGTTCATGGTGTTTCAGCAAAATGCATTATGAAAATGTATTCAAGAAATGCTATCAGGGAATTATTAGAATAGAAAATTCTGAAAGTGAAATATTTCTTAGCTGAGTAGACATGAAATAAAATTCCAAAATCCAGCATAGAAGATAAACACCCCAATAGTTGTTTTTTAGAAAACGTTCTCTCTATCAAAAAGATATACGTATATGAATGAGCCAGACCTTTTATTAAACAAATTCTCATCAAACATTTTGCACCACAGAAAGTCTCTCTGCTGGTGTTATAACGAGTAAAGTGAATCTTTAGCCTTTCAGAGCTCTGTGTTAAGCTGGTCTATAGGGCTCTGCATGTACGTTGAGTAGGTAGAAGAGGGTGTCTCCACTTTTTCAAGATTAGATAAATTAACAAATTAATGAAAACATGTTATCTTCTATATCAAGAAGCTACACTTTTTTAGGAATTAAAAAAAAAAAAAACCACCACCACACCCTTTTTTCATAGTTTATGTAAGAATTTTGCTCTATATTCGAGTTGAATCTGATAATGGCTTATTACCAGCACAAAGAAGTTAAGGTTTATGTGATGCACAATGTGGCTTTACTGTCTCTGATTTACTTTCTCTTTGCTTCTGTTATGATCACAATCCTGTTACCGTATTTTTTATCCTCCTATTTGCCTGATGGTGATGTTAAATTCCAATATTCTGATGCTGAATAAAACACGCAAAGAATTTCTCAGAGATCACAGAGAGAAAAACAACATGAACAAAAGAAGTTACTTGCTGGATTATATGTAAGGAATATATATTATATTATTACATGCAAGCAATATATGCTGTATTATTTTTCTTATATTCCTTAGATTTTCAGATCAGTTTACTATGTTTTTATGTATATTTATGTACTGTGTATTTTACCACACCTCAGTATGGCTGTTTCAAACACTCCAAGACACTCCAGGAAGTTACCAGTCTCTGTGGAATAGTCCTACAAGCTTGACACTGCTCTCTCCCTTTCTAAGCTTCTACAGAATAGGATCATTTCAAAGGGAAAGAAAAGCATAAAATACCTTCAAATAAATATTATAACATGAAGAAAAAATAATCTCATCATATCTAAAATGAAGCAATGGTGTTTTGCTATAACATGCAATAAAACTCTTGCTAAAGCACCAATAATAAGTGTTGATGGGATCAGGTGTACTGGAAAATCATACAGAAACACATCTGTTTTCGTAACATTTCCAGAATTTCCAGCATGTCCCCTGCATATCAAAGAAAAAGAGAGAAGGGGAGGGGAGGAATAAAGGAAACAAGTACACTCCTCAACAATAATAACCATGATTTTATATTTCCTCTAACTGTGGTCCATATTTTGGACAACAAACCTGTTCTTGGAGCCAAACAGCTTTTAGCTATGTGAAGCTGCTGGAGCACGTAATTCATTCTGAACACACCAGGCTGCTTCAAAGAGGGGGAAATGCTAACTCCTAAATCAGTAATTTGCAGTAATAGAAAGCTGTTACTAAATCAATGTCTCATCTGGAAAATAAACGTTTCCATTTCACCTTGCACTTAAGCAAGTGGCAAGAGGCTATTATTCTGTGACTTTCTATTAGATCAGCACAACCTCAGACATCCATGTACAGCAAACACTGCCTGAAAGACTAAACACTGTTTTCTAGGCTCATCCTCAAAAAAACTCAGTGCAAAGAGATTTTTTGCAGGTGGTCAAGACTTTTACCACAGTCAGCTTTGCAACCTGTCAGCCTGGTAATCCACAGATAACTCAATATCCAATTTGTTTGAGACAATCTGGACAACTTCTGCGTTCCTAGAATTCTTAACCAAGTAATTAATTCCTATATTACAAATATTTAATCTTAGAACAGACGCCACTTAATTGTCAGATAACTTTTTGATTTCACAGCAGGTTTTCACAAAATAAGGGACAACAATTATTATTTTAAAGATAAATAAGAGATGCACAGTGACTCCTCAACATCATGCAGCTAGTTGAGGGCAGACAGGTAACTGAGATGCACATTTCTCAAGAACCAGTGGGGAAGGCTAAGTTTAAAAAAAAAACAACTCAGAGAAATTACCCAAACTCTGAAAAACTTTCCCAGTGCTTTCCCTTGTTCAAAACCAGCACACAGAGAACAAACTAAAGCAAATAAATAATGGAGTACAGAATTGGAGTCACCCTTTTGATTGTCGTATAATATAATTAATTAGACAGAAAATACTGCTCATTTAATTTAAGAAAAATTTCATGGATGATTTTCCATGGATACACTGTTGGGAGAACGAGTTCCAAGACATCTGGAATTTGAGGTTTCAGGCTTTCATAATGGAGCTACAAGGTAGCAAGACCCATACAGCTGAGCTCCACAGGAAAGCAATTTTCAAAACAGTAAGTTTGAAGTAAGCTGCCAGAGGTTTCTGAACTCCCTGACTTTAAGCTTATGTCAAATATCAGTATAGAAACCCTTTTATAATCAGATACCACTAATATGAAATGGATTCAAAGAAGATTGTAAAAAGATGTTTCATAGAAGAGATTATTGCTCATAAATTGTCACTGAGAAACACTTTACCGAGATGTGAACAGTATTTGTATACAAACATTCGTAACTCATACCATACTCTGAAGAACACAGAGAAATTACAAGATACAGTAAGCAGAATAGAATACATTGACACAGCATTTTCTATGCCTCACTAAATGCAACCAGTCGTCACATTTATTTTATACTACAGGAATACTGAAAGCTGTTGTTTGATCTGTTACAGTTATATATAAAGCTTTTGTTTCTTTGTTTAGGTAACATTGCTCAGGGAACAATAAAGGTATGACATGTACCTAAACCTGTGCCCCCTGAGCTGCATGTAGCTATTATCAGTTGAAGTGACTGAGTGCTCTCCCTCTCCATGCTTAAGCACGGTACTTAATTGTCAGGGGGTTACCGAGGGCTTGGGCTGCTCTTGTGTTCAAATTGACAATATCACAGAACAGTTGAGATTGGAAGGGACCTCTAAGATTACCTAGTCCAAGCTCCTGCTCAAGGAGGGACAACTCGGGCAGCTTGTCCAGGATTGTGTCTGGATATGTTTTGAATATCTCCAAGAATGGAGACTCCAAAACCTCTCAGGGCAACCTGTGGCAGTGTTTGACCACACTCACAGTTAAGTTTTTTCTTCTGTTGAGATAGAATTTAACGTATTTTGATTTATGCCCTTTGCCTCTTGTCTAGCCACTGGGCCCTACTGAGAAGAGCCTGGCTCCATCTTCTTGAGTCCTTCCCACCCGGTATTTATACACATGGACAAAATCCCCTTGAGCCTTCTCATCTCCAGGCTGAACTACCCCAGCTCTCTCAGCCTCTCCTTATGTGAAATATGGTCAAGTCCCTTAATAATCTTCATGGCCCTGCTCTGGACTTAGTCCGGTAAGTCCACGTCTTTCTTGTACTGGGGAGTCCAGAACTGGACACTGTACTCAAGGTGTGGCCTCACCAGTGCTGAAGACCTCCGGATTCTTCTCAGCAAAGCTGCTTATTAACCAGTCAGCCTCCAGCCTGTACTGGTGTCTGGGTTATTCGTCCCCAGATGCAGAATTTTGCATTTCCCCTTTTTTATTTTCATAAGGTTCCTGTCAGGCCATTTCTCCAGCCTGTTGAGATCCCTCTGAATGTTGACACAACTCTCTGATGTATAAGCCTCCCTTCCCGTTAAATTCCTGACTGTGGGAGTAAGCAACCCATTCACAACATCACCAATTCAGTTCTGTTCTCTGCAGGAATAAGTACCTGCCACCTCCCACTTCTGAATTATTCCTGTGGCACTATTCCTTGATTATCCAGGGATATCCAGTACATTGCGACTTTTGGACATATAAAGAACTTTCTTACAGATCCACATGGGCTTGCACCTCACTACCTATTCACTGTTGTAATGCTCTTCACACAAATGTTTCTTTAATATCTCAAAGAGATACAGATGATGTTTGGGATACAGGGAAATTAAATTCTGTGACTCGCACAGTTGCTTGAAACATTTGGTTCTTCAATATTATTGAATCTTAGTCTTCTCATACAAGCCCCTGCAACAACTTTTGTAGAAATACATACTTGAAATAAAACTTAGCCCACTTTTGACATCAAAACATTCCATATTAATTTCAAATAACTTATTATATATAGAATCAAAACTCTTTTTGTGAAAGTATAGTCTGCACACTGTAATCTTCCTACCAGACAGAAAAAGGCTAGGCACCATTCAAAATGCTATTACACTCAGAGAATTGACTAACAGCATGCAGACTTGTTTCTACTTACATCCTATACATAGGTTTATGCAATAGTTGCCATATAAGAGAATTTAAGATCCTAACTATAGTTATGTTTTAAATAACATTTTCCTTTGTTCCCCTCCTTCTTAAAATAGGACCTATAAGGTGACTGAGTGCTGTAGTCAGGCTTGGCAGACTCTTCACACTTGGCCATCGGCACCAATACTGAGGTACATATGGAGAGTGGATAAGAGGGAAAAATGCATTATGGTTGATGAAATGATAAATAACCACAAACAGGCATTTTTATGTACAAGTTTATCAAATACCTCATCTTTAAGGTAAAAATTGCAAGAATTCTTTTGGAAGTTATTCTCGGAAAAAAAGAAAGCACAATAGATCCCAGCAAAAACAAGAGCTCAAATTCATTAAAATTGACAACATTATAAAAATAAAGTGATGTCTACCATATCTGTGTCCACTGGCAAACACATTTGCTCAAGTATGTGGGCTAACGTTATTTCATTGTCAAGCATTATACCATTTCTTCTGTGTGTGAATAAAAAGAAATAATTGTCATTTCAGAAAAAAAAATTATTAAAATCAAGTCAACAACCATCTACATTTGTTGACCTAACAATAAATGTTGCAGCTATTTAGCTTGTATGTCAAAACATAGTTTTCACATTGCATTAAGATTTCCAAAGCAGAAAGATTTTCCTGGTTAGGTAATGTAAATTTCTTATGTTGGCGAGAACTTGAGGAAATTAAATTTAAAGTTAATTAAGAAATAATTTAACAGTGACACTCTGTATCTCTCAGCTGATCTCCTCCAAATATAAAGCAGGCATCCTTCAATGAGATCTCATTTATTCACTGTCCACACTATTACATTCATGGTGGAACTAATGGAATTTCCAGGACAAAATTCCTTTTCATGTATAAGTTGTCAACAGGAAATCATTTGATTTCCTATTATCTTACTATCACAAAGCACCCAACAATTTAACTGCAATATGTTACTTTAACCACTATTTTAGTATATTTGATTTTTTTTTCTGTTTTATTTTTAACTACAGATGTGACTATCTTAAAATTCTCAGTATATCAAATATTCATAGAAGTGGAGAATATGTTAGTATGAAAATATTAGCATCTTTTTATTATTTAAATGCTTCAGTTGAAATCCTAGTCCAACTAAAATCAATACACTGAGTTCCAACAAGATAAAGGGACTCTGAGCTAATTAATAATCTTACTGTATCTACATCTTTAGGTTTCTTTACAAAATCAGACTTAATGTTACATCCATGTTAAGATAAACTATTCACTTGACCTGCAGTTACTGATGAGCAAAATACTGTCAAAACCCAAATTTAGATCAAGCCAAAAATACTGTGTAAGAAGGCAAGGAAGCACATCACTTGATTAGGAAGCTGAAAAAACAGTAGATACGCTGCAAGTCTTGCAAGATATGCAACAATCTGAGAGATTTAGTGTGATATAGTGACAACATGAGATTTGCAGGTGAGGACCTTGCAGGACTGCAGTTTTATGCTAATTTTAAAATTTATTTTCATTGTGTCTGTGAATGCATTACACTAAAATGTATCGGTAATCTATACCTCTAAATTTTAAAGTTATTGTTTAAATACGACTTTTAGTTATTAGATAATAAAATCAATTTTCAAGAATTTGTATAGAAATCTAGTGCTACTTTATAACTAACAACAATAGACATCATAACTTTCTAATGTGTTGATACTGTTATTTCATAACTCCGTCACCACATAGTGATGTAAGAGTGTCACAGGCAGTACCACAGACAGTATTTCTCTGCATAATTATTAAACGCAAAAAACACTTAGCCACAAAGAAATTCTGGCAAACATCGTTGGTATCAAAGACTGCTGATGTCAGAATGTTATACCATTTACATCCAAACAAGTGACTGGCTCTTTTCTGAGAAATAACACTACAACACAATTCTCCTAGCGACTGTATTTCAGTGTTACAATATTAGAAATATCACAGCGACAACTGCGCTGTGTCTCCTGGGTCTGATTAATCAGTAAGTCATTTCTACATTACGTATGTATTATTCAGACATAATAATTTTGGGGCACCTCCATTTAGAGAAGCAGAAGGCAAAAACCTAGGTCTTCTGAACTACAGGGTGTAAAACTCAAGAGCCAAATGTAGACAGTTCTTATGTGGACCCTTGGCAAATCAGCAACAAAACCGACAGTATTTGATATTCAGTATGTTGTCCAAGAAGCCGTGCACTCCTATTTGGATTCCGCAAAATGACACTGAAGCAATGTAAAAAAATGCACATTTGTTGTGTCCAGGTTGACTGTGCAGAAACTTCAATCAGGTACATAGTAAAATGTTCATTCCTGAGATTTTTATTTCAAATAAAATGACAGTCCAGTCAAGGCTTCTCTCATCCCCAGAAGAAAAATGACAAGGAAAGACTAAAGCAACATCTTCTGGCACCGCGGGGGGGGGGGGGGGGGGGGGGGGGGGGGGGGGGGGGGGGGGGGGGGGGGGGGGGGGG
This sequence comes from Ibycter americanus, assembly GCA_035590275.1. Classification (NCBI taxonomy): domain Eukaryota; kingdom Metazoa; phylum Chordata; class Aves; order Falconiformes; family Falconidae; genus Ibycter; species Ibycter americanus. The sequence goes on along the minus strand of JAVJGI010000060.1, from coordinate 73,248,910 downwards.
GGGGGGGGGG
>JAVJGI010000060.1:73231025-73248226 GCA_035590275.1 Ibycter americanus | reverse complement strand
TCCCATTCTTTTTCCTGTGGTCAGCAACTATTTATTCTTTTTCCACATCATAAAGTAAGGTGGTGACCTGAATGGGCCTGAATGCTTTCAAATGCTACTGGAAATAAATGGGTACCAAGGACATGTAACCTTTCACAGGAACAGGCCAAAAGGTTAAAAATTGTAAATAACTTACCATGAGATACTCTACAGAATGACCAGTTATACAGATAATTGCTTTAGAGTGGTGTGTCTAACTGTATATATAAAAAAAATCATTTAAATAAACAACTTGTAAGCTGAAAGATGACTTGCAATGAGAGGTGTGACCTTGTTTATTAGAGGTAACTAACATTATCATGTTGATTAATGGAAAAGACCTAGTCTCATTTTAAAATAGGTGCTTAGGTTAATTGGTTTTGTACGGGTTGAAAAATTGTGCATTTAATTGAAGGAGGTCTGCCAGGCAGGGGCTGGCTCCAATAGAAAGGGCAGATAATGGTCTCAATGAAATGTCCTGTCTGAGCTTAGAAGTCCTGCTAAGAAACAGATATTTCAAGCACAAATGCACTTTAACACATACATAGCTTATTCAGTTTCATTCAACTAAGAATGCAGTGTAAATCCATGTAAACATATCCACTAGGTAATGTTCAGGATTTTTTTCCAGTACATTTTTTCACTGAAAATTATCTTAAGGAGACAAAACTGATACATATTTGTATATAAAAGGACAGAAAGGAATATTGTTTTAAAATTGTTGATATTTATTTTCAAAGTTAAAATAACCAACTATTAAAGAAATTCAAAAGAGAAGCCAAGAAGGGAAAGGGGACTCCAGGGGCAAAGGACACATTGAAGATGACAAGATGCCAAGGCTGCAAGATGTCCATTATCTTAAGCAAAAGTATGACAAAAGCTATTTATTGATGAAATATTACCCAATAAGGATATAAAAAAATGACTAGAAATGCATTTAGAGAAAACAGAGAAATCCTAGAGGCAATAAAGCAAGACAGAAGACAGACAACTGAGGATACACAGATGTTTGTTGAACCAGAGGATCAGAAGAATGAGCTGTGAATAAGATGCCTAAAAGTTAACAAAACATGACTGTAAGGTAAAAGCAGAGGGGCATAGTGACTCCTGGGAGAGGAAGACAGCTAAGGAATCCAGAATCTTTACAGTGGACTGAGAAAAATATTCATAAACTACATGCAAGAGGGGAAAAAAATGAAGAAAATGCAAACAAGCAGAAAAGAGGAAAAGGTAGCAAAGGGGCCAGAACCTATGAAAAATGAGACTGAACAGATAAAAAATGGAAAAGAGAGGACAAAATTGTCTTCAGAAAGAAAAAGACAGGAAGAACTTTAGATTTTTATCATAAGTAGAAGAAAAAAAGAGATTATGAGTGCAGACTTCTTAGTAGAATGCAAGATGAGGTAATTCAAAGAACTGAAGTTTGTATCACGTGCCAGTTAGCAAATATCCATATTGCAGGGTTTAAAGGATCTCAAAGGGAGTTGCTGGCATCTGATTGTACAACTACAGCTCAGTTTCTCAATGGTAACTGGCTGTCCACATGCACTTAACCTGCAGTAAATGAGAATTAATTTTTATCTTCCCCATCAGCAAAAAAAGAAAGGGAAAAGGGTGTGAAAAGATCATGAAGATAAATGGTTATTTTATGAATAAGTTTTGTGAGGTGCATTTTGGGATCTTCTGTTTAGGAAGAATACACACCAGAAGTTAAAATTGAGTTTTACTCAGTGTTGGACACAATTTTTAAACCAATACTTGTAGAATTGTAACAGGGCTGAACTTCATGCAAAAGAAGACGGAAAGTAGATGGACAGACCCCAGGCCAGGCAAGATGGAAAACCAATGAAACCAATGTGTTATCATAGATAGAAACAGTAATCTGAAAGGAACTAGTGTCAGACAGATAAATAAACATATCCAATTTGGCGTAACACAACTTTTGACACAGAGAAGCAACTAAGATATTTGTATGCAAGACCATAAGAACATAGTAATCTAACCTGAATTCCGAAGTTATTGATGTAATATATCCAAATTATGCACAGAAGATAATTTAATTTATTTTCAAATCGATGTTTGAAAATACTATGAATTGAAAGTAGTTCAATAGTATTATTCAAATATCTGTATACATATATATACACATAGATAAATACACACATAAAGAAATGCATACGTTCAAAATGCACTGTCCAGACTTCACAAAATACCACCCCACCCCAAATAATGGGGAAAAAAAATCTGTGATTTATGTATTGCCAGAGAAACACCTTCTTATTAAATTACACATTATTCCTTCCTAATAGTTATGACTGGAAATGAACTCATGTGGCAGAAAGAATGAAGTGGACCAACCAAATCAATGAGTTAGGTAGTGATAAATAAGGAAACAGTGGTCATGTCCCTAAGTTACATTCCACATGTTGTTATAACCTTTAAGGACTGTAGTTTTGGACATACCCACAAAAAGCCATTCTCTAAAGATACTCAAATCCACGTATGACTACATAAAATTGTTCCCAGTCTTTCATTTCATTATCTGTCTTCCTCACTTCAAATCCAAAACTAAGCATATCATTTGGGAAGGCGATGCTCCTTTAACAGTAATAACAACTACAATGCTGGATAATACGGTAATGCAGATGCTAAAATTATAGTAGAGAAGATATATTCCAATCCATTCACCCACTGCTGCAGTTTCTTAGCAAACACCACAGCTAAATTTATCAATAGGGATATTTCAAATAGTACCCATATTTATTATCTTTCTTTTTTTAATGTATCATTCACCATGGTTAGTATTTTTCAGAACAAAATACTTTGAATTTCAATTTTTATCTCCTGCACATCTATAATTTAAAAGCTTTATTTCATTTTGTTCTGAAAGAATCAAGTGAATGAAATGTTTTTAGAGTATGGATTATAAGGATTCTTCATGTAAGTCTTGTAAAGTCCAATAAACCAGGGATATAATTTTTAACCAGTAAAGGATAAAAAAATCTTAACTCATAACTAGGCTGCCATCAACAGAGCAAAATTTGCAGCTGTGGTATCACAGGCTGGAAATACAAGACTTCTGAAATGTGAGGACAAACTATTTAATAAAGGGTTTTACAAATTTCAAACTTTTTTTATACTGCAAAGCTGAAAACTGGATTTCTTTCCAGGAGGAAATCTTTCAGCAATATGTTGATAATAACTGTATTAAACTGTTTCAATATTAAAGCCAAAGCAAACTACCAAGACATTTCTAAAAATATTAATGAGCAGAGAGATGGTTCTATACAAAATATTTCACATTTCCAGAATGAAAAAAATCACAGTATGAAAATACTATTTTTAGTTTTCTTCCTCATAATTTGTGTGGGTTAAGTAAAGAATAGATACAAACTCATCTTGTTCTATTATTTCTGTATGTATAGAAGCTATCTATGCATGCATCAAGGCACTTACTCTTAGTAATGTATTTTAGTTATTTTATGCAGCTTACAATATATTACTGAGTTTAAAACATCTTGTCCTCATCCTTAAGGATATGTACAAGTTTGTGCTATGCACGTGCATGTCCAGCCCAGACAACACCAGTGGATGCTGCAGAGACACAGGGGTAGAGGCAGACATTGCCTGCACTGTCACTTTAGCCCTTCTACAGTTCCGCACAGTCACAGAGGGTGACCACTTTACAGTTCAGAGCATAGTTGGCAGCTTGTGTGAGAACAGAGAAAGAACAAAAAAAGGTGGTAGGCCATAGTTCTTCCCTTCTCTCCTTCCTCCTTCCTTACCTCACATCTCAGAAAACCCAAAATAACAACTGAGTGTAAAATAGGAAGGGAAACTTGTTTGAGGAGAGAGGAAAAAAGAATTAACAGGCACTCAGGGTAACCAAGGAACATTCCCCAAACTCTCACACTTCCATTTCAAGTAGGTTTTAAGATCCTTTATACAGAAATCTTTTTATTGTTTTCCCATTAAATGCTTCACACAAATTGGTGTTTTCTTGTTAGACATCAATTACTTCAAGCAATTTAGCACATTTTTCCTAGTAGTCAACTCATCATATCTACTTGACATACTGAGAAACATTTAAACCTTTATTTTCATTCTGAGCTTGCAAATGTAACAAATATTTCCTCCTACACTACTTCATAGTTGTCTGGAAAGAAGTAATTATACAAAAATTCCTGTGAATCCTAGAAGACTTATATGTGCTGTGAATTTACACTTACAGAAAACCTGAGTAACTTCCTGATGCTCTTCCCTTACTGCTGAGCAGGTTTGAGAACAGTTACCATCCCTGACATTGACAGAGGCTTTTAGGTGATGTAGCTGAACAAAGGATTGAGGTGGCTTTTTCCCTTTCATGAGGACCAATTTAAGGCTTGGACAATGCATACACCCCATATCAACTTATTTTGCAGAGTTAAGCCAGGTTTGTAACATAAAGAATCCTTGCATTGGTTTCCTTATAGGGAGAATTCCACACATCAGCATCAATTAGTCTTTCAAGATCTTTGTCAAAATTGTCTTCTTCTTTAACATGTCCACTAATAAAGACCTACTGATATTCAGTGTTCTGCTTTGCAGTTTGCTTGCAAAATGCAAATGCCACCATTAGCTATTTTTACCAGAAGAACATGGCCAATCTTACTGCAGAGCCAACTTTCCCCTCTTGGTACAAGAGGATTCAACACTAATTGTTATTCCAAGCTGTGCACTAGAGAGAAAATATTGCAGAAGGAATGGAAAGGGATCTGAGGAGCAGCAGTAATCATCTGGCCTCTAGAACAGATTTTGGCAGTTTGCACAGCTTAAACATTTATTATTCAGTCAAGCAGCCTAACAGATGCTGGAATCTCAGGACCTGCTATGACGTCCAAGAAAACACTGGGTACACAACACATTTGATGTTCAAGAAATCTGTAGTGGAAGGCAACTACATTGCATGATAATGATAATCAGAATTCAATTTACTAGAAAATTATTTTCCACACATTTTATTACAAACGACGCAAATTAATGCTACACAATAAGGAAACAACAATAACAAAAAAAAAACCCAGTAGGAACACAAAGGTGTTTTGGCACCTTTCTGCATAAACCCCTGAGTTTTCAAAACCAAAGAACTTTATGGAGAGGAAGGTCCTGAAGGCCTCTTCACTGTACGGTCTTCTATTTTGTTGCAGCCAGAACCATAATAACCAGTTTAACCAGATATCATGAGTTTGGTTTCTGGTATGGCTTTTCACACCTCACAGTGATATTAAAAATACTAAACAAGTAGTAGATCGTATCCTCTGAGTATTTAGGAAGACTCTATCATGTCAGAGATCCATGCAGATGAACTTCTGGTTATAAGAACAGGAATGACATAAGATAGAAAGTCTGGTAGTTGATGGTCCCCGAAGGGGTCACTGTGAAAAAATCCACGTAAATCGGTTAGGGCTGCGCCTAAGGCCCATGTTGTTTTATTGAAAATCCAAATCCAAAATTTTTAGTTTTGCTTCTTTTTTTAAAAAGAGAGCATAAACAACAAAATAAAAGGAAATAAATAAACCATTTCCTGGCTTTACTGGGATAAAATATTTAAATCTTGATATATTTTACTGCTTTTAAAAAGAAATAAGGGTTAACATGCTAAAATATGTTTTGGTTTTGTGGAATTTGATTTTCACAGGGAATTCTGTAAGTACAGCAGCCTGACTGTAGTTATGTTTCAGGAAAGTAGTGTGTTTTTTTGTTGTCAAATATCTCTTTAAATACGTCATATTTATTCAATAAAAGTAAAGTATGGTAAAAAAAGGTTTTTAAAATAACAATCAGAAGGTAAATTTCTGCAGCTGACAAATAGGAACCTAGAAGATCAAGAGACAGAACAATTCAGAGCAGTATTCTACTGAAGTACAGATGGCAAGCATGAAGTTTGGGATTTTCTGGAAGCATGACAAACACAACCAGAGAAAACTAGGATGTCTGCATGTAGGCATGGACACCAACATGCAGTGTTAATATATTTACTCTATAAAAGAAAGTTGGAGACAGCAATGAAAACTTTTTTTTTTCCAACCAAAATCAAATCTATAGTAAAATAAAACAATTTGGAAGTAAAAATAACAACTGGTAAAAGAGCAGCACTACCACCATATAATAGAAAAATAGAATCATAAAATCATCTAAGTCGGAAAAGACCTTTAAGATCATCAAGACCAACTATTAACCCACGACCGTCAAGTCCATCACTAAACCATGTTGCTAAGCACCACATCTATGCATTTTATAAACACCTCCAGGAACAATGATTCCACCACCTCCCTGGGCAGTCTGTTCCAATGCTTGACAAACCTTTTGGTGAAGAAAATTTTCCTAATACCTAATCAAACCTCCCCTGGTGCACCTTGAGGCTGTTTCCTCTTGCCCTGCCACTTGTTACCTGGGAGAAGAGACCGACCCCCACCTGCCTGCAGCCTCCTGTCAGGCAGCTGTAGAGAGCAGTAAGGTCCCCCCTGAGCCTCCTCCTCTCCAGGCTGAACAGCCCCAGTTCCCTCAGCCGCTCCTCACAAGACTTGTGCTCCAGACCCGTCACCAGCCCCGTTGCCCCTCTCCGGACATGCTCCAGCACCTCAGCGTCCCTCCTGAAGTGAGGGGCCCAAAGCTGAACCCAGAGTTTGAGGTGCGGCCTCACCAGTGCCCAGTGCAGGGGGACAATCACTGCCCTGGCCCTGCTGGTCACACTATTTTGGAAACAAGCCAGAACGCTGCTGGCCCCCTTGGCCACCTGGGCACGTTGGGGGCTCCTGCCCAGTGGCTGTGCCCAGCCCTCCCAGCCCTTTCCCGCCGGGCAGTTCCCAGCCCCCTGGCCCCAGCCCGCAGCTGCCGGGGGCTGCTGTGCCCCACGGGCAGGGCCCAGCACCGAGCCCTGCTGGCCCTCATACACTTGGCCTCGGCCCCTCGGCCCAGCCTGTCTAGACCCCCCTGCAGAGCCGCCTGCCCTCCGGCACATCAACACTGCCCCCCAACTTGGTGTCATCTGCAAACTGACTGAGGGTGCACTCAGTCCCCTCATCCAGATAGTTGATAAAGATACCAGACAGGGCTGGCGCCAGCGCTGAACCCTGGGGAACAGCACCTGTGACTGGTCACCAGCTGGGTGTAACCCCATTCACCACCACGCCTTGGGCTTGGCCGTCCAGCCAGCTTTTAACCCAGCCAATATATACCAAATAACAAATAAAATCCCTCATATTGCTTTTAAATGGCAAACCCTTGATTAATCTCAAATAAACTTCTCTAAGTTTAGAGGTATAATATTACAAAAGACACACTTACAATAGAAATTAGTGTTTAGAAAACTTCATCTCTATGAAATTCTATGGCATTTAAGTTCTAAATTTACTTCTGAAAATGGGAATTCTGCTATTTTATTTTACAGAAACATTTGAAAATTGCACTCAAAATTAAGGTAAGACAAAGTCTGGAAGAGTACCTAGAATTACAACATAAATACAATTTATTTCAGATTTGCCGCTACTTCTTTTCCCATTAAGAACCTTATGTTACATTTAATGATCTGTTAGTCTTGTATAAACTTTCCAGGTCTAAATATATTTGCAAATATTCAGATCGAGAATATGGTATTATAACATTTCGGTGATGCATCATTATCAGGCAGATTGCTTTAAATCTACATTGATAAATCCTTACTACAGATGATACCTTCAAAATAGCATGTACCTAACCAATTTCTTGACAATTCTCCTTGTCTTTCAGGTCAGACAGCCTTTCCTTATCCTACCTTACGATCTTAAATTTTGATAAGACAGAAGTCATGGTAAACTAGATGGCAGGCAAATACGCTAGACCACCCATCCAATAAAGCTAATGTAATCACAGTACCAAAATACAAGTACCTCCTCATGATGCAGAGGCCTCCTGAATTCTGACAGAAACAAGCTTTTTCATCATGTTAGAAAAGCTATTTGGTTTTGCTGCTTATATAAAAAGATCTTAATTCAGTGAGCTTCAGTAAGCTACTTGGGGGAAAAGAAGATCATAATTGTCAGAATATAAAAAGCAATACTAACCCTAGAGTTCTTTGGTTAAGCTTCTGCATCAGTGTTTTCCTTCCAGATTTAATATTGAACCAACCAGGCAGTACTTAGGGACTTAGCGGCAACTAACATTTGCTTTATACTTACCCCAAGCCATAGTGTTTGGTATTTAAAACAGGATGACACTGAAAATTTATTTAAAGGTCCACTTCACTCATTACATGTTTTCACAAATAACTCACAAATTAAAATAATGGAAAATATTATTTAAAAAAAATTAGAAGAAGCAGTCATCTCATATGCCATCTGCATGAGACATACCGAGCAATATAATCCAATTTCTATCTCCAAATTTAGAAGGTATGAACACACACACAAAATCAAACTTGAAGCAATCATTTTTCAATCTCAGCTGTAGTAAAACTGCATTATTATTTTATCCCTTAGAAGAAACCATGAGAAAAGCAGTTCCGAATACCTTCTGTTTCTCAGCTGTAACCAAAATATATCAATAACATTAATCGTAAAATATTTTAAACCAAGCAATTTAATTCCTAAAACTGTCTTGCCTGTCTGTTTTTGCTATTTAAACTAACCAAAAAAAAACCACCAAACCCAAAACCAAACAAACGTAAAAAAAAATATATTGTTCCTTTAGTCATTTAAGGAACGCTGAAGTAGCATGCCAAAATACTTACATAACACTTTACCTATACCTTGATTCCTGAATAAATCTCATTTATTCTCCACACATAAGAACTTCCAAGAATAAATGACAGTGCACTTTTTCACATTTTTTTTAAGTTGTTTTGGGGGTTTTTTTTTGGAAAGGGAATATTCTTGCTGCCATAGTTTCATTTTGCAACATTTCTAAGTTTCTTCCCAAAAAATATTTCTTCTTTTCAAGCCTGTAGCCTGAGATACCCAAGATATGCAGATACTGTTCAACAGTACAAAAATTCTAGTCAAACTGATAATATTCCAGTCAAGATAAAGATCACTACAGCATGAAAACAGAATTTTTCAAGTTATTCATAAATGTTTTGAATGCCCCCTAGTACTAAGCACGATTATGTCAAAATATCAATAACTGAATATTTACATCTATGATGCATTACTGCAAAGGTAAAATTGATGTCCACTACCAAACTTGCTATCAAAAAAAATAATATACATCTTTGAAGATTTTAAAGAGCAGCAAAAGTTTGACTGCCATCCCAATAAAAGGAGGGTATGAACAAACAGTGTGCATATTTCATGATTATTAAGCTAAAAGAACCATCAATTAATTGTAACTCTAATTATGACTGTTTTAATGGGTTCTGAGCAGGGGAAGCCTTTTTTCTTGCTAGTAGTTGTCCAAACATATTTAAAGTGATGTCATCATGTTCAAGATGCATTACTGTGAACTTGACACTTTAATCAACTCTTCAATCCTAATCAAGTAGTGACATGTGGAAGCAGCATTTCAATTTCTGATTTAGAGGAAGTAAAGTAGGTGTAACTACACACACAAAAAAAGCAATCCTTGTTTGTGTGCTTTGCCTAACACCTTTCCTAAAACTGTAACACCAGGAGAGACTGAAATCTAGAGCAACCATTGCAGCAGATGGTACATTATGCATCTCAATCAGCAAGGGCAATGTGTGGTGGTATCCACTAGACAAATTAACCTCACTTGCCTTGTGCTGAGGATTTCCTCTTACTTGTGGCCCGCAGTTCCCATATTCTGCTTAGGGATAAGCAGGTTAGAGTTTTAGCAGGGATTTAGAAATAAGATTTCCATTATTACTAACAGGACATGCATGACAAATTCCCAGTGCATGTGGCAGAAAGACAGCCTGAGGGTCTGTTCTGTTTTCCCCAGCAGGCTGATTTTATTTCAAAACCTAAATGAAACTCTTGAAAAATACTGAATTGAAACCACGATTCGGCTCTATTTTATTGGGATTGCCCTCTCCTGTGGTGGGACTGTAATCCTCAGAAACAGGTAAATAAATTAATTCCCTAGACATTCCCCTTAGGTTTTTACTTAGGTTTTGGCAGCGGATAGAGGGAAAAGCAAGAATAATTTTTGTAATATTTCTTTCTGCACTTAAATAAGCCACAAAGTAATAACCTGGATATAGTGCATGGATATTTTGTAATGATGTAACATGTATTTCTATGGTTAAATAAAAGGGACTACTTTCCAAGAAGCTCATCACTATATTTCAAAATAAGCAAATCACTGTATATAGAAAGCCAAATAATATTATTTTATAGCACATACTAGTTTGTCAGGTTTAAATAGGTGGTGCACCATTGGAGAATTACTGGCTAAACCAGTTTCAAAGGGCTAAATAGGGAATGGATCCACACATTCAGAATTTCATGTGACAAATTCAATATTTGAATCATATTTTTAAAATCACAAATAATAACTGCAATAAAATTTAAACCTGAATAGGGAAGAAAGATTGTCATGCATAACATAATGCTTAAGAGCCAGTGATTCTCAAATGCCCAGCTTCATACAGAAAAAAAAAAAAATCATTAATATGACAAAGTGTGATCAACAGATCCAAGTGAAAATCCAGATTTAGGAATGCATGTGGCTGTAACTGTAATTGTCCCTCTCCCCTAAAGACAGCAATCTGCTACTGTAAGAGGCAATAGAAGTGAAAACCTATCACAAAGAAGCGTAGGCAAGTCATTGAAAACCTGTTCTGTGAGATCCAAAGAGCAATTCTTTGTTTCTCTTGGCATCCTACAAGACATATACAATAAGGGAGGAAAAAATGAAATCTGCTTTCCATGTTATTCAGCCCCCAAAAAATTGGCTTCCAAGCAATAAAAGTTGTAAACTGTGTCTCATCCACTGTTTCTCAGAAGGATTTGTTGTAATATCTGTTTTGTAAATGTTCACTATCGGACTGTGATGTAGACAGGGAATTGCAGATTTATTACAAACTATTTGCCAAGTGTACAGCTGTTCCCTGCTATAGTGAGCACAGAAACCTCTATCAAGAAATGACAGGTTAGCTCATATGAACAGGAAGAAAAATGACAACAGTGGCCAAGATACGTTATCAGTCTTTCTAGGGTTATAAAAATTGCCTGAGAATAATATTGCTTGTGAAAAGAAAATTAAACTCTAGTTTTGGAAATCTGTTGGTGAATGACTACACGCCAGTTGCTCACTGTGTCTCAGATGACACATGAACTTTGTTACTGTAAACAAAACCCAGTGACAGTGTTGTGTTTATTGATATGAAATGTGTGGGGTTTAGGTATTCTCAGGCTGTTAACTCTGAAAACAACTGTAACCAAAAGTTACTCAGCTACCCAATAAGATTATTTTGCTGACACAGAATTACAGTCTTCCTGGTCATTTTCTAGGTTTCCGCATCTCTGGTAATTACTACGATAGCCAGACCCAAGGAATCATGAATTTCTCACGAACCATATATCTTGCACGTGCAGTTACCTCTCTCAAAAAATGTACATTTCTGTCTGTTATTGTCATTTTATTAGATACGAAAGTTGTACCTTTCCTATGGAAGTTACAGCCTGTCTTCATTTTTAGGTTAATGGACCGTACAGTAACATTTACCTAGCATGTATTTTTAAGGGATGCAAGCGTCCTTAGAAATACCACCTAAAATGTTCAATTCAACACAACAACACAACGTTTTACATACTGTTATGATGACAATCTTACATCAAAGTTCACATGGTGTTTACAAATATCCTAATAATTGGAGGTAAAGTTTTTATAACATTTTAACAGCAAAGTATCAATCCTCTTCAAACAAAACCAAAGGAAATGGCCTATCTCTTCCCTGTAATCCTGCAATTAAGGTGCACTTTACCACTTATTAAAGCCAGAATCCCAGAATAATCCTCTAGGTCTGTCAGTCAAGCACACCATATAAGATTACGAGCTACTATGATTCTTTCCCTCATCATACTGACATTTCCATTTTCATCCCTCTGTCATTTATATAAGCTGCACACAACTGTGGCCATGAATTTTAAAGACCTCAGGTCACATTAGGGTCTCTTTCTTCTTGATGAGATTTTGAAAGATGGGAAAGACTGCATACTTGAAATTAGGACCCTAAATAAAAAAACCCTCAAAAATATGGATCCTATTTAATTTTTCTTCCCCTTTTTAATAAAATATGCAGCCATTTTGAATGCTGAAATGTCTTTTTATTGGATAATGATTTTTTTTTTGACGACAAGCACAGAAAAGGGAAGTTACTTTCATCTTGAAAGATAATTTAAATACTTAATTTTGAAATACAAAGAATCCTCATCAGTATATGCATATATATGTATTATTTTTCACATAGTTTTGAAAGAATTTATTTAAATTCTCAGCGAGTCTGTTACTGCAATTCTAGAAACGCACTGCATGCAATATAAGCACTACCATCTCACACAGCATGTGATTTGCCTGAACTGTATATGCTTTTGGGATACTCAGAAATGTTTTCAGTACTTATCTCTGCCTGAGGACAAAACCATGTAAAGAAGAGTACAGAATACAGAAGAATTGTTTGTATTAAATGAGAACACACCATAAAGAAAGAATGGATAAGAAAATTAGGATATGTTAAAGTTTCATTTCACCTCCAGTTCCATTTCTGAAACTCAGATCCAATCCTAATGGATCTTTTAACTATGGTTCCTACTAATTCATAAGATTATTCATATGCCTAATACAACACATCTCTGAAGTACTATTTAAAGAAGAAAAAAAGACAGTAACAGCAAATCGGTACTAAAAATGGAGATGAATATTTTTTTAGAGGTTATTTGTTTTTAAGAATGGGACATAAATAATAAGCTTAGTATTAAAATAAAATCACTTTGTTCAAATGCTACTTACAGCCTTCATAAATATCTGTTGGTATGTGGACAGCTGCATGTTGGTAAGACGTTTGCCGTCGGAAAACAGGATCTTCTTCAAATACTGGTCTGATTCTCTGGCTGCCAGATTCAGTGTCATTCTTTTCAGGCTTTTTAAAAGAAAGACATGTAAAGGGCAAAATATTACAAAGTATGCTAAAAATTCCATCCACATTTGCCTCTTTTTACATAAAAGACTCATAACCTTTCTTTTGTAACTGTTTTGTATTTGTGTATTAACACACTCATTTGCTCCAGGTCCAGAAATATTTGTGTATACTTTATTTTAAATTATAAGTTATCCAATGCAACTTAGTGAAATGAAGAGCTGCAAAAGAAAAGTAACAGCCTAACACCTTATACAACTAAATTTCCTAAGTGCATGGAGTTTTTACACCCATAATACAAGACAAATACATCACCTTCTATTACTTGTAATAATTTATACTGAATCTTAATTATAAATGCTGTATCTCTCATTATTTCCTTCTCTAGATTATACAGGAAATCACAAATCTTGAAATGATACCACTAATACAAATTTCACATATAGGGTTTTGAGAAACAGTGTGCACACCCAGACAAAGAAAGGAAATTAAGCCTTCTTAGGACTGCCGATTGAAACCGGTTTTGTTAATTTCTTTATTTTAACAATAATTCTTGATGAAATCTCATATACTCTCGTGGCTATAGCTGCCTGGGCAGAAAGGTTCCAAAATACCCAGGTGCTCACCACCACCTGCCTGCCTTGGGTTCCCATCCTCTCTCACCTGTCTGCACCCCAGTTTCTTGATTCCTTCCAATTCACTTAGTTATTTGGACTAGTTTTTAAAAATTTTGAAAAGTGGAGAGTTTTTTCTAACTAGCTACAAAACTTGCATGAAGTGTGGAAACCAAGGAGGTAGTTAAGACCAAAGGGGAGGTGGTAATGTCTTTCACTGGCTCAGCTGCAGCTGGAATAAGAGGCATGAACAGACTGCCACTTAAATCAATAACGAATCAACTACGATACAGAATGATTACTCAGGCCAGCAACTGTAGGCAATTATAAGATATTTTTAATACTACAGTCACCAGTTTTTGAAAGTGTGCTATGCTTGAAAAATAGTGCTGACAAAGAAGCACCTATATGGTCAATCATGCAGTGTGTGCTGAGGTCATTCTTTATACACTACCACTGTGTTTATTATCCCCTATCAAAGTATAGATAGCTAAATTTTACCTTACCCACAAAGTAATCTAATTAAACCACATATATTTTCTCATCTGCTTCATCACAGGGTTACAGACAAATGTCATACTAAGTATAGGTTCAAATGTTGCCTGAAGTAAGCAGCAGCCTCAGATGGGTTTTGAGGAGGTGGTTTCCTTCGGAAACATGAAGAGCAGAACTCATCTAACCAGTGACATCCACTGATTTCAACAACACAGCAGTGTTGAGCTCATCACCCCAGGCTGCCTTCATAGTCAATGTAGAGAAACGGGCATTGTTAGAGTGCAATTCATCTCATCTTAATTAGACACCTATTCTCGCATGATATGAATCATGCCTTAGAAGAACTTCTTACTTTCCATTGACTATAAAGGTAGCCCTTGGGCATCTAGATGTAGAAATCTGCAACACAGCTCTCTAGAATTAGGTGAGATGATCTCACAATACAAGTCTATTAAACCTGGAAGAAAAGAAGGTGGGTACTAATTCTGACTATTTTCATGCAGCATAGCTACTACATCTTATGCTAAAAAGTTAAACTTGTTACTTGGTACTTAACCCCATTCTGGTGGATGAGACAAAAGGGAAAGCATAACAATACTCAAGGTAAGGGAGGGTCTCTTTTCTTCCAGCAATATGTTACTAGTTAAAGTCCAGGTATATTGTGGCATTAAGTAATCTAAATTGATAAAATGTGTAGATTATCTAAAAACATTATTTTCCTTGGAATACCTTGGATCACATGTTGTCTTTTATTTTCATGTGTATGGTATCACTTTCATTAATAGTTCTAGTAGACACAACAACCTCTGTTTATGGAGGTTGCCAGAGGACTTCTGAATATGACACTTTTGCATTTAGATGCTTCTAAGACAGTAATGTTTCAGTTTTTTAATGTGTATTAGAAAAGCAGGAAATACTTGTACAATGCAGTCTGAAATGTTTCGATTCAGTATGCCACTCTTAAATCTGCCAGACAGTAAAATCATGTATTGGGTCTGGCTGAGCCCTGTAGCAGCCCTCATAGTGCTGTGCTTTGTATTTGTAGCTAGAAAGGTGGTGATAACACACCAGCATTTTGGCTGCTGCTGAGCAGTGCTTGCACAGCATCAAGGCTGCCTCTCCAAATCCCCCCACCAAAGGGCAGTAGGCTGGCAGTGGGCAAGAGGCTGGGAGGGGACACAGACAGTACAACTGACCCAAGCTGAACAAAGAACTATTCCATACGATAGGATGTCGTGCTCAGCAATATAAGCTAAGAGAAAGGAGAAAGGGAGGGAGGACGTTTGCTTATTATGGCATCTGTCTTCTAGAGCAATCACGTGTACTGCGGCCCTGCTTCCCAGGAAGTGGCTGGACACTGACTGCTGACGGGAAGTAGAGAATAAATCTTTTCATATTCCTTTGCTTCCTTGTGTGACCTTTGGTTTTTGTTATAAAACTGCCTTTATCTTGACCCATGAGTCTTTTATCATCTTATTTTCTCCTTCCTGTTGTGCTAGGGAGGGGAGTGATAGAGTGGCTTGGTGGGCACCTGGCATCCAGCCAAGGTCAATGCACCACAAACCATTATAACTTACTTTGAAGTGTTCAAACTGGAGCCAGGATCAGTAATAGTTTATGCATTCTATGATTTGAAATGACACAGCATTATGATTGCTTCAGACAATGTAATTTGGCTCAATTTTTACATGGGTTTTTGGTGTTTTGGTTTTTTTTCTTCTACTTTATCACATAGGATTTTTTCCCCTCCAGAACTGGAATGCTATACATTAAGCAAATTCTGGAGTTCTTTTCATAAGTTATCTTTCGGCTTCATGCTGCTCAAAATAATGAGTTTTATTTTGTTGTTGTCTAATTCTGGAAATACAATCTCAACAATTGTTCATGTGAGAAAGTTTCTCCCCTGCCTGAAAGCCATTTGATTTAGAAAAAGCCTAACACCCTTATTTCCGAAATTAGTATCAATGACTACAAACTCTCAATGCTTTCACAGAACACCTCAGAAAAAAATTGGGACCATCAAGCCACATTATTACAATAAAACACTAGAATGAGTGGGTGTTGAAAGATTTCTTCCAAATAATTTTCCAGAAGAAATATTTGGGAGTGAGTGGAGATGCTAAAAGGGAAAGGGGGTAAACCCTAAGCTGCATCCTAGCAGGCCTTCCACAGAAGTTTTCATACTACAGTATATTTAGATTTTTTGATTGAAATTCCTGAAGCATCTGAACATAAAATTATCATTTCTTCTTCTTGGTATTTCAATTTCATTCCAAGTAATAGATACTAGCTTTCAGCCTCTCCCATCACTCGTGCTATGGAAGAAACTTCAAGTCTTCTGCCAAAACCTGATTAAATTTTGTTGAAACTGAAAGGGTTTAAGCAATCCACCTGAATGCCTTAAACTTTCAAACATAAAGTCAACTTCCCACATTCCTAACAGCACACACACCCAGGCTCCCCCCTAAAAAATGACTGAGATAAAGACCCAGTCTGTTATTCATCCTACAAATATGCCATGATACCAAAACAAGAACATGAATTTAAAAAAACTCTTCTCAGTTTTAATTGATGCAGGGTGGCGGATCTACCAGAGCTACATAAAGTAACATAGAAGCTTTTTCATCACTATTGTTGACTTTTCCTGGGCATATTTTGTGATGTACAACTCTGATTTTGAGACAATGTATCTATCTGCCCCAGAAAACCCAGAGACACCAAATGACAAAACCCTTTAGAAGTTCTGTAGTTTCCTTCACATGGGATTAATTTTACTGTTAAATCTAATGGTGTCTGAACTCTTTCTGCACACAACAGGCGAGCGTTACAGGCAAATTACCGTTGCGCTCAGTCGGGCCACTACCTCCTGACCAGCAAGCCTAATGCTGTGCCAGGACTCACACATATAATGTTTATAGTGAATCCTTACTGTATAACATAAAACCTATTTAGTTTTCATTTGCCAAATTTATGAGTTTCAAGTAACCTACATGTAAATTGGGGGGGGGGGGGGGGCGTTA
>JAVJGI010000060.1:73211114-73230958 GCA_035590275.1 Ibycter americanus | reverse complement strand
CCCCCCCCCCACAGATAAGAAAAGATTGAAAAGGAAAACCTTAATGTTATTAAGTATTTTAGTGTGGTATTTCTATCAAAAGCCTGACAGATTGCAGCATTGGTTGGTACAGTTTTAATACCCAGCTAAACTTTGTTTTCAGGAAAGTAGCAAAACACATATTTTGAAGGACAGTAATACAGCATGTGAATATAATTAAAAATCCAACTCCAACCAATTTCTCTCTCAAGTCGGTAGCTGAAATGCAATCAATACTGGCACGGCGAAATCCCACAGGAGACAGTGGCTGAAGATTAATTTTCTATCTATTCAAACCTGGCCTTCACTTATTGAATTACATTGTTACCTACCACTGACAGTCAGAAAAATAATGCGCTCATTTCTCTGCAATGAATCTCTAGACCAATTTCTCCCTCTCTTGTGAAGTGGATGAAATCCATTTCTCTTTTCAGTTCACATTTGTGCCATTTTAAGGCTTTTTTTTTTTTTTTTTTTTTAAACAAAGTATTTTTTCATGTATCTACCATTCACCATCAAAATAAAGGGAAATTGATATAGCAGTTAAAATTCAGGTAAAGTGGCTTCCGTACCTGTTCTTTGTGATCTTGGCTAAATCACTTTTGGCATGACCTAAAATAAACTGGAGGTTACTTCGTCATTCTGTAAGCCAAATATATAGCAGAAATAATGCAACTTCTCTTTCAAGGGCTTTGTGAACATAAATTAATGTATGCACATGAGGTAACTGGCAGCTTTATGCCGAGAAGTATCACTACCAGATGTGTATAGAAAAGCAAACAGCCATTAAAATAAAATGAAACAAGGTCATTTCAGGAAACACTGACAGCTTAGCAACCTGTTTCACTACAGCCAAACTTATCCTGATTCATTTCCACAGCGTTTGGTTACTTCTCATCATCATAGCCATAGGAAGATGAGCGGATTTTGTATCTCTACTAGTAAATTTTCATTTAGTTGAAAAGCACTCATTACTGTAGAAATGAGAACTATTTTTTCCACATATATAAACCTTAATGGTTTTTGCTTCTTGCAGCTGTTGAAAACTGAAGATCAGAAAACTGATATTCATTTTAAAAATATCATCAACGAAACACACAAAAAAACACAACCAAACTGAAGCAATCTTCAGCTGTTTTCTGAGGGCAGACTCTTTTCAGGGACAATGTTGAAGTTGCTCAAAGCATCAGGACAGATTTAGCATCAGGACAAAAGAATAAAAGGTAGCTTTCTTTTAATTCCTGAACCAATATCCAGCAAGAAACGACAACACTTGCAGGCTTTCATACTTGCGTAAAATAGAAAGGAATCAGTTGGTAATATTTTCCATTGCCCTAGTATCTAGGGACTGTGTTTTGCATAAAACCTCGCTGTCCCTGTCAATGCCAATTTTAGAGAATGAATGCAGAGATGGAATTATCATTGTTATGGTTTTAGGGGCATCAAAATCCTTGCTCTGTCATTCCTTTCTGTCTTTCCTTGCAGATATCCAAAAGTTTTATATTTTCATCTCTAGCTTTCTGCCCTTTGTTGATTTCTGAATATCTGTTGAAATTTCTGAATGTAAAATTTTAAGCATTTGAGTCTCACTTACTATGCTTTTAGTCCACTCCCAGATCTACTCTGTACAAAGGAATGATATCATATACAAAATAAGCACAGAATTTTTCCTACACTCAGTTCCTTACTCAAAATCAGTTTTGTTGTTTTGCTGAGTTTTCTTCTTCCCTAAGGGAAGTAATCCAGCAGAACTATATACGCAGCCCCTCCAGCACTACTTGTGGCTCCATTAAAAAGTTAAAGCTGGACCTGATGGAGAGAGTAAAATGAGACGTTGCTTGAAGTGCATGGCTCAACAACACACCTGCAGCAAGCAAAGGATGGGAACAGCTCTTCTAAGGACGAGATAAGTTAATTTTGAAAGGGCAGCTAGAATGCATTTCTAATAGCCATAGCACATTCATTGCATTTTAGATAATGCCACAAGTGCATTGCCTTCTGATAACTGTTTTTATTTCCTTTTCCATAGATGTGATTTTCCAGCTGCGGGAAAACTGCCAGGTGCGTTTACACAGTTGTGACAGAACTGCAAACAGTTTACTCTGTTTGTGTTGGTGGGGGATTCTGTCTTCATTCAGCTACACAAAATTTTTAAGTGACATCCTTCTGCCTACTTTCAGGGACAAAACTTGATCAAAAGAGTTATAAATAAAATAGGAATAAAGTTGGCTTACTTTATCTGTTAGAAAACAGAGAGGTGTTTAACATAAAAATATATTCATATATAAAATAAGAATATATATATATATATATAGGGTCTGGGTAGCTTCAGATGTAGGGAGATCGTTTTCTATTTGTAGCCGTCAGTGGGTCACACTCAAGAGCCATTTATTTAAAATACATACAAGCTGTCATGTTTTTAGTGTTTTCATATTCTTCTAACGTATCAGTTGGTTACTGTAGGTCAGTAAGAAAATGAATGGAACTCTGGAAGGAATATTTACATTTTTTTTTAAAAAAATGATTTTATAGCAGTTATTTCCAGCATTCTGCCAACTGAATAGTATGTATCAAATATAGAGTCAAAATAATTAAAAAGCATCTATTTGTTTCTTAATCCATTTTTATGAATGCAAAATATCTTTTGTTGATAATCATTTCTATATATCTAGTTACAGGCTTGTCCCTGTCTACTGTACACACAACTACGTTATTTTTTATGGACAGTTTGAAACCTGCTTTATGCATTCATTTATCTGACCTTCATGGTTCACAGCTTCTGATCAGAACTTTTAGATACCCACAAAATTATTATATATCCCAAACATAATACTGTTTTCTTCTTCTTTGTATCCCAATCAATTCACAAAATTCACTGAATCATTAGTTTGGTTTCATGAATAAATGAATCCTTGATGTAATTCTTTTATCATATGCAAGGGCTTGGAAATCTGGTGACAGACTTTTTAGCAGGGCCTATAGTGTTAGGACAAGAGGTAATGATTTTAAACTAAAAGAGGAAAGGTTCAGACTAGATATAAGGAAGATATTTTTTACCATGAGGGTGGTGAAACACTGGCACAGGTTGCCCAGAGAGGTGGTGGATGCCCCATCCCTGGAAACATTCAAGGCCAGGTTGGACAGGGCTTTGAATGACCTGATCTAGTGGAAGGTATCCCTGCTCATAGCAAGGGGGCTGGACTAGATGACCTTTATAGGTCCCCTCCAGCCAAAACTATTCTATGATTCTATGAAAATCTGGCTCTCTTGTAGCATTTCAGTGAATTACATTTTAGAGAAACAGATGAAAAGGATTGGGTTTTCCTTATTCTTCAGGTGGAGAGAGTTTCAAAACAGAAATCCAAGCTTCTGGAAATCATCCTGTGTTTGAAAGAGTTGACATTACATCTACGAGTAAGGGAATTATAGTTTCTTGTAAATAATACAACTATTTTCTCAATTTCTAACAAAAAGGAACATTATCAAATTATAAAAGATAATTTGGTAAGAAGCTAAAAAAAATTTAAGATTAAAAAATAGTAATAAAGGAATTAATGAAAATTATAACAGCAACTATTTTGAATTTCTAATGATACCACCAGCATCTTATTATCCATGTTGTGAAGAAAAACACTAAAAGGATGGATACTATTTTAATTTTTAATCATATCCACAGGACTTATTCTTGTATTTTTTAGCTATGGCTTACAAATCATTAAATGAAACTTCTATACAATTTTGCAGGTAGGAAACTGAACGACACAGGCTGTTTTTAAGAACATGATGAACAATTACGCAGCTAGAAAAGGTAGTCACCATATGATCGATCAAGTTGGTAAGCTAGTGGTCCAAATGGGACAGAACATGACAATATATCATATTAAAAATTCAGATCTGTTTAACTAATACTTTCCGCAGAGGAGCTGAAGTACACACCTGCTCAGTTTTACTCTTTTAAACTGAAGATAAGAATTCAAATTTCTACAGGATTTACCAAATGGAATTTGTTCCACTTTGTAAGCCAAGAAAATTCCTCCACCTCCTTGATGTTTACCAGAAAACTAAAAGTATAAATTGCCTCAGTCAGTCAGTTTCTGCAGCTAATGCACACTGAGTTCAGGGCATCTTCTTCTTGCAACCACAGGCCCAAGGCAAACAAGCCACAATACACATGTCCCTGATTTTAAGCAGCAGAGACACTATTCTGTAAGTGCAAGGCTAAGGAGGTTAGATCAGGCAGCAGGGTGAGAGGCTGAAAATCTGAAGTCACCTAAACGTATTAGTAGTTAACACAATTTCTTTTAGAGAGACCTGTGCAATCAGCTTGTCTTTTTTAAAACCAACGTGACATTTTAGTGAGTTAGAATTAGTATTTGTTGAAACCTTGATTTCTTATTTAATAATCAGAAAATAATTGAAAGTTATGCTTTTTTCTCATTGTTACAGGTTACAGCTGACTTTCACAACAAAGCTGCGTAAAGTCTGCTGTAGTAACATCAGTATGCAAAAAAATAATTTATCATTAACTACAATGTCAGGTAAAATGAAGTATGTATTTTAAATATTTAAGCACATAAGACATATAAGACATATTTATCTTCCTAAAGATAAGCGTGACACTTCCCAACCCCCAAGTCATCAAGAACCTCTCCCAATCCCCACAGTGTTTCAAGGACGATGGAGAGCTGCTTCTACGTGACATCAGCACCCTTGGATCCATCCATCTGCC
Organism: Ibycter americanus; assembly: GCA_035590275.1. Classification (NCBI taxonomy): domain Eukaryota; kingdom Metazoa; phylum Chordata; class Aves; order Falconiformes; family Falconidae; genus Ibycter; species Ibycter americanus. The sequence goes on along the minus strand of JAVJGI010000060.1, from coordinate 73,226,211 downwards.
TCCAGGGACTTGTGTATGTCTGACTAGCTTCAGTGGTCCCTAATTCTATCCCCGCCATTCCTGAAAGTTCAGACAACATTCTCCATATCCCCCTGGGTTGTACATCCTGGTCATGAGTTCAGGATTCATGATGTGTGACCCCATCCTGAACATCCCAATTCGGTTCTCTTCTATAAGGGGTGATGGCTTGGGAAAACTCAGGGGTTCAGGACCAAGGTGTTCACCAGGAGTGATTTTCCTAACCACCCTTAAGTTATCATGTGTTGCACAGAAATGCCTATGTCAGCATTGACTTTAATAGTGGCTTAACTGGTTAAGATGATTATCATTAGCCAACACTAGGAACATAGGGTCATATTAGAATAAAAAAATATCTTACTCTGCTTTAAATGTTGTGAGCAATTCCAAAAAGCCCAGCCAATTATTAAAACAAACAAAAGCCTTTAAAATTCATAGCCTCCTTCAAATCACTGACCATTCACATGCCGTTAGAGTACTCAAACATATGTAATAAAAAAAAAAAAAAAAAAAAGAAAATCATTGTTGACAAAAGTCCCACAGAATACTTGGTCATCTACAATTTCAAGACCAAAATGCACTCTAGATAATTTAGATTTTTCATACATCACCCAATTAAATTTCAAACTAGAAACTGTTCTGCTTTTATTGGAGTAAATTACACTGCCTACCTTTTACCATCCCCACATCTGATTAAAGATCATATCCCTGGAGAGCTAGAACTGTTAAATCATCTTAATGCTTCATTGGGAATTAGTTATAATACCAATGGAATGTGAACATTTAATTAATTTGATTTTTTCATCTGATGCAGTTGTCTTTGCCATGCTTTGCTAAGCCATCAACTGATCCTGTTTCACAGCACACGCTTATCTTCAGTCACACAGGTTAGGACCAGATTTTATACATCCTGCAGCATACTAATTGGTCATTGCTCTTTCTTCTTAATTTGTACCATCTTCTGTGTCAATAACAATATTAATAACAGTAAAGCCCTGCTTTGAGAAGGAGGTTGGACTACATGACCTCCAGAAGCCCTCCTAATCCAATTTTTTTCTGTGATTCTCCGAGTTAACACTAATGGGGTTCAAAACACTACACAAACATCACTCACTAATTCATACTCACATAAATATAACACAGCTTTTCACTAATTAAATGCCAGCTGTATCTAGGTAGATAAAAGTGGTAGGTAACACTAACCATGCACTGACCTCTGGGTTACATATGGACCATAGACTTTCCCTGCAGACTAAAAACCATATAATTCAAGTAAACTGCTATAACACTGTGTAAGATGATGTTTGGTTTTTTTTGTAAAAATGCTAGTGTGGTGAAATCCTAACAATGCAATAAATTAGAAGAATATCATTCACAGAGACTGAAGGAAACTTTAGGAAGCTACTCTGCCCAAGAAGAAAAGCACACCAGAAGGAGGGAAAAAAAAAAAAAAAAGGGTTTTAGGGTCTGGACAATATAGTTACACACTGGCTTTAAAGTTATTTGCAATACACACCATAAAGAGAGCTGCACGAGTCGCTTTAATTCACCTTTTCACATACCAACAGTAAAACCTCTGACAGACTTCAGTCACAAGACAAAAGCAGAAGCAGAGATGACCTTTCACATCCATGTGGGCAAGAAATGCTCTGAAACTATACCCCGGATTGCTTCCTACCCAGCTCTACTGAAGGCATGACTCAGGTGCAGAACTACAGAGTAAATGACCTTGCATAAAATGAGAGGCTTCAGTTCTGAAGCTCCGCTGCTTTGCCATATTTATGGCAAGTACTGGAAACTAGATATGTTACTGAAGAGCACTGCAGGAAAGGATAACACTGCATACAGTAAGAAAGCCTTATACTTCACAGAATAGACTGATCACCCACTTTACTTACAAACACCTACAAATGAAATTAGATACGGTTGTATTCTCCAGTCTTTTTTTTTTTTTTTTTTTTTTTCATCTATTCTCTAAAAAAAACCCCAGGGACAGAACTTGTTGAGAATGGGTACGCGGAAAGGCCAGGGAAAGCAATCAGGCCCTTTGCAGACTGCATTGGGCAGTTCAGAACTGCTCTCATTTGCAGAGTCATGGGCAGGGCAGGAACAGGCGAGGAACTGCATTTCAGATCACTTATACTACAGGGAACTCCCTGAAAATCCCAAAACAGTGCAATGCATAGATTATTTCCTGTTTGGGGATACATTCAGAATCATAAACCACTCTGAAAGTATCTCCAGGAAAGCCGTTATGGTACTATGTCTCCGAGTAAAGCAGCATTTCATGTCATCTGAGGAAAGCAAAACTACATATTAATCTCCCAACCACCTAACGATAATTGTATACACTTCCCAGAATGGAAATTCCAGAGCGCCTCCTTTGCCCCATATACAAACTGAATATTAAAGCCAATTTTTTAATTATGATATTTACTTATCTCAGCCATACTTACAATGAAGAGTTCATTTGGTCATTTACCTCAGTTGGCATAGAGTAAGCAGTAGACCAGAACCATAAAGGATACACTTATCAGCACATTGTCTTTCTTTTTTTTTTTTTTTTTTTTTTTTTTAAACTCTTTAAACTTGAAAACATCACTCAAAAGATTTTGGTGATTTAGCTATTGAGTCTAAATATAATAATTTAATAAGATTTAGTAAGTACTCCATTACAGGATTCTTGATATGAGTCTACTTCCACCTTCGATCAATCACATGAAAACATCAGATTTAATCATTCACTTTGGTTTGTACCATTTAAAAATCTCAATGTGACCCACACATTTCAAAGCAACATATCAAAACTCTCGTACGACATTGCTAACTGCAATTGGGCAACAAAGTACTGACTGAAAATCACTACTTGAACATTCTATAACAAGTTCAGCTTTTGGAGTTGCTTTTATTTACCACTAAACAATTACACTGCATTCACTGCAATTGTTGCCACTTTTGCATTCGATATTAGTAAGAAATATCCTGAAGGAAGAAATTTTCCATTAAACTGGTGAATCACTAGCTTTAGGGCTGAATTCGGATCTTTGATGTGGCATAAACTTAGTCTCCATGGGGAGACTTCAAGCACTGCTCTTTTGTGCAAATTTGCCTTCAAGGTAGGATTCTCTGCATTAAGAACATCCTCATCTTTTTTAGGACACTGACAAGTACAGTTATCACTCTTGCCATTATTATTTCATAACTCTGTTTCACAGGTAGGAGATAGCTTTGAGGCAGTCATATATTTCATTATCATGTATTTTTCATTGCAGCCTTGAACGTATATTCATTTGGGAGAAGACCTGCACAAATTTGAATAAAGGAATATAAATCTGACACCTAGTTTTTTAATGGAAATAGTAACAAAAAAAAAAAAAAAAAAAAAGGCAAGAACCCCTGCTCCCCGTGGCAACAGATCATTATAATTTCAATAGGAAGCTCAAAGGAATGCCTTTTCTCCCTACGGGTTGGACTCAAGCTTACCTATAATGCCTTGAAATGGAAAGACCTGACATGTTTCCCAGTGATATTTGGTAAAAGGCACACATTCCTCAGTGAACAATGCAAAAAGTCTTGGTACTAAAGCAGAAAATGTCAATCATGCCCTCACTACCAGTTCCAATGCTCGTTTTCCAAAGAATGGTGTCCAAGTCACACTGTTCAAAATTATAACACTGAATTCCAGACATGAGAGAGGTAAGCACACAGCAAAAACACTGGAGTATGCATTTTCTTAAAAGACCTGGAAGTCAAGGTACCATGAAATTACTGTAAATAAGAACAATAAGTCCTCTTGTATAAAAAAACCCCAACAGATGCAAGAAAAAACATGGTTTTCCTTCTCCTCCCCATATACTAAGGATAAGATGCTTTGTGCTATCTTATAACAGGATTTTTCTACATCTTCACTGCAGCAAGTGTATATCTTAACCATAAAAGTTTTTCGTTATACACTGCAGTGTGAGAGATATAACTCCCCGAAGCATAACTAAATTTGTCACATAAAACATGAAATATGAATCTACAATTTTAAGGCAGTTAATTTTCAAACATATTAATTCAAATGAAATGTTGCCAATGTATGTACTGAAGTAAGTATGTTGTATGATATCTAGAACATAGCAACTTCAAAGATTAAGATATCTGAATATATTGTATATTTGAGAAGCACAGGACAGAGGCTTGGAATACTCTCAGGAATCAAAACATGCAACAAGCAGGAAGCATTTTCTGAAAATGCTAATAGGTTAGGACTTCTATGGGAATCTATCAAATTTTTCCCTCTTCATTTCACAAAATTTTGAATGTATTACGGACTTAATTATTAATGCCATGTACTATGTGCCAGTATCAAAATATATAGATTAATATTCAAGATATATTTAAATAAAAGTAATTTTAATTTAATAAAATTAATTTTAATAAAAATTAAAATATAGTTGAAAAATATGACATTTATTACAGATTAGAAATTTGTGTTCTAATGAAACTTCTCTAAGGCTTTAATAATGTTCCCTATATGGGTGTATCAACAGTCCTTCTCTAACAGTCTTTCATAATGGAAGATATAATTTGTGCTAGCACAAATGTTCTTTCCACATAAAGAAAAAGGCTGGAATCAGGCATTTGTTTGTATAGCTAATACCCATTACAGTGAGAAGTGTGTGTGTCGGGGGGGGAGATGGGGGAGAAGAAGGGCAGAAGAGAGAAAAAACAAAACCTCAATAAAATGTCATATTGCCAAGAATCAGAATAACTGGCACAGGTGCAGCGTAAGTTGTCAAAGAGTTGAAATTCAAAATATCTCCATCTAATATCAGTCAACTAATATTTCAGTCTATTTACAAATTTAGCCATTAGCCCATTTCGGTACCATGAGTCTCCAAGAATGTACAAAGTATCATCTAAAAGAAGTGTGAAATGGTGTTTTCCAGAGAAATTTTCCCATGTCTAATTCTACCACACACCATCAGAAGATGTGACATTAAACACAAAATATGAGAACTAGGTATGTAAATACATGTAAATATTATTTAATCTGATATCTGCAATATCTTGGCCTGCTGAAAAACCCTAGTAGGTTCAGAAGGAGAAGAAAATTGATCTAAAAAATACCTGCAACTTACACACATGAAGAGCAGCAACAATAAAAGTAATCCCTGAAGAGACCTGCTATATACAAGAGCTACTTGTTGGTGTCAACTTGAGTGCAGGGGTGTACAAATCACAGTTATTGTCAAGTTATCTAACTAAACTTTCCAATCTCTATGAAATATGCTTTGCCCACTTACTCATCACAAACGAGAATAGGTGGGGCAAACTCTTTATGACTCATTTTAACAATTTTTTTTCAGCATCGAAGAAGAAAAGAACAAAGAGAAGATAAAATGAAACACCGCACATCATAACTGTGATCATATCCATTTCACATAGTTACCTGTGATGTTACAATGTCAAACCATGTTGGTTGTCATACAATGAAAGCAGAGAGAGTAAGAGCACCACACTACTTTAGATAAGGAATTTAGCTGGCAACTATTGGTAGGCTGCCCGACTGCAGAAGGAGACCAGGTCTTCTCCAGCCTAGCATTTAAGCTCATCCTAAATTATTTCTCACTGGAAATACCTATCCTGCACTGTCTATGAAATGCTGAAAAATTAGTAGCTTCAGCTCAGGGTGCTCTGAAATCCACTTGTAGCTAAAGCCATATTGTAGGACATTGATTTTGTTATCCGTCTGCTGGCATCCAAAGCCAATCGAAACACTGAGACAGACCTCCTCTTACATATGCAGATACAAGGGAGATTTCTAAGGGTGTGTATTATCAGAAGAACATTAAAAAGACCTTCCAAAACCAGAGGAAATTTGTATCTGCTGGATGACACATAATAGATAGAGCAATCCCTGCCCCAGCTTTCTCTATACTGTCAGGGATGGTCTTTACAATCAGTCTCACTTTTCAGTCCAGCAACTGGCAGGTGTTAGACTGGCAGAACCTGGCATCACCATTCCAGTCTCTAAAAAAGTCTCTTTATACCTTTGAGACTTGACCCCTGGATTAACCCCTCTGCCCTGCCCCAACCCCAGACTTTCCTCCCAGCTAACAATGTTAGGTGCAATCTCCCCCTCAAGGGCTCTACCTGACCCAACAGGCAGCAGCTCAGACACTGGCTTACAGAGAAAACTCTTCTTTACTGCTGCTTAGCTATAAAATACATTAAATACTACACTTGTTTGCTGAATAAATTTCATCATTCTGCCTTTTTTCTATGTATGTAATGAGGAGAAAAGCCAGAAAATTCCTGAATTCTGCTGGCAGCAGGAGAAAAAAATTCAGTACGTCTTTGATCAAATCTAGAGTAGCTTCAGACTTGGTTTCAAGTAAACCTGGGATAATTCACCATCAGGTTTTGTTTTACTAAATTAATCATAGCTGCAAATCAAATCCAGTTTAAGCCAATTTTGCAACACCTGATACCATAAATTAGTAGAAAAGAAAAGACTTGTGTAAGGGTATAAGCAGAGACTCAAACTTCCAATGCCACTGTCAGCCTGCCTCTAAATCCCAGTGTCTCTTCTAGGGAAGAAGCAGAACTGTAAGAAGTGTGCCTCTTGGATAACAATTCTGTTCTCTGCTGCTTTTGCCCAGTATTTATTTTGGCCATATATTCATATTGAAAAATAATAAGAAAAAAGTTTGGGGGGTGGGAATTATTTTGTCTTCTAAAAAGCACAGGATGCGTACTTTCGGAAGAAAGTGGCAGGATGTGTCCTGTCTGAAAATTTTTTCAGCTCTCCCATTTTAAAATGGGAGATGGATTAAGCAGATGGAAAAAGAACATGTTATAGCTTAGCAGGCAAAATATTATTACAATCAATGGCTATGTTCTCCATTTATGTGTTCTACCGTATATGCCCACAACTGTCGTATATTAAAACCCACAAGGATTTTTTGAAATTATGTTTAAATTCACACCTAACCATCCTTTCTTAGTTTTACAAGATTTTTAAATTTGATGTAGATATATATTTTTTCATCATTACTATTTACAAAAAAAACCCTCAATAGCTACATTTATGCTGCAGTTTTAAACTGATGTTTCACATATTATTCCAAAATAACAAGGCATCACTGAATTAGGAATACTATCTAAACCATGTGGCAAAACCAGCTTATCAGTCTTAAAAGATTTCTCCCTACAAGTTTTATAAAGTAATAAAAAACATTATCATATTTAAAACAGCTATAGGCACGCTCCAGATTGCTTCCCTTTTTTTACCCACACATTGACCTTAGTCACAGAGTGAATTCACATTTTGCCCAGGTACTTACTCTGCAAAAAGACCCATAACTTCTACAGCTTTCATGTTAATTAAGTAAAATGCAATAAAAATTTCTACTATCACTTAATACATGATCAATAGCTGTACAAGAAGTACTGCTCTGTTAGTCGTGACTGCAATCCAACATGGGACTGCATGAAGGGAATCTCTAATAAATCACTTGTGTTAACTGGGGACACTACTCTTGCCACCAGATGCAACTGTCTGTTCCCAATTAAAGCCTAATGAGTAAGAGCTGCAAACTTCCAGTGGGGTGTGGCTTGTTTCATTTTAAAAAAACATGTATTTGTTCATTTGTAATACTTAGTCCTTTCCATTCAAGCACTGAAAAATTTCAATCTTCTTTTCTTTAGGCTGTTGTACCTTGTGCAGGAAGGAGTTTATAAAACTTCGACAAGAAAATACGCTTTAAAAAAGTAGAAAAGGAGCAAGATGCAAAAAGGAGATGAGAAAGACATTAAGGAAGGAATAAAGGAAGAATGAAAACTAAGCCACTGAGCAATTCAGTGCATAGTGGAGAGATGGATTACCTGAACACACGGAAACACTAAAAACAGATTTAGAAATAATCTATAAAAGAAATGTGGAATCAATAGAAATAAAATGGAGATCAGTACAAAAAGAAGAGGAAAGAACTGAACAGTAAAGCAAAGATGACTATAAACAGGGTGGGGTACAAAGGACAAGAAGAGAAAACAGGCAAAGCAATATTAAAATTTATGGGAAAGGGCATCTGAATGTGGTACCACTCCGTTGTCCAATAAAAGCACCACAGCATTTGTCCAAATACTATACAAATTGTTGACACCTGCAAATTAAAGTGCACGACACAGACTGCAATATATCAAACCGAAAGGGTTCTAGGGGAAAGGACAGTGAATAAAAACCTGAGAGACAGGTATTAAATTACGAGTTTGGCCATTATCTTCCTATGAGAGATGAAAAATGGGAATATAATGCCTCCTACCTTGTTGTGAGGATAAAACTCATTAATTATCATGAAGCATTCACTCATTACATACAGTGCTGGGGGGGAAATAAGCAAGTAGAATCTAATTGCTGTTGTAGGATAAAGAGTGCAAAAGATATATTACTGATTGATGGACTAAGGGTTTACAAATTGATTGTTTTATCTGAAAGGCTGGAAATCCAAAGGCCAAAGAACGATTGGTATTCACGTACCTTTTTTTTTTTTTTTTTAAGTCCAAGCAAACACAGTCATTAGATTCAAAAAGGCCCATAAAGATGGCAGATGAAAAATGAAAGGGAAGGAACTCCTGAACACAGCACATAAACAGGAATAAGGAAATAAAACTATACGGCAGCGTATTAACATACACCAGAAAAAATACACAGAATTTAAGTTAGAAGATTGTTCTTCCGATAAAGCTATAATTTTAAAAGGATGAGTGGAGACAAATAAAAACTGGCAGGCAGGACCTGTGAGATTAATTACTTCTAATTCTTCAACATCTAAAGGTTAAGATCTAAAAAGGTCTGTTATAGGAACCTGGTCACCAGAGAGAAACACACTCCTAGAAGTGATTCTGCTGACCTTAGACGCCTATCTCAGAATAAACTGAACAACTCCCTAGAGGTATCCACAGTGACTCACTTAGATATTGAATTTTAAAAAAATACATTACTGCTACTAATTATTCCTACTTACACTGAAAAAGAAATATAATATCATGTCCTGGGATTAAATGAAGGCTCACAGCATAGAAAAGAAAAAAATATGAACTTGTTAGAGACAACAAAGAATGGATGGCAAAAGCAGTTTTACTAGGTAGTGCTTCAGAGATGATTCTATTAAAATCTCTCGAAAAAAAAAGATGCCACGCAGGTACTCTCAAGTATTTTTTCAGGAAGGACCAGGGGAGAAGTGTCTGTGGTGTTTGCATACATAGCTGAGACCTGGATGTAGGTTTTCTCAGAAAAATTCAGTATCAGATCACGGACCATTTTATGCTTATTGCTCTTTCTTTCAAGTTGATTACTGATCACAGTGACAGCACAGGCACAAATACAGCTATTTTCACACTCAATGTGCTTTATCAAAAAGTATTTAACTGATTATTACCACCTTAATGAGATGCAAATAATCCGTAAGCATACCCACAACTTTTTATTCCCAACAAAGTGCTACAATTAGAATAATTTTTTTTCTTGGATTCCTAATCTGCATTTATCTAATCAGCCTCAACTTTCCTGATGAAGGAAAAGAATTCTTACATTTCAGATTTTTAAAGAAATATTTGCATAATAATTTTAGCAGTAAAAAACTCAAGACACATAGAAGAGGCTTTTTTAGGAGGTGCATGTTAGTGATTCCTGAAATACAGGGCCCTCTAAAGAGATATAAATCTGCATGTATAAATTACATCTCTAAAATAATTGTGGTTTTTCTATATTATAAATAAGATTTATTTTGTTTATTAAAAATTAATACTGATCTTGCAGCTGAAGGACAATAATGTTTAGCATCATTATGAAACATTCACCTTTTCTAAATAGTAAGAATTATAGATTCATTTAGGTTAGAAAAGACCATTAAGATCATTGAGTCAACCCTAAACCTAACACTGTCAAGTCCACACTAAACGATGCCCCTAAACGCCACATCTACACATCTTTTGAATACTTCCAGGGATGTACTGAAGACTCAACCACCTCCCTGAGCAGCCTGTTCCAACACTCAACAATCTTTTCAGTGAAGAAATTTTTCCTAATATCCAATCTGAACCTCCCCTGGCGCAACTTGAGGCTGTTTCCTCTTGTCCTGTTGTTTGTTACTTGGGAGAAGAGACCGACCCCCACCTTGCTGCAACCTCCTTTCAGGTAGTTCTAGACAGCAACAAGGTCTCCCCAGAGCCTCCTTTTCTCCAGGCTAAACAACCCCAGATTCCTCAGCCCCTCCTTACTGTACTTGCTCTCTAGACCTTTCACCAGCTTCATTGCTCTTCTTTGCATGTGAGGAGGCAGAATTTGAGTACATTTCTCTAGGCCGAACAAATCCAGCCCTTAGCAGATATGCTAAACCAATTTATCAGTGGCTGAGATACCCGAGACTGACCTCTCTTTTCATGGTGTCATTAGAACTCAGGGGGAACTTGTTAATGTTATCTCCTTAAGTGAAAACATTTGTTATGATCAGCTAGCCAGGAAAACTTAAATGACTGACAGAAAGCACACACTCTCAAACAACCAGAGTTTGTAAATACTGTACTTTCTTGGTATCTTTTCCCTTCACATTGTTTTCTAAACTTAGAATTAAATATAGAGATTGAAAGAAAAAAAACAAACACCACAAAACCTCCTTCTTTTCCCTCTTCTCCCTCTTTAACTTTTTGTTTTGAGGACTGTTATGAAGGAAATATAAATACCTACTTCAACAAATACAGCCCTAAAACCATATTGCCAAGCCAAACAGATCCACAGTCTCAATGCTATATTTTTATATTTTACACAGACTAGACAGCACAGATCTGCAAAACATTTTAGCCTGCTAAGCTGAAATTCATAGGGCTTAAAATTTGTCATTGTGATTCAAAACATTTTAAAATAATCTAAGCTGGTGTTGGGTTTTGTTATTACACTCTGTTTTGCTGACGCCATGTTACAGTGTTACTTGATTTTTAACAGGTTGGTTCTGACTCACAAGGAACTATTCTTAACTTGATAATAAAGGTTATTACAAACTTCATTCCGAGTTCAAAAAGACATAAAACCAAATAAAACTGAAACAGAAATACAAATAGGACACCTAGTGGTATAAATTGGGGGTGGGTGGGGGTGGGTGGGTTTGTTTTTTGTGGGGGCACATCTAAGGAAAGTCAGAAAATGAGAGTAAACTCTGGAATGGTATTTCCTTTCCTGCCTTGCCTAACAGACTTGGATTTATGTTTTATAAGTAGTCACTTCCAAGACCTTTCCCAACACCATTTAATCATAAGAGCTTCTTCTATTTCAGGGTCTTCTATTTCACACCATAATCTACCATCACTATATGGTACATTTACATTACAAATCCAACGTTTAAGCTTTCTAATTCTGTTTCCAGAAGTGATTAGCACCTGCAGTCCCAGTGAATTTAATGAGAAAAGACCAATGTATTTCAAATTTAGGTTACTTTTACTGAATTTTACTGAAAACATGCACATTTTAAAACTCAGCACAGTAGAATTTGTTGCATCTCAACTCCAGTACCCGTAACTCTATATAAGCATATCAAATAGTTCTACTTGACATGATCTATGTACCTTCTTTAATTGCCTTACAGCAGAAGCATCAATTACAATAGTGATGCCATCAATCTCTAAAGAATACTTGATTAAAAAGTGCAAATGAAGCATGCTGGCAATTCTGATTAATATATTTACAACATTTTTTCTATGGTTTTATAAATTAAATCTGTAATGAAGACAAGCAGTTGTATTATCTCAAGTGAAGGTGAGGAGAACTTGTCTTCTCCCTAGAAGACATTAAGATTTCTAACAGTTAAAGCTGGCCAGGAAACTTCAAGAAGAGTTTTAGTAGAACCAGGAATTGAAATATCCTACATTTTGTCTAAATATTGGGACTGGATTTTCAATTTCCCCAAAGCTTATTACATTCATATGGATTATCACAAAGGGCATGAGAATAGTTATTCAGTAATATTTTACACCTGCTTTCCCTTCATGTAAAAAAACATGTAAAAAATTTCTTACAAAGAATACAGAACAAGATCATGTGAGCTTGGAAAACAGGGCCAGAAGATGGCTCCTTCAGAGCAAAGTAAACTGTTTACATTTATCATTTTGATTCTCCAGTCCTATAATTATTTTATTACATTTCAAAAAGTGAGTGATGATGCTGTCAGGATCTTTTTTCTCTCAGCCTATTCCCTGCCTGATCAGTAACTCAGACTGTATGAGGGAAGACAGACTTTGAGAATTAGAACATAAAATATTATCTAACTCTTGAAGAAACTTTTGAAGACATTTCTAAGTTTCTTGGTTAATTGCTTCCGCAAAATATTTAAATGATAGTCTTAGAGTTTCATTAATATTTTCAATCCCTTAATTTTCTGAGATTACAGATAATGAAACAAAAAGAAACATATTACTTACATCATTCTGATCATCTTTTGCATTGTAATAGATTATATCATTATTCTGTAAGAGAAATAAAGTAATTGTTAGTTTGAAAGTAGAGAATAAAGTTTACTAGCAATAATTTATACTAAAATCCATTTTAAAATAAACCCAAATTTATTTATACGTTCTCCTTGAAATATAATGGAATCAGACCTTTGTTTGCTCTCTGTTGCATGTAATATTTCCCATGCTTGTGTTTAACTTCATTCATTTAATGCTTCTTCCCTGGTAAGTAACATAAGTCACTCAAAAAGCCAGCTAGAAAAATACAGACAACACTGGACAAAATCCAGAGCTCATAAAAGACTTCCGTAACCTGCTTCTTTTACAGACATATGACTCTTTCACTCTGCCATTAGGTGATTTATGCACCATGACGTCTAGCAGGCAATAGATACAACAACACATGGGCATTGCTAAGTGGGTTATTTCTTGCACACACATTTATTGTTTTGTTCACCTCCCACAGTGAAAATAAAATCTGGGAAAATACATCACTGGAGAGCCTGACTGTTGTTGTGTAGAGCGGATCCTGGCAGCTCCATGGAAACACTGTATGATGTAATTCAAGCAAAGCAATGAAGGAGAAGATTACTAGTTTCCATGAAAAAATCAGTCAGAAGCTTCACACAGTGTAATGTCTACAGCTGTTTGAAAACTGGGTATTTCCTATGGAATATAGTTTTGTTCTCTCTTGACATATTTATGAACCATTTAAAGCCTTAAAGATTTAGGCTTACTGTAGTAGCTTTCCACTAAATAGAATTGATGTAATGTGCTCTATAAAATTTTGAATGAAAGTAAGCAATTGTTGTGTGTATTTCTGTATGAAAGACACATATGTACATAGCATTTTTAAGTCCCGTTACAGATTTTGAATAAAGAAAGAGAAGAAGAAGTTACATTTCTCCATGTCCAGAACCTTGTTTAAAAGAGGCAATTGTAGTTAACCTCAAAAGATAGCCTTAATTTATAGTTTCAGTTCTGTTTATGGTAATACCTTTGGATTTATGTATCTAAATAAAAAGCTGACCACAAAAAATGTTTTTTCTCTTATAAATACCAACAGGAAATATTGATTTAAGTAATCATTTTTCAAGTGGGTAAGCCAACAACAATTACTACTTGCACTAAAAAATACCATGAAGTGTGCTACAAGGTAATGCAGTTCATCTTTATAAACCATCGTTTTCCTTAGTTCATGAACAATGACATCATTCATTCTCCTTTGTAACCTTTTTGAGATCCTAACATGAAATATATTATAGAGGAGCTAAGTGCCACTTTGAGGTAAATGGTATTAACACAGAATCATAGAATCATTGAATCATTTAGGTCAGAAAAGACCTTTAAAATCATTCAGTCCAATTGTTAACCCAGCACTGCCAAGTCCATCACTGAACCATGTTCCTAAGTGCCATATCTACATATCTCTTAAATACCTCCAGGGATGGTGACTCAACCACTTCCCTGGGCAGCCTGTTCCAACACTTGACAGCCCTTTCAGTGAAGAAATTTTTCCTAGTATCCAATCTAAACCTCCCCTGGCACAGCTTGAGGCTGTTTCCTCTTGTCCTGTCGCTTGTTACTTGGGAGAAGAGACTGACCACCACCTCACTACAACCTCCTTTCACGCAGTTGTAGAAAGCGAGAAGGCATCCCCCCAAGCCTCCTTTTCTCCAGACTAAACAACCCCAGATCCCTCTGCCGCTCCTCATAAGACTTGTGCTCTAGACCCTTCACCAGCTTCGTTGGCCCTTCTCTGGACACACTCCAGTGCCTAAATGCCTTTCTTGAAGTGAGGGGCCCAAAACTGAACACAGTAAGTTGAAGTCCCCCACGAGAACAAGGACTACCGATTGTGAGACTTCTCCCAGCTGTGTACACAGTATTTCATCTGCCTTTTCATCCTGGTTGGGTGGTCTATAACAGACTCCCACCAGGATATCTGCCTTGTTGACCTTCCCCTGGTTCTTACCCATAAACTCTCAACCCTATCATCACCATCATCAAGCTCTAGAGAACCAAAACACTCCCTAACATTCAGGGCTACTCCACCGCCTCTCCTTCCTTGCCTATCCCTTCTGAAGAGTTTATAGCCATCCATTGCAGCACTCCAGTTGTGCGAGTCATCCAACCATGTTTCCATGATGGCACAATTCTATTAGGCCTTCTTTGGTATTGACTCTCATCTAGATATCAGTTTATTTCTCCACCCTTTCCCCATTTGTCAAGTTTACCCTAACAGTATATGTTGTCATAGAATCATTTAATGCGTAGGATTTTAACACTGTCCTCTATGTATACACTTTTGTTGATCTAGTTAAAGAAAATTATTCTTTGTTGTCATAACTATCTTTCCCCCTGTCTTTTATGTTCATATTTATTTGTTTAAATTGATCAAAGCTGGTATAGCTTTGCTATCTACTTCTGCTGGACTACACAATATTTTTTAAATCACCTGTTAAAGAATTATGTTTCAGAAACATGATACGTTTACAAGTTAATTAAAATAGCTGCCTGGGGGGGGGGGGGGGGGGGGGGGGGGGGGGGGGGGGGGGGGGGGGGGGGGGGGGGGGGGGGGGGGGGGGGG
>JAVJGI010000060.1:73190537-73211014 GCA_035590275.1 Ibycter americanus | reverse complement strand
CATTATACGTTTACAAGTTAATGAAAATAGGTGCGTGCCCACCCCCACCCCCCCCCGTCCAGTGAATTAGGTATTTTATTAGGCTATTGATTTCTTGTAGTTCATTACCCTGCCTGGAAATATTACCCATTTAATGCATAAACTAACACTGACATTGGTCATATCTCACCACTATTAATATAGAAAATACGAGACACACATTCCTACAACACACTGAATGCTTTACAGTTCACAAATTAGATTCATGGATCAGTTAGATCTTTAGAGGACAATTTTTCATAATTTAACCACTTCTAGCTGACAAGAACAAATTGCTTTGTTGCTGGTTCTCAAGTGAGTAGTTTAGTTATTTATTAACTTCTTCACACAGAATTTGAATCTTCCCAGTGGTACACATTTCTGTCACCAGGTAATACTGCACACTTATTCAGCAAGCCTAAGATACAATGTAAATATCCTAGACATTTACTTTTGTTCTTCATCCAGTAATGCTATGAGAAAGAGGGGAAAATACTGTTACTTCTGTTCATGAATGAAGGGATTTAGTAAGACAGTTCTGAAGCTGAATTTATGGAAGAATGACTTTAGGAGACCATATGCACAAATTAGAAACTTTAGCATAGCAACAGTATACAAGTTTACAAAGTTTACAGTTGGAAATGTGAAGGGTGGTCTTCACTGTCATTAGTTCCCCTTTCAAAGCAACAGTTTCAGTATCTGACAAGGGCATTCAAGGCATATAAAAATTACATTAAGGACCAGGTCATAAACATTTTATTTGTGACTCTTACTATTTTCTTCTATTCTATCCTAATAAACTTTTTTGTTCCACACTTTCATTAATATTGTTTCCTGCTCAAGTTATATTGTTCCATTGCCTTCGTATTGCTTTCTATCTCAATAGTACTTTGTTTCCCGCTTTGGGTATAAAACAATTCCAATGGGAAATGCTACATATTGGGTAGCATTAATGACTTCCTAAATTTTACCACGCAGAATCCAAAGTTTCTGGTCTCTGTGATGTTTGTAACTGGAGATTTAAAGAAAAACACAGATTGATCAAATTAAAGAAAAGCATGGGAAAATACAGTCTTTCAGAACATCTGCAGATGGAATTTGGATTCACACCAACACTAACTTACACTTGTATTTTGATTCTCTACAGAGCAAGTTTATAGACACAGACTATTGATTCAGCTCGTTAAATGCCTAATCTCAGCTCATGATTATGTGAATGGAGCTAAAGTTGGCTTTTCATCACATGAAATAAAACTTTTTTTCAATCAAATTCTTTTAAGAACAACACAAAGGGATTGCATTGCAACAAGACATAACTGACTCTACAGATAATTATGTATAGTAAATAGTAATAATATATGTATGTCATTTTGTTGGTAACAGCTACACATTCTCCTTTGCCAAGTGACAAAGGTAAAAATTTGTCATCACTGCCACATAATGGCTTCTGTAGGAAAACTTGCTCTGTAACTCCTATGCTACAATTCCATGAACTGTCCATGAAACATGCACCCCATTAACTGGTCAAATCTCCTTTTCAGTGGAAACTTTGTATGTGTGAATTTTGAAGCATCTGCTTTTCCACGAGAGATGTTTGTATTTCATTCAGGAGACAAAAAAGAAAAAATAGTGGAGATCTTAGGATCTTCAACAAACATCCAGCACTATTTATTCAGAAATGCTGTTTTCACTGAAGCTGTGATTAAAATTATTTATGCCCTCAGGTATGTACATGAGGATTCCTAGAGACTCTACGTAACCTAGATCCTGTGATGTGGCCCAAAATGCTGTTGGCATGCAGGGGAGATTTAAGGCCTGAAACGAATTCTAGAACTTTGTGAGACACTATAATGAACTACCTGAAAATAAACAAATTATATTAAAAAATAGGGTGAGAGGGAGAAAACAGTTTTCTGCAGCTTTTCATATATGAAGAAATTAATGTAATATGTTTAGATAGACATCACAATACCCTTTTTTTTTTTCTAAAAGCAGCAGTTCCAAAACAATTGTAGTAAAAGTGTGACTGCAAAAAATAACACTCTTTTTCATGACTTTATTTGCTACAGAGATGCTAGAAGACAATGAACTCCCTCAGAAAGGAAAACAGAAGACTGTTTTTAAAGGCCTCCATACTTCAAACATTTTCTTCAACAAACCACTGGAGGCAAACCTAAAAGTAGTAGATTATACTGCAAATATATATTACTGTAAAATATAATTATTTGAATTTTGGTTTAAAACAGCATACTTCTCATGACTTCTAAGCATATTATACAAAATGTGTTAAGGCATCCAAGAGGCAACATATAAAAGCTCCTTTATATTGCAGTTGACCTGCTAGTAGTGATATCTAAGGGAATTATTTTGTTCTGCAGGTAATGAGGTAGAGTAAAAAATCAAAAAACGAGAAAAAACCAAGCTATATGACAAATATATGTCTGATTTTGACTGTTAAGTTTAAAAATAAGTTCTTAGAATTACAGATACAAATTTGGAGAACATTTTAAAATAATACCAATCCCACACATTTTTGAAAACACATAAAACACTAATGAAAGAACTGGGAGTTCACTTGCTCAACATGCAACAATAATAATACTAATAATACTGGGTTATTTCATATTTCATAGACATACTGGATGAAATTAGTGTCAATGCCTATAAATGCTAAAAAAATATTTAATTAACTGTTGTAAAATCCATCTGCATTAATTTTAAAAAACATTTTCTTGTATCTCCTTGGATAAAGATGTGCATTAAAAAAAGTCCACCCTAATACCTTTAGGGTAATTAAGGTTTAAATCCAACCTAATAAATCTTATGACAAATAAGCCAGGTAGATTTGGTTTAATCCCTTATATAGCCTGACATGCAGTTTAAGGCACAATTAGACTCTTCAGAAAAGAAAGCTAAAGACAGCCTATCACAAATAAAAAATGACAGCTATTTCTAAAGAGAATAACTTTAGGGAATAAAAGTCTGCAAATAGGGAGAAAAGGAAAGAATGTCAACTACTTCAACCTCTTTTGTTATAGCTTTGTAATTTTACATAAGTGAAATGGCACAGATAAAATAAGGGGATTACCAGGTAATAACTTTATTTTTTCGCTTCGATATCCATGAACAGAAATACTGATTTATCTCCCGGCTTTAAAGTGAACACAAAGTCAGGCAATATAGTAAATTAGTTGCAATTACTTTGTCTGAACATGGGCTTTAAGAAATGGATTAGAAAGTGCATTTCAAACAGGATCTTGAAACAGGACTTAGAAACAAGATCTTTTAAAAATCAAAGTATTTTTAATAAAAAAATGACAACTATCAAATAGTTCAATAACATCCCAGTCTAGAAATATTTCCCCATATTACCCATAATACAGGTGAGTCACTTAGGTTAGACATTTTTCCCCAAAACATAATCTGATCAAAGAACTACTTTCTCAAAATATTAAATTTCATACACTAATTAAATCTTCCAGGTGTGCACCATAATTTATAAGCCTTTTTCATCAGATTTGCGTAAAGGGCTTTTCTCAAGATTCTACTGAGACTAATTGGAATGAAAAGATGAAGGTGAAGATTACAGGAAAAAACATAAAGGGGGATTAAAGGTGCTGCATACTCTTTGTCATGGAATACAGTTTCTTTTAAAAGGTGAGAAAGATCAACCCATTCAGCACCCATTTACAGATTATTCCTTTTCTTTCCTTCATTGAAATTATCAATCTGGATACCTTCGAATTTATTGACAGTTTTCATGAGATGGTCACTTGTTTATTCAGATGCATCAGGGTGATAAATGAGTAATTTATTAATCATCTGCATGCTATACAGGGGGTCTAAAACATAAACCCTCATACAAACAGAAAATTTATCAGGTAAGAGTAATGTACAGATACAGATTCCAGAAAAATATACACTATATGAAAACATGCATTTTCAAGCCCTTGACATCAGTTCTGCAGGATTTTGATCTGAGGCTATATCCAAAGATTGCAGTGCTGACAGTGGACAGAACTGAGGTATCTGAGTTAAAAACTGAGATCGTGAAAAAGTTCATTGAAGTCTGAACTTGGAAGAATCTAAACCGCTGGAAGTACTTGAGTTTCCAATATTAATATTCTCTAGGCATCTTAATATCCTATTTCTATAAGGACCTTTACAGAACCTCAGGCTTCACATGTCTCAGAAATTTAGACCCTACTTCATACCTTCACAGTCAGGACCCATAAGCTGAAGCCTCTAACCCCTGTAATTTGAGGTGCTTGAAAAGAATACATCATTCTTTTCAATATGTAATAATCAACGACAGCCAAATACACTAGGTCAATTAAGTCACAATTAGTAAATGGAATGGACACTTGCTTCGCTCTCATCTCCTCTTCCCCTCTCTTTCCTTTCTCCTGACCATGTGAATAGTATAGTTACAGGGCAGGAATTTCCTATTCAGAAAAAATATTATGAACGTTATTCTGAACTCTGAATTCTGCATTAGAGCATACCATAAAGCAAAACCAATATTTGTTTCCCCAATTTGACCATATGATATATTTTGTGAAATACATTTAACACAACTGATCCAGCTAAAACTTAGAAACCTATACAGTGAAAATAAAACTGAAAAAATTAAACCTGAAATGTTTGTGAAGAAATATATTAAGACTGCATGTATTTAAAAAATGCAAAATCTATTTAAATGCATATCCTATATTCACTGGACTCTTGTTGAGAGGTAAGTTACTTTACCAAATCGTGGTATATTTGATGGCTTAAGGCAGGCACAATATGAAAATACTTTTAACAGTAAATATGTGTCACAAATAGGAGATCACATATTATGCTATTATAGCTTCTGAACACTTACAGCTCACAGGAGCATCATGACCTTGCCTTGATCAAGAGCCAAGTACAACGAGCCATGGCCAAAGGCACAAGGCTGTGCAGTGAGCTATTGCACACACAGCAGTGCAAACAAGGAGTGAATTTAATGAGCCTTGGTACAGACTGTGCATCAGTGAATGACAAGGGAACACCTGAGATGCTGCAAAAATATGACAATTTCAGAGACTGACTTGACTGGCATCCTGTGACACTTTCCTATAAACCCCCCAGTAACAGAGGCTGTAGGGAAACATTGCCACATGGATGTCTGACACGCCAGGAAAGCCAGGCATCAAGGTGGAACCAGCCCACATTGGTGGCAAACCACTGCCCAGAGCCCAGAACTGAGACTGGCCAGAGCAAGCATCCCACGTACCCCAGGGTGGGTTCTGCCAGCTCATTGGCACTGTGACCAGTGCAGGTCTCAGTTAATTTTGTGCACGGTTGTGTGTGTGTGCAAAGATTGCACTGCCACAGCCCATCCATCAGTCAGTCCACTTAATGACATGACCTTCACAGTGACATGTTATCTCGTGTTTTTTTCCTCACCGTGACAATATCCAATTACATGCTGATTTTAACCATGCCTGATTTAATTTGTCTTGTGCAAATTATAATTAGTAAAGCTGAGTAAGAAGGTTTTTAAACCATGTCCAAAGCTCAGGAGAAAACCCTGCTATTTCGTACAGGGTAAAAAGAGTTGGGGTTTTCTTATTTTATTTTTTTCCCCCAGTGTCCATATTATGCTACATTATACATTACTTAGAAAAAACAGAAGTGGTAAAGAACATTAAGTTTGCATACACTAAGCTGGCATGCACAGCCTCAAAAAGAAACATAAAATATACTAGAAAGAATACTCCTGTCTTCAGATCTCTAGAACTGATCATAGAAACTGTGAAGAATAGGAAAAAAATTCCCATGCCAAACAAAACTCCCCAATTTTCAGCTAATTTTCACCATAAGATTGTTATAAGAAACTGCCATTGGATTACTTAAGCTGTCAGGATGATACTTAACTTCCTGAAAAAGATTAAGAATGCATTTTAAGTACTAACTACATTTTGACTGTAGAAGGAAAAAACAAAAGCGGTTGAATTAATCAGTTTAAATGTAATTCAGCCCACAAGGCGATGAGAAATATCTGTCAGACAACCTGAATCAGATTTGTCTGTTCTTCTGAAATAATACAACATATTCCATTAATAATTTCTGAATAAAGACATCCTATAACTTAATGGCCAGTGATCAGCAGACAATCTTTGTTGGACATGCAGATAATTGGTAACACAGCAATGAAATTTTGTTAATTTGCCTACTGGTAAGGATAGTCTTTGTCTTGATGAATTGTTGTTAACTCTGGGGATTTTATATTATGTTTTTAGTGCAACTAGTGGACTAAACAAATCAAATGTGGCAACCAATTAAGTTGCTGGGTTTTTTTAATTGCAAATTATCAAAGGCCAAATACTTCATGCAGGAAGGAAGAACTAGTGGTTGAAGATTTAATAATGCAAAACCATATTGATACTACACTCTGGTATAGTCGATTATAGCATAGAATTACCATTGTTTCAGTTAGTCAAACTGAAAAATTCTCCTCAAGGTTAATATTTTGATGTACAGTAAAACCATAAGCATCACTACGCAAGAGTATATGCAAACGTTAACCATGTACTACACTACAGCTACAATTCAGCACATCATAGTGACTGTATATGGGGACAGATGCCAAAAGCACATATTTTTACACTTTTAGCCTTTCAGAATTCTGCTGCAACATTCCTGAAGTGGAA
Source organism: Ibycter americanus (assembly GCA_035590275.1). Classification (NCBI taxonomy): domain Eukaryota; kingdom Metazoa; phylum Chordata; class Aves; order Falconiformes; family Falconidae; genus Ibycter; species Ibycter americanus. The sequence continues at coordinate 73,204,316 of JAVJGI010000060.1, read as the reverse complement.
TGTTTTTTTCTTGTTATATTCATCAATCACTTTCATATTGGTACATTTGGTGAATGGAAACCTGTATGTACCTAGAAAATGGAAAAATAACTTTTGAGCTGGTGCCGTCTTCAAGTCTACCAAGACTAATTTAAATGGAAGACTTTGTTCTTAAGAAAATAATTGTTAGAGTATACTTCTTTTTCTAATAAATACTGGACATGTTAATATAAGGTTCTCTGTACCTAAGACTATCAAGCTATCTGTCCCCACTTGGCTATGCAACCTTTTACCTTCTGTTACTGCTCAGTTTCATAGTGAACTGAAACCCTGACAAAAGAGGTACCAACAGCAACAGGTACAGAACAGAACAGTACTCTAATTTAACATAAACATCTTCGAAAATAAATTAGACATGTCCATAAAGAACGATTTTGTTCATTTTTTCAGAAAATAGGTAAGTTTAGTAAGGTAAGTACCGCAAGTCTACAATAACTTGGAAAGAAGTATCAGGGCACCCATTGGCAGCAAGACTTATGCTTCAAAGCTATTAGGTTTTATACTTATTTATTTTCAGCAGATGAAAAGTTGTCTGCATTGAGCAGATGGAGAAATCTGTCATTTCTGAAAATTTAATTTCCCCTGCAGACTTTAATGGGAGAAAAGAAAAAGAGAAGCAGGCTTTCTACTGGGAAATTTCTGTTTTTCTGGCAGTCTGCAATCTATTTGTGTGGTTTTGTTTTGGATTTCTCTCAAATAAAAAGTACCAATTAATTTTAGAAACACTGTGCATTATTTGTTTTCTTCCATCCTATGTGTACCCAGTAGCTAAACTACCAGCCAGGAGTTCCACATCTAAGGTAGGACTATGGAGAAAAACTCTTGGGAGGGGAAATTCATTCCACCTTTGAATGGGAATATTCAGTAGAACAGCTCTATATGACAAAAATAAGGCTAAAGGCATTAACAAAGCTTCAGCTCCAAATCTCTACATTGAGGATTCAAAGGACAAGTGGCAGGATCCCTGATGCAAACCATATCAGCAGTAACCAGTGGGGCAGGATAAGAAGTTCTTGCTCTTATATCATCCCCATTATTTTAAGAGTTGATTGCTTGATTGTCTAGACCCGCAGCCATTCGAAAACAGTCCTGAAATGGCTTTAATCTCCTTTACCAATTTTTTTAAATTACTATTTTGCAATTGAAAACATTGTGGATGGTTTATTTTTGAAGAAAAATATGATATAGAGGTAGCATAGCAAATACCATCCACTTTGCACACAACTCACTTCAGTTCACACTATGTTTTTCAAATAATTTTATTTCAGTCTGAGCCAAAACTCATTGAAGTCAACCAAACAGACTCTGGAACAAGCCCAGTATTGGACATATGTTTTATATTATGAACAGAAAGTCACATACAATATTACTACAGTCCCAATGGACACAAACAGCAAAAATCAATATACACTTCCATTGAAGTAGAAGAAAAAATTAGAATATGCGTCTGGCCTACCCTAGGAGGTAGATAACAGACCGTAATGATTCAAAAAGTTATTCTCTCTTTCTCCTACCAGCCAAACCTCCCGCATTATTCTTACTGTCTCCCCAAAGAATGACAAAAAAAATCTAGGATTTTATATATTTGCATGTGTCAAAAATGAACAGGAAAGAAAACAAAAAGGAGACTCTTCTGGACTTACTGTGTTTAAAAAAACTGGCTACATATATAAAGAGATACAAATAACCATCTTCCATATTCTTCTTCCAGTCATCTAAGTCAAAAGCAAGGTAGCCAGGGACAGCCCCGAGACAAAAAAATCTTTTAAATCCTTTTTAATTTTGGTAAATACAGTCTTTCAAAGGGTTCAGGAAACCACTAATCTTCTCATCACAGTAACTTCCTCAAAGTATATGCATCTGTGAATGGCTTCTTTTCATATGGCAAAATGCAATCCATTACAAAGCAGATTTCCAGGTGGGAAAATGAAATTAATTTGTTAGCAGCTAATTAACCTCTATATCACACTATCCAATCTGTTTAATTAAAGCAGCAAAGTATGTTTATTTTAATTTATTCAGCATTACTTTCTTTAGCTGATGAAAGAACATAAAAATGAAATAAATAATAATAAAGAAAAAAAAAAAAGCCTAAACTGATTGCTTATTATCTAGATTGTAAATACTGGGACTAGTATAGTACAGGAGCCTAGTTAAACAATTTGGACACGAGCTTAAATCAGATTCATAGGAAATTGGCATTCTGAATTCATACTTACGTAAGTGCTAGGATGTAACGAACTAGGCTACATCTTTTGCACGATCATAACTGAATACAGAAAACATGCCAGTTCTCCATCTCCAACAAATCTGCAAAAAACCTTTCAGGAAATTATGTTTCATTAAGTAATGGGCAAACCTGTAATACAATTTGTCCCAAAGAAAATTAGTTTACATTTGTCACATTGCTATTCTATTAATTATAGCCAACAAATAGGATCATGTTTAGGACTGTTTCAATCAGCAGTTACAAAATATTTAAAAGGAATTAAACTTTAGGCATATGACACTACAGTGGAGTAAAAACTCAGCAGTATAGCTTCTCAGTGATCCATAATGGTGACTGAAGACAGAAGGAATATTCCAAGGCTTATCCAAACTCAGCTGTGCACAGAGGTCAGCAGTCCCTAGGATACCTCTCTGGACCTTCATCATCTCAAACTCCAGAACCTAGAACCTGAGGATAAATGCTCATGCCTATATTTAAAATGACATTTATACCAATTTTTGTATGCAAATTCATATTCATATTAATTTAGTCTACATTTGGAGTCAGTCAGAAGCTGATAAAACTAATCAGTGCTGAGCAGAGCCACAAATAATGAAAAATGCTGATAGATCACAACAGTAGATGAGGAGTTTCAGTGAAGAAACCTTGACTCACTGCTTGCGTTATTATCAGACAACAGCCAGGTAAGGTAAAATGTATAAAGAACAGACTACACAAAAGTGAACTACACAAGCCATGACTGCCAGTATTACACAAGTAAATTCATACTCTCCTAATCCCTCTGACTTTGTAATGTATTAAGCAACTGTTGGCCATAAGTGACTGAATTATAACTTTCCTATTTAAGTAATTATGAACAAATATATAAAATGTAAAGCACATTATTAAAGAGGGGGTTTTTTGCTCTTGGCAATAAAATGGACACTATCATCCTATAAACAAGGTTATTCTCCCTTCCAGTGCCACACTTGTGCTGTCAAAATAACCTAAATATATCCAACATCAGTCTAACAACCTTGCTCAGAAGCAATGTCATGAAGCATGCACTGAAGCTACGGAAATCCATTGGCACAATAGGTCTGATGCAAAAAGCCCAAATTTTTAGACTAGAATGCCTTCCTTGAACTTTTATTCAAAGGTTGCACACTGTGTTTTATACCCATCACTTAAGTTAATACTTCCTTGGGAACTGCACAGCAGTTAACGACATTAAATCAACTAATAATATGAGGGGAAAAAAATAAGTCATAGGCTTTTGTAAAATGTTACAGAATTTTGAATTATCAGTGCTGGCAATTATTCTTGAACTTGAAATAGGATGAGTGGATTGATAATTGGATTAATTTTCAGAAGTCCAGGAACCACCATATGATCTTAAAGACTATGAAGGCAAAGAATTTAAACACAAAGACAGAATTTGCTTATAAATATGTCCATTTTAGCAAGAAATTATGGGGGAAAAAAAAAAAAAAAGAGCAACCACATTATTTCAGTATATGTTTGGGTCCAAACAAATTCATTTGAATTTGTGGTTTAATCCATTCAGAATATTTTATTAAGTTGCTGAATATAATATATAGCAATCTATACATAATATATGTTAACAAAATGTAAACATATTTTCCCTACTGAAATGATACCAAATAAAACCAAATCAGCATTATCAAAACAATGCTGCTTTCATCCTCCTCTTTACATTTTCACAGAAAACTGAGAGATTTAATTCTGATAAACATTGGAACATCAATTAGTACAAAACATACGTCTTCATCTTACTTGTTAAAAAATGCTTTGAAATGAAAGACGAAAATGTGTAATTCATCTTCATATTTACATACATATATTTGCTTTGAGAATATATCCAATGGTTGAAACAGTTCCATAGAAACAGAAATTTCCTCCTCTATTTAATTTTCTTCTCTATTTCTCTCTTCACAAAGAAATCATATATGGAAAGGAATATATTACACAAAGTCACTGCAACTAAATTCTAAGCAAAAATACCCAGACAACATTAATAGTTTTTAAGAATCTCACTGGAATAAAAAAAAAATGCCTACATTTTGCATAGTTTTCCTTAAACTGCAGCAGCAGAGGGTTTTATATATCTCTTTCTATCCTCTTTTTTCCATATGTAAAAGCTAAAATACAAAGTGATTATAAATAGTATTTCTGCAGGAAAATTAAACACAGACTTTTTTTCCTTAGTATTAAAATACTGTGTAACACAGGAAAAATGAGTTTTCATATATAAATTATTAAAATCTGATCCAAACTTTGGATCACATCTTACACAGCTGAGACTGATCTGTGAAGTTAATGATATCAAGTATTTTTTTTTAAAGCATTTGATTTCTTTCCCTGTCTGTATCAATTCTTCATTTGGTTTATTCAATCAGTTAAAGTGTGTCCACAAAAAAATGCAGTTATAACATACAAAAAAGTAATTGCTATAACATATCTTATACAATTTACATGAAAATTAAAATGAAACACCAAATCTCTTCATTTCCTCCTAAATATGAAAAGTACTTTTCCATAAGGTAATAAAGTTCAAAACATGTCAGGCCATGTCTTCTTTTCAGACAGTTTTGATTCATGCACACAAAAAATGTGTCTGGCATATTGGCTGTTAATTATTTTAATGGGCCCCCTAGAAAGATAAATGTTACCTGCTTTGTTAAGAATTTGTTTTAAATGATTTTGCTAGATCTCTAATGTCTTAGAAGGCAAGTAACTGTGGACAGCAGTTACCAAGCTTTAAGAAATATCCCATGCTCACCTAATTAATAAGGAACAGAAGGAATCATAATTTTTCAGCTTTGACATCCGTTTTGTGCATATCTTGCACTCCATCACTGCAATAAACCAAAGCTCCATGAGTACACCTTATTTCAGATATAGTTCAGCAGCATGAGACAAGCCAGCAGCTGGAAAATGTCATTCATTTTACTAGTTAACATAAAATGATGAAGACTTTTCCAATTAATCACTACAAGCAAAAGGACTATATCAAAAATAATTAAATCATAATTACTTTTCTTCTTAATTATTGGATATGTTACACTGGTATGCTGGAATTCATGCAGAAGAGCAGTAAGATTTAAAAGCTGTATGAATATCTTGCTGTTACGTTTTCATTCTCTATCTTAAGAACTGCACTGAATGGAAAGTTATTTGTGTTTCTTCCACAGATTGCAACAGGGGTTTTCACTCGCCATGTATTTGATGCTTATGCCACAAACTGCAAAGAAATACAGATACCCAAACTTCTGAATAAGCTGGTTCAGATATGACAGCAGGCTAAGGTGCTTGGATGAGCATTTGCACTGATGTGACCACAACCTGTTTAATTTCAGGGAATCCCACACATCTCTTGACAGCAAACTGCAATTTAAAAAGACTTCATATTCTTTTTTTATAGTGAAAGCATACGACTTCTTTTCACCACCCAGACCTCTCATTTTCTAGAGGCAGTAGAGGGGATCTTTCTTGTTTTTGCTTTTTTCCTGAGTACTGTGAAACACAAGCAAAAATGACCAAAACAAATGTTCTTCGAAAACAGAGAACAAACAAAAATAAAGGAAACCAGATGCTAGCTACATCCTGCAATGCTTTGGTGTGAGATGCTCCAACAGTTCAGTACTAAAAAAAAAACAGAACAGTCCAGGATACAAGTAGGAGGGGAAAAAAACCAAACAGAACCAAAAGCAGATTCTTCTTTAATTGTCTTGTTTGTCTTGTGTTTTCATATAACTTAGGTAAACTAACTTCTACCAGTAAAAATTGAGAAATAGTGAAAGTAGTACCAGTAAAAAGCAAGATGCTCCGACACAAGGTTATAAAGAAAAGCAAGCAAGATTAGAAATTGATGTGACTAAAACACATAATGGTTTATTTTGTATTTTTGTTTGGCAATTAATCTGGAATTGTGCATACAACCAGAATTAAGGATTGTATATTTTTAAACCTGGCTGTAGCCTTTTCTTTTTCTTCCCCTTTGGAGAAATTACTTTTTCGTTTGGGTTTTATTTTGGGTTGGGTTTGTTTTGGGGTTTTTTGTTGTTTGTTTGTTTGTTTTAATCTTTTCTTTTACGGTAAAATAGGGATAAGAGCTAATGGCATCCTATACACACCCTGCAACGGTGAGAGCAGTTAGGACCCAACATTTGCTAACATCGACGTAGGGACACGTAGTGTCACAGGGCCCCGCAGGCCTTCAGGAGCCTGCCTGGCCCTGCGCGGCGCCTGGGGCCTCCCTGCCTGCCCAGGAGCCCCATCTCAGCTCAGCCTGAGTCCCTCGGTCCCTGCCGCGGGGCCGGGCTACCAAGGCCTGTCTCCAGCCCTGCCTTGGCCCCATGCCCTAGATGGACCTCTGCCCGGCGACAGACCCCTTGGGCGTACACTGCAGCTCAACTGCAGCTCATCTCTTCCCCTGGCCCCATCCCCTTTTCCTTCTGATGGTAACTCCTAGACGGACCATGGATTCGGTTCTTCACTCATCACGGCTGGAACCACCAGCAGACCCCGTTATCGGCACCCAGCTCTCGGCAGGGCTGGGCCACCTGCAGCTCCAGCTGCGCTGCTCTGGGGAGGCCGGCCCTCAGCCCTCGCTGCCGCCTCCATGTGCACGCCCTCCTCCGCGTCCCAGCTTTTTCCAGCCCTGCTGTAGCCACCTTCCAAAATTCTTTTCTGAGCCTAACCCAAATTTTAAGTAAATAATGGTACTTATCGTCACTTACTATCATTTCACCTGAAGTTCAGCCATCACTCAAACCATAATCTCTGGCATAACGGAAGATTAATACTAGGTAACGGGAACTTTGCAGATGAACTAGAACAAAAATGTTTCAAATATGTAAAATAACCATTTTCTGCCTCAAAGAACTGAAGGAAGCCAGTATCACCACTTTGACACTACATTTGCTCTCTACCATTTTATTTTACTTACAAAACTGACAATGTTATTTTGTAAGCTCAGCCCTTAAGTCCATGGCAGCTTTAACCTGACTCCAGCTGCACCTTCGTGATGAAGAACAGAAGCTGTAGGGTTTTTGCTTACATCTTTGTTTTCTGGTTTTGTACTTTTTTTTTTTTTTTTTTAAATTTGAAAGAGGCTTTGCAATATCTGTGCCAGCATTTTTCCCGACTGATTTCCATACTTATAAAAGAAAGGCCACCACACTGTCCATTTCCACTCACCGCTGGGTAAGAAGCTTTAAAAATTGAGATGTAATAATATCAGATATTATTTCCCCATTTATTTAAATGTAGTCATTTCTACCAAAAATGCCCTCATACCCTCAGACCCAGACTAAGCACAGGCAAAGCTGCCAGCTCTACAGTGCATCCAATTGCAAGGGCAGTGAAATGTAGCCAAAGGATGCTTTGACTATACCAAAATCTTGCAAAGCCAGACTGGTGGCTGCTGGCTGCTGTCTGTCAGTAGGATGGAGAGAACAGCAATCTCTCCTTGGAAGAATGCTCTCTTCCTTAAAACCAGTTTCAGCCCAAGCCTGCACACATGCTCCCAGCAGCAGGAACAGCAAGCCTGGATCCTGGGAAATCACTTCTGATGTTCCAGTTTTGCCTGTTTCCTCTGACTCCCCCTAATCCTGCCCAGAGGCAGAAGTCAAAACAGTCCTGGCTTTTAATAACTCAGAGGAGTCAGCTAGTTCTGAATTTGCAGATCTTCCTAGTTCAGAAATGGCACACAGTTTCAGAAATGCTTTAAATCTAATATATATAGCTCTTATTTTATGCAGATTTATTGAAGTTCACAGCATCTTAGCACTCTTACTAGAATTTGTGCTAACACATGTAGGCTTGGGCCCCTACACTTTGTATAATTCACTTTAAAATTCTTGTACTGTTCAGCACTTCTTTGAAATTCATCTCTTCTCTAGAATTCAGGGTGGACCTAGGGATAAGTAACAGAAGATGTGAGGAAAGGCCAGTGAGAGAAATTCTGAGCAAGAGAAATAGCTATCTATTGTGAAAGGTGAAAATAAGGCAGGTATTTGATGAAAAAGACTGGCAGTTAGAAAGGCTCCTGCATACCTAACCAAAAAGGTTACTGAAAAAAGAGCTTAATACTGGAAGAACATAATGAAGAAGAGAATATGAAGTAAATTGGAAAGAATATATTAAACTGATTTGAGTTTGAAGAAATGCATCATTTTTTTCTAAAAATTTATCCTGGGATGCCTAAGGACTATTTCAGCTCAGCTCTCAACAGCACCATTACACGGTATTACAGAAGCACGAACTGAGATTTCAGAAAGCCAGAGGAATGAACCCTTAAACGCTACAGGTGCTTAAGAAGGGATAATTGAAGATGGGAAACTTGGGCTGAAGAGGAAAGAAGAAGGAATGCTGCAAAAAAGGGTGAAGTGTCTTGTCAAGGATGATGCCATTGTCACATCCAGAAAATACAGAGGTAAAAACTGAGGAGAAAGGCAGAAGGCAATTGCAGCAAAACAGTCATTCCCAAACCTTTCCTATCAATGGGTTTATTTTCTCTCACTTCCCTTCCCCCTTCTCCTTTTCACACAGTTCAGGGTAAAAACTTTTCTATCTGCCTTGCCAAAGATTGATTTGTTTTGTTTTTACTTTAGGAACTTTACTGAATGTGACGGATTGATAACTCTCACAGCTCCAGAAAATTATATAAGCAGAAACCATCCTAACTCACCTACTCTTTACTTGGGGAAAGTCCTCGAAAACTATTTCAGCAGGTCTTGCACTGCAAATACCTCTAAACACTTATATCATGCTCTAAGACACATTATCAGCATTATGCTATAGACCACTATTCTGATGAGACCAGCACGGTCTGTATGCTATTCACACAAGATGAATTAGAAATAACAGACATGCGCAAACCATAGATACTGGTGCAGAGTAAACATCAGCCAACTGTGCAAAGTGAGCCCAAGGGCCAGAACACCTTTCCTGCTGTGCTCCACAATGATGCTGTTCATACTGAACTCAGTGAAATTACCTATTACATTTTTTGTGCTTGTATGTTCATTTGTGCTCAAATATTCCTGGTCTTTAAAACATGACAGAGGTAAAAATTCAAAAGCGTGGGCACATACTAGTTTAACTGCTTGTATTCTCAAAGTATCTGAACTCACTAGCTTTAGTGCCTTGCAGACCTGCAAAACAGAGACTCACCTAACACTGTGCACTTGTTTATAGACATAAATACACACATACTATTAGATGTCATTTTTGTGCATATATACATGTAGACACATACATAAATACATGTACAAGTATATACAGATGAAAATTTATACAATTGATATATGGATATACATACCTCCCACCTATTTAAGTAGGACTACTTTAAGCCTATACCTTGTCTGATTCTTAAAATATCATCTCAACCTTGTTTATGAAAACTGGGAAATAGGAAAAAGCATATTAATATCTGAGAAACATGTAAGCTTTAACTCTTGTTACCTTGAAGCAATAAAGAAAACAATTTGATCTGTTTCATATTAAAGCATTTAAAACTCTTGCAAATATAGTATTGCAAAAGTCTCATGCAGTTAAAAGGTTTTGACATATTCAGTTGTATTTCTTTTAACATTGGCTTATCAATTTATAGATGACATGAGGAGGTAAATGAATTAGTTTAAGTGCATCCTATTCTTGACAAACATAGCCCAAGCTGAATTAGATGCATGGATTTGCACTGCTCTACTCTTACTAGTACATGTAACCACTTTAGTGAACTATTCTTGTGTTAGCAGAACCTATTGATATGAGTCTGCAAAGAAAATCCAGTCTTGCTGTCCATGTCATAGTTCTTTTTCATAAAAGCAGTGTTCATAATTCATAATCATAACATAATTCATAATATCATAATTATTTTAATAAAAATAGTAGGATATTTGCCCTACTGCTGTTGGCAGAATGTTTGAGAAACCCACTACACTGATGGATTTTTCCTTCGATATTCCTTCTTCCAATTTTCAAGCTAAATTTATCCATAACTGCTATATACCTATTGCTCCAAAGAAAATTTGTTTTCTCTTGAACAGCATTTCCTCTTGGTGTTTATTATTGACACAGGGTGTTTGCTGATCTGTAACCGTGGTACTTTTTAGGATAGAGCATGCTTTATTCTCCACAGAGAGTATGATGTCTGTTTCAAAATAAAACAGATCAGTCCTGAACACAGACTGCTGTTCACCCATATTGTGCTTGTTACAGCTGCCCCCAAGACACCTAAGCATTGTCCATACACATCCTGTGGCATAGCATGCAGCAGGAACCATTCTCAAATGACTATGCAGCCAAGCCTATACGAGGTTATACCTTGCGTCACTTTCTATATGCCTCCAATATTATATCAATGGGTTTTATACCCTCAAATACTCTTGCATGCCTTGATGTAACTGATGTAGCAACTGAAGCATGCAAACTCCCTCGTTTCATGCCTTGATAATATTATTTTCTATGCTGCACCACTTTTTTCCACATTATTTCAGAAACTTTGAGCAGAAAAGTACACAAATGCATACACACGTGACTTAGAGCCTCCTAGATACTGACAAGTCACAACACCAAATCTAGTTTGAACACTGACAATCTATGCCACTTGGTCCAAAAGTCAGGTCCATAGATTTATTTCATTCAACAGTACAGATTTATAGATACAAGTTTTAGAAATGCAGTTGCATCCTGATCTTGAACTTTTTTCTTAGAGAAATGCCTCAGGGAGCCAGAATTAAAACTCTTTCCCCTTCTGTGCATGAAATATGCACTAAGAAGAATGGGCTAAGCACAGGAAAATATATAAATTTGAGACTGCTTCTGCTACTGTAGGGTGACTTCACCCACAAAAGCCTTTCATAGTAGTCAGGCTGGCACTGCTGGCCCTCTGCCTTTTGCTCCCTGCCCTACACTTTGCACGAGTTAGAAAGTGCCAAATGAACTATGGCTTTAGGCAAGTGCCAGGCTTTACTTAAAAACTATCTACGATCCTCACCTCCTGCAATATCCACCACTTTTCCGTTTTACCATTCATACATTTAAACAGCAAATCTCCACCTTGAATGCAGAATCTCAAAACATGATCTAAATTAGCCTTATGCGACAATGTTAATATCAGCAAACCTTTACAGATATGTTTCATAAATGTCTTACCCAAAGAAGACTGTACATAAGAGTGTTGCTTTGCCAGGGCTTATTGTGTTTTCCCTAATACCAAACTTTATGAATCGTATCCAGCTGAAGGAGAGCTTCGAGGCAGGATTGCATTGGGGTGGGGAGGAAAAGAGAGACTGAGAGAGACTGGAAATGTTTGGCATTCAATCGCCCTATGCCCTGTGCTCCTCTATAATAAGAAAAATAATCTCTTTCCAAGTCAGCTGTCAGCAGAAGAAATGGAAACAACCATCACTTGAGATTAACAAATGTACTGATATTTTTTAAAAGACTTCAGTCTTAATCCAGCCTGTGTTTTTTCCTTCTGGTATCCCTCACCAAAAGAAAAAAAACACCCTCTGCTGCAGTAAGACAAGCCTAGCACAAAATACCTGCATATGCTAGTAAAATGAAACTAAAATATTCTATCCAAAAGGTGGGGAAGTGCTACGGCAAGACTATGTACTTCCTCAATAAGTATTTTAGAATACTTTAAATTTAGAAGTAATTTAAACTACTATACCCATCGCAATTCAGATGAAATTAAACTTGCCTCTATGGAGACCATTCAGTCTGGTAGAAAACTTTTGCTGGAAGTCTTCTTTCACTTTTGAAGTGGAAAAAAATCACATACAAAGCATAAAAAGTTTTAAAATGGGAAAACACCAGAATTTTGTGCAAGCAGAGAAAAATATCAATAGAGCCAAGCTTCCTAGTTTTCTGTTCCCATGTGTAACTTAAAAATTGCAACACTGAAGTTGCTCTCTTGAGAACTGGCAATGCCCTAAGGACTAAGAAGAGAATTCTACCTGAATTAATTATTTATCAGGGATTACTCATCCATTTTTAAAAGCAAAGATCTGTTCTGGATTAGCGTAGTCATATTTATGTTTATTCTTCATATTTTCAAGACAGTTACAGTACACTGCTTCAGTGCAGTATAATTTGGGACTACCAACTGGGAAAATGAAAATAGAATGAGTGTTTTCCATCAACACATAAATTATAGGCAGTCATAGAGCTGGCCTAGAGCTCTCAAGACTTGCTAAATCCTAATGTCCCTCCAATGAGACCTAGAGTTGTTTGTGTATTTATTTATACATTTGCTCATTAGCTGATATACATGATTTGCTCATAGCTGATAGCAAAAATGAACTCAAGAAAACAAATGGTTAACAGCTCACATTTCTGGTCAAATCAAGTAGAGTTTTTTGTTGTTTCTTTGCATGATGTAGAAGCATGTTAGCATACTGCTAATTTTGAAGAGTCTCTCTGCTCTGTTATGCATATCTCTTGCCCTGTGGCCACTCCTTGAATCACATATCGCCATTTTCAGGACATAAAAAAGCCACAATTTCACCTGTTGTTTAAATTCTAATGAGAATTACACTATACTCAGTGGATGGAAGGATAAGAATTCCCAAATCCCTTGAGCAAAATGCAGCTCTTAATAATAGGATTGTTGAGTACTCCCATGCATTTTAAAGTCTATGCAGAATGAAACTCCCATTAAAACGTCTATTGTATTTCAACTGCAAAATAGTACAGACATCTAACATTTTCTGTTTTCTGTTTTGAACTACGCACTGTTCTTGGAACATCACTTCTTGGTAGTACACTTTAAGTACATAATGTTTGGAAAATATCCTATTTTTTTATTTTCTAAAGTCATTAGGCTTTGTCTTTTTTTTTCTTCTTTATTTGCATGGTATTTCATGACTTCTGAGGCTTACAAACTTTTAAATACACAAACCTTCCAACTTCCACATCAGCTCCTTTTTCTCTTTCTAAAGATGATGATTTGTGACAAAGACAAGCTGAATTTTCATCTAGTATCTTACAGGAATCCTGTGGCAAAAGAACAAGGTAAGTTATCAAGGCCTGCATGACTCCTGTGGTTTTGCCATTTGAAAAAATAGAAGGAAATGGAGGAAACTAGAGTTCATTTAGGCAAACTTGGCACCCACAAACCCATGGATCCTGATGAGATACACCCCCAAGTGCTGAGGGAGCTGGCAGATGTTATCTAAGACACTCTCCATCATCTTTGAAAAGCCATGGTGGACAGGAGAGGTGCCCGAGGAGTGGAGGAAAGCCAATGTCACTGCAGTCTTCAAAAAAGGCAAGAAGGAGAACCCAGGAAACTACAGGCCAGTCAGCCTCACCTCTATCTGTGGAAAGGTGATAAACATTTAATCCCGGAGGTCATTGTGAAGCATGTGGACAAAAAGGTTATCAGGAATAGTCAACATGGATTCACCAAGGGGAAACCATGCCTGACCAACCTGATAGCCTTCTATGATGGAATGACTGGCTGGGTAGATGAGGGGAGAGCAGTGGATGTTGTC
>JAVJGI010000060.1:73084797-73190437 GCA_035590275.1 Ibycter americanus | reverse complement strand
GGTTGTAGCAGCTCTGCACCTCCTAAGGAAACTCCTTCCTCTCTCCCCTCCACTTCCCACTGTCCCCAGGGACTCAGAGCTGGCTCTGCTGCCTCCCCCTCCCGCCCCCCCGCCACCGGTCCCCGCTTCTCAGCCAATCCCGCCCCCCTCGCCTCCCGGCCACACCCACCCACCGGCCTCAGCCAATGGCGGGGCGCGGGGCGGGCCCCGCCCTCTCAGCATGGGTGGGGCCGGGGGAGCAGCACCGGCGCTGGGTGCGCGCGGCTCCCGGAGCTCCGTCCCCGGGGCTTCCCTGCGCTTGCCCGTTGACCGGCGGCCAGGAACGCTGTGCGTCGTTGTGCCGAATTAAATTACAGTTTCTGTCATTTTAGAGGCTGCCCCAGCACCGGCACCATCGCTGAGCCATCACCGCTCCGGAACCGGCGGCTGGCCTTGGCCTGGGGCGGGGGATTGCGGCCCCCTGCTCCCTGCGATGCGGTGCCGAGGCTGCCCCAGCCCCGCTCCTCCCGAGCAGACCCAAATCCCCTCGGGCAGGGACGGTGCCGGGCTGGCTTTTGCCTTAACGCCGCTGCCTTGGAGGCTCCCGACCCACTGGTCTGTTTAAAGACCTCGGCCCACGTCTGTTCTTGTCTTCAGGTGCTGGGGTTGGTTGTCTTGGTCATGAGGTTTTATTTCTTTGGGTTCTGGGGGCTCACTCCGTGATGTTTTCTGCTGCCTTCCTGCACCCGACCAGTTTTGGTAAAAATGAGCTTAGTCAGCATTATAAATGAGGCTACGTTTACCTAAAATAAGGATTTTCTTGCAGAACAGAACGAGAGCGTCTATGCCCCAAATTGCACATTTGCAGCAGAAGAGGCTGTTGGCTGGAGTTGCTTTAAGCGTGCTCTTGGAGCTGAGGAGAGGGAATCCTTTTCCACACAGCACCTGTTAAGCTGTGGGTTTGATTATTATTGGAAGTTGTTGATGCTGAGAGCTTAGTTAACATTCAGAGCGGCTGCACCGTCGTATGGGTACGAGTGTTTGCAATGCTCGGTGCAGGTCCTGACACTCATCCTCTCTCTCTCAGGTTCCAGAGCAGGCCGGGAGCTGCCCTGTGGAAGGCAGGAGCTCTGGGTAGCAACAGTGTGCAGCTCCACTGAAGGTTCAGTTTTGGGAAGGGTTTTGGGCTGGAGAGCAGCTTGGATCAGAGCTTTGATGTTTTCTGGTGAGCAGTGCCTGGTCATGTGGCGGGGTCTTTTATTATTATTATTATTGCAGGTGTTTTCCCCCAGTGTCACAGTGTCCTGTAGCATTGGTGTGGGAAGGAGTTTCTCTCTCCTGCCAGGGCCCTCAGGTTGGACTCTGCCTGCGGGAGGTGGGCTGCCCAGGCCTGCGCCGTCTGGGAGCAGATGCAGTGGCCTCTCGGGAGCTAACGGAGGGCTGTGGCGATGCTTTGCCCTTGTACCGTCTTTGCATCACTTCTGAGTGCTGTCTCTGGGGCCTTTGAGCATTTTCTTCTGTATCTTCTTGCTCATCTCAGCCTCCCTCCTGGAGCTGTGGCTGATATTTGCAGTGTAAAACCGGTGGTGGTTTGTAGTGGTTAGTGATGGGGTATGGTGGGGCTTATGGAGCAGGTGAGTGTTTTAGTCTTGTGTTCCTTATCTTGAGTCTTGGAAACCTGAATTTCAGAAGGGAACAAGAAATGCCACGCATCTTCCTAGTGTTTTGTTTGGGGAAGTTGGACAGTTCTCCGAGGTGAAGCGGTTAATTGCAGTGGGACCTTAGAAAGGAAAGAGCTCACAGTTAATGACTTGTATTCATCTGACTTAAATGTTCACTTTTTGATTCAATTTTAAATCTCATCTGTAGCATACAGGCCAGAGAACTGGACTGAACGAGCTTGTGTTTGGGCTGGTTACAGACCTGGCGAAACATCCAGCCTTGACTTGGAAACCATTAGCAGGTTTTGGTAGTATAAAAACCTGCTGCCAGCTGCAGCACTTGTCTGGTGGTGGCTGTCCTGGTAAAAACGCATCTGTGTCTACCCTGAACCTACCTGCCCTCAGCTGCTAGCCTCGGGTCTGAGAGGCCCTTGAACCAGCAGGCATAGGTACAGTGTTATTAGCTCTGCGCCCAGCCAAGTGCTTTTAGACTATAGTCCTGTTTTAATTAGCTACTTAGTTGAAAGTTGCAGGCCTTTCCTAGGTTGTATTTCAGCTTAGCAGAGCTGCTTGAGGTCTGTGGGCTTGCTGCTTCCCCATGACTGTGGATGGAGATGTCAGCACTGCCTCGGGGCTCATGGTGGTTGCTCTGCAGCCAAGGGTGTTTGTCCGTGGTAAGAATTGGCTGTGATCTACTCCACTTCGTACAACTTGGGTGGGCTTTTTGCCCCTGGCTGCTGGCACAGCAGAGAATTCGGCACCTCTGTTGGGGGCAGTTGACAGAAGATGTGCAGCTGTCTTCCTCAAGCATGGCAGAGCTACGAGGTGGGGAGGAGTTGTGTCCAGGACACCATGGGGAGCTTCCACTGCAGAGCCCGAGCCTCCTTGTGCTGAGATAACGCAGTCACAGGTGACCTTGCCAGGGTCAGGTACCCAGGAGTCAGGGCATCCTCTGCCAGAGAATGCCACTGGCCAGCACTGCGTAGATGTCTGCTCTGACCAGAGACAACTAAAGCAAAACCCTTTCCTATCACAGTGTGTGGGTGCCTGAGTGCTTTCCTGAGCTGTGTGAGGGGCAGTTTGAAGCAAGGCATGTGTCTGAGCGATGTGCCGAGCCCTTCTGAGCTCCCCCAGGATCTGTCCACTAATGATGTGATGACTGATGCCGGTTATTTGATTTTTGGGATCAATATGGCAGTGCTCGTTCCCTGCGTGCTGTCCTGTTTTCATGTTCCTCTGCTCTACAGGGAGCTTAGATAATGTTTGGAGGAAGGGCACGCCGCTCTCATCTGTGAGTGACTAATTGCTTTACAGGTTGGGTTAGTCTCGGCAGAGCCCTAGCCTGGGTGGCAGGCTGCTGCTGCCACAGCTGTGCCGTGCTGTGCAGGCACCTCCCTGCCAGATGTAAACAAACCAGGGCCAAGTGCTGCAGGGGGGGAACCCACACAGTGACCAGGGGGGCTTGGCTGCACAGGAGCTGGATGGGACCCTTTGCCTGGGCAGGGAGAGGGCTCTGCTCTGCCTGCAGCTGGATGCGTGTGTGCAGCAGTGACATGTTTGCATGTGGCCAGGTGCTGTGGCTGCCGAGATGTTTGTGAGCCAGTAGGATTAATGGTCGGGCAGGAATGGTTTTGCAGTTGGGGAGGGTGAATGGGAGGTCTGCTGGGGTGGTGGGACCTGAGGTAGCTCTGCATCATCTCCAGAGAGAGAATCATAGAATCACAGAATGGTTTGGGTTGGAAGAGACCTTAAAGATCATCTAGTTCCAACCCCCTGCCACGGGCAGGGACACATTCCACTAGACCAGGTCGCTCCAAGCCCTGTCCAGCCTGGCCTTGAACATTTCCAGGGATGGGGCATCCACAGCTTCTCTGAGCAGCCTGTGCCAGTGCCTCGCCACCCTCACAGTAAAACATTTCTTTCTATTATTTAATCTAAATCTACCCTCTTCCAGCTTGAAGCCATTCCCTGTTGTCCTGTCATTACAGGCCCTTATAAAAAGTCCCTCTGCAGCTTTCTTGTCAGCCCCTTTAGGTACGGGAGGGCCGCTCTAAGGTCTCCCTGGAGCCTTCTCTTCTTCAGGCTGAACAGCCCCAACTCTCTCAGCCTGTCCTGATAAGATGTTAATGTAGCTCAGCGCAGTTTTGTGGGAACAAAACCGAAAGCAAGAGAGATGGGCTCAAGGGCTGGAGCAGAGCAGCAAGCAAGGTTTGGCAGAGCAGCGTGGGGCTCACTGGAGGCTCTGGGAGCTGCGATGGTGGGGTCTGGCGAGTCTGCAGTTCTTGCTGGGGTTGACAGTTGGCATCTGCTCCTGGTGCAGAGTGTTATTTTCCTGAAGAGGCTCAGTCCTCCCCGTCACGTGCAGGTTTGTGGTGCATAGTCGTCGTGACCGCTGGAACTAGAGTCTCTGCTGGCCTTCTGATCATCTGGAAGGATGAGAGAAAAAAAAGGAGTTAACTCTTTCAAGAAACATGTTGTCTGGCTGTGAAAGTGATGTCTTTGCAGTACAGCATGAGATCCTCCGGCTGGCCTGTGTGGTCATGAGGCAGGTGGGTGTCTGGCCACTTTCCGTCCTGTTTTTGCAAGCCCCAAGTGTGCTGAGCTGCTCAGTTGCAGGCGTTGCATCCAGGGAAGCAGAGCACTGACACTACAGTCAGAAGAAGCTGCAGCTGCCTGATGCTGATGTCCGTGTGTCTCGGTCAGTTGTGACTGCAGCCACGGTTGCTGTACACCTAGCCAGCTCCTGTGTCTGTGCGCCTGTGTCGGGAGAGGGGCTGCGTGCTTCTGGGGCTCTGGGTGAATGTATGGAGCTAAATGCACCCTGGCAGTGGGAAATGGGTCTTTTCCTATGTGAGTGTTTGTTATATTGTGTCATGATTGCTCACATTATTCTCTGTAAATGGATGTTTTTAAATCTCTTGGCTCTTATCTTTGATGCAGACAAATGACTGCTTTGCACAGCCAGGACTTCTGGCTGCTTTTTGCCTCGGAATCCAAGAGGCTTTTCTCTGTGTATCCCCCATGGCCTGAGAGTCCAGAAGAGCTCAATTTCAAAACATGTTTAGCATGGATGAAGGGCTTATCTTGAAGTTTTTTGTATGGAGCACTGGATGAGGCATGGCCCCTTCCCTGCAGGGAATTAGAAAACAAACAAACAAACCAAAAAAAAAAGGGGGGGGATTTAGAATACGTGCATTTCTGAATAAGCCATTGACGATCTGCTGCTGTTTCTATCTGTGTCCTGAGTTTGCAGCTGTGCAGCCCTCCCTAGCCCTGGCATTTGCTGGGTGCTGCAGGTTCTGACCAAGCCTCTGAGGTTCACCCCAGGTAAAATGTGGCAGGGGAGGAGGGAAAACCTTTCAGCTGGGTGGGCAGGAGGTGCCAGGGGCCGAGACCCCCAGCTCAGGATCTCCCTGGGTTTTTCCCTGTGGATTGCCACATCTGCTCCAACCTTGGGTGTACTGTTGGAGGCCCAGGGTGATGGCGAGGCCATGCATCCTGATGGGATGGCAACCCTGCATGTCCCCGCACCGCCGCCTGACCCCAGCCTTCTTCCAGGGGGTTGGCCGCCCCAGCAGGGCAGCGTGCTGGGGTCTGGTAGATTCAGACCCTCCTGCAATGCTTGCTGCTGTCTGGTCCAAAAATGAGGTTGCTGCTGCTTCCCGAGGCCTGGACAGCCTGGGAGGGATGCTGCTTTTCTGCGAGGGTGTAGGGGCTAGCATGGAGGCTGGCGAGGCTGCTTGGAGGCCTGGGGTAGGGAGGCTGCAGCGTTTTCTGTATTTCTTTGCAGCTGTGCAGACTGGAGTGTCATGCCACGTTTAGCGTACTCTTGCTGTACTGTAGCATGACTCCTTCAGAATGCCTTGCTGCTCCCACAGTCAGGGCTGGAGTTTGGACATGTTAATTCTGGTTTTGAGCTTCTGTGGGAGGTAAGGGTGGATGCTGAGAGGAAACTGCCTCTGTGCTTGGTGCTCTCTCTTTCTGTGAGGTCTTTGACGCAGCTTCTGGTGGTGCAGGCCCTGTGCAGACGGTCTTGAGTAATGAGGACGCAGGCATGATGCGTCCTGCGTTCCTCTGAGGTGCTCGCAGCTCCTCTGCATCTCAGGCTTTTGCTGCACGGCTGGAGCCAATGCCTGGAGTGCAGAGCTAGAGAAGCTGAAGTAAATCCACTGGGCCGAGGAGAGCTCTCAGCTCATCCTTCTATTGTCCCACCTGTGTTTTGAGTAGATTTTCAGCCTGAGTGTGCCAGGCTCTCTGCTCTGCAAGATGTCCATGCAGCTCTCACTAGTGGGAGGCATTTCTAACTGGCAGTAAAAATACGCTTCGCTCTGTTGTGCATGGACCCGACCAAGTGACTCATCAGTTTGACTCAGACTGGTTTCTTGTAATGCGCACATCTAGCAAAAAACCCCCAAACCCATACGTTGAAATGCCTCCAGTGATTGCTAGCAGCGAGCTCTGTTTGCTACATAAATACTTGCAGAGGCGGCCTCGGAAAGAGAGGATGTAGTCCCTGTGCACACCACGTGCAAAGCTGTCTGTCTTCTGTCCAGTTACCTGGCTGCTTGAAATGAGAGAGCATTGCAGCGATCAGCGTGGATGCCTGTCGAAGGGGGTCACCCTACTCCTGGCAGCTGCCAGCCCCCCATATCATGGCATTCCAGCTGCACCGGTCGGTCTGGGAACTGCAGCTCCTCTGATCCCAAATGCTTTATTAATACTTGTCTTGCTCTCTTTGAACTTTTGCCCAGGAGGAGAAGCTCTGTGTGCTGCGGATCAAAAACCAGGGAGTCAGATGCCTAACTGACATGGGATTAGATCTTCCTTCAGCCAGCGCCAGGTCTGATGGATAGAGTGGTGGGTTTAGTCCAGCAGTGCCCTGTCTTCACTAGGTCTCAGCACTTCCAGTTTCCTTGAGGTACTTTTGTAGATCAGAAGAGATTAATCCTGCAGTCGCAGTGAGATTCATGAGGTGGCAGGCCCTGAAAGCCATCATTTGTGCCGTGTGGACTCTGCTGCCTTTTCTTCATGTCTGCCTAAGTCCATCCTGCTTGTCAGGCTGGCAGCATGGTGCTGGCAGTGCATAGGTGTCAACGCTCCAGCTGTCCCAGCAGCAGAGCCACAGCCTCTCTTCTGCTGCCGTCACAGGTGAGCCAGTGCCTGCGGGGGCACTGCCGGGTGATCGTCTTGTGGCTTCTGAAACCTCCTTGCACTTGCAGGGTCCGGTGAGCCCATCGCCAGCCTGCACACGAGCTGTGGCTGCGCCCACGGCACGCTGGCTCGCATCGGGCCTTGCTCGGGTGCTTATTACTTGCTGGGTCGCTGTCTGTGCAGGAGTGGCGAGGTCTCTCTTCTCTCCCCGCCATCACTTCTCCCTACCCTGTACCGCTTTCTCTGGCTGTTTCCTGTGGCTGCCGGAGCTTGGTTTGGTCGATGCATGCTGGCAGCCTCTCCGGAGGTGCCAGGGCAGCTGGAGCCTGTGTGCCTGTCTTGTGCGGTCGGCAGCTCTGTTTCTCAAAGGTCATTGAGTGGGATGATGCTTTGAAATGGTTTAAATACGTCACAAGAAGCATCTCGGTGTAAAGCTTTCCACGGGCTCACCTCTGTGAGTTGTAAACCTGCGATGTTGCTTAAGACAAGATGGCAAATTCTCTCTGTGCCATTTTGGGTGATTCTCCTTTTTCGTGGGGAAACAAATGTCTATCAGTGTGGGATGAGTCGTTTTGGCCCTGGAGCAATACCTGTGCAGGATAAATTGGCACAAATGCTTTAATGCTCTCGTCTAGTTGTTTCTACCCCTCTGTGAAGAGATGCTCCCGTGGCCAGCTGGATTTCATTGCCAGAAACTCCTGTTGTTGTGACTGTTGCCGAGAGGGCAACTGGTGTTTGTGTGACTGCGTCACACCTGTGTCATAATTTTGGGAAAGCAGGTGACCATGAGGAGGAAGCATCAGTCTAAAACATATGTTGTAGCCAGATTCTTTATCTGTTAGTAATATTTTGTTTACTGGTAGTGAGAATTTTGCAAATTTCTTTTTCTTTTTTCTCACTTGAGCTTGTGTTTATTTCGGTGTCAGCAGGAATCTGAAGACTTTGTTTGCAGCAAGTTTCATTTTCCCATTTCTAGTACTGGGACACCAGGCTTGAAAGGCAGCTGCAGTTTTACGGACACTAAAAACACAATCAAAAATGAGGTAGAAGGTGCTCTGGAGTTCCTCAGGCTGCCCAGCTGTGTGCCCTGTGGGAGCTCCCTGGGGCAGGAGGAGGAGGTAACCGTGAAAACCCCTTCGGTTTGGTTACCCCAAGATGCCCGGGAGGATCGGAGGAGCAGTGAGGCAGAACTGTTGAGCCAGGGGAGCTTTTTTTCCTCCTCTTGCTGTGATTGTGGCATGAAGCCTTCTGGGGCTGGGCTGCTTGTCTTTTCCTCTATGTGGCTATAACACTTTTGACCACTAAATACTTGTTATGTCAAACCAGACATTTGAGAGCCTGCAAGCGCCTCGGGGCAGGGATCATCCTGCTTCTAGGAGTGTGTCTTTCCAATATCCGAAGCATGTTCATCCCTTCCAGTTTTGCAGCTGGTAAAAGGGGAGGCACAGGGGATTCGGTAAGGTGGCAGCAGTTACTGGTGAGAAGGGGCAGGTGGTGGAGGTCAGGGCATGTGGAAGAGCGGCATGTGAGGGCCCTTCCTTTCCCAGGAGCAAAGGCCTTTCTCTTGCACTGATTCACATAGTTTTTTTGTTTATGGCGTGCCTCAAAAGTGCCACGTGTCGGTTTGCAGGGAACAGCCTGCATATTTGGCAGCTGCTGCTGCCTTGTAACTGAGATTTGGATAGTCTTACACATTATTTCTGTGTTTCTGAATGATTTTTGATCAAGACGATGCAGCAGGAAGTTTTTTGGGAGGAAAAACTGAGCCTGTCTCTTCATTAGACGTATTTTTGTGTTGTGGGTAGCTGTAGGAAGTAGAGCAGAAAGCTAGTCGGGCTGCTTACTGCTTCTCTGTGCAGCATCTTCCTCTCTAAACCAGAGGTCTCTGAAACATGCTGATTGCCCAGTTAACTGCGCTTTTCAGTCTGGTTGGAGTCACACCTTTTGCAAGGATGAACCGTTCTGGCATCGAAGCTGAGAGAAGGACCAGTGCCCATCTGGAAGTGCTGTTCCCCCTGCCCTGGGCTTGGACAGCTGCTGATCTGAGGGATCACAGCTGTGGTGCACCACTGGATCTCAGCAACCTGGTCGGAGGGGAGCATCTCCTGCAGAGCCCGGGGTGAGCCTGGGTCTCTCTGCCTGCATACACTGCTTCTGCGGGCAGCACCAGCCGGCCTTGTGCACACTGGTCCTCTTGGCGGCCTCCAAGTCCACTCCTCTCCAAAACTGTGATAATGTTGCTCTTTTAGAGCGGGAAAAGACTTCTGCCCTTATTTTAGGGACCTTACCCAAATATTTCTTGTTTGGGTTTTGTTTTAGATCCCTGCAGTCATACATCTAATGATTTGAGAACTGAGATGTTCATCTGTTAATCAAGACCTGGAAAAGCCTGTAGGGAATTGCATGCAAGGCTGCCTGGTTAGGCTGTTGGGAAGTGCTGGCTGTGCGGAGAACCGGCAGGCGTTTGCAAGGCATGGTGGTAGGACCAGGTACCCCTTTGGCTGTAACACCCTGGCAGTTGTTGCAGCGTAAACATGCTTGTGTCAGTACCCGCCGTGTGCACTGCTGCAGGATGGCTGCGTGTCCCAGTGCAGTGCCCGAGCACGACTGCGGCAACTGGTGCTGGTTACCTCTGTCTTCATCTGTCAGGTTTTCAGCTGTATCATTCAGATGGTGAATTTGGAAATGCGCTTCTCCAACGTGAACCAGAGGAGCTTGAACCCTGGACAGGTAACATGGTGCAGAGTGTGTGCATCTCCTCTGCTCCTTCTGCCTGTCTTGGCTGCCCCTGTTGTGCTGGCTGTCCCTCCGGTGTGGCTGGGGGTCTCCCCGTCGGGCTGTGGGAGCACAGGGGTGGGAGAGTCCGTCAGTGCAGCTGCTGCCGCATCCGCTGCTGAGCCGAGAGTGGAGATAGTGTCCCACACTTGCCTTCGAACACAACATCTCTGTTCAGCCCTGAACGGGGTGAAGCCAGAGGACAATTGTCTGCTTCAGTTTCTTCTGGAGGAGTGGCTGCAGTGGCAGCAGGGGTACCAGCGAGGGGATGCGTCATGAGTTGTATTTAGAAATGAGTAAAACTGCAGTTCTTGTGGAGTCGCACATCATCTGAGAGGCGCAGGATGAATGTTGTCAGTGAGGAAGCAGTATGTTGGATGGCACTTTGGGCTTGGTCAGCAGCTGGACTGGTACCACATGGGTTCCCTTGGAAAGGCAGGTGATTAGGAACAAGGGGAGATAAGCTCCTGGCTGAGATAAATGTGAACTTAGCGAGGCCTAGTTAGGAAGGAGGTCAGACAATGTGCATAGTGAAGCATGGTGTACCAGGGATAGACTGCTCCAGTTTACCTTCCTAATGAGAAGAATGAGACCCATGCTGATTTATGCAGTAATTATCAGCAGGAGTGACTCCTATGGGTTATCAGTGAGGCAAGGAGCTTAATCGCTGCGTCTAGTGATGTGTTAGGTATGTATGTGGATGAGAGTACCTGCAGTGATGTTGGGAAAGCTTAGGAAAGAGGGTGCTGCCTCACTGCACTGACCAGCTCTGGTCATCAGACACTGGAGGAAGCTTCTGTGCAGGCTGTGGCAGTTAAATCCGTGCCTCATGTGCAGCTACTTGGCCCATGTTGGAGATTAAACTTGGGTACCTGTTCTCAGTATGATGGTTCCTGCTCATTAGATCTATTTGAAATTTTAAATCAAATAAAGAAGATGCAGCCTTGTTCCTTGGGACATCTGCAGTGTGGGCGATGATGTGGTTAAGATCAAGATTAGTGAGCCGTATGTGATAACGGAGAGTCTGTGGAATTTGCAGCTGACTGGGTGCAGGAAGTGCTTGTTTTTCCCCTAAGAAGTGAGGAGTGATCATGCCCTTCTCCCTTTGAGGCGTACTTGAATTCTGAAGTGAAATCATAGACATCGCTCCAGCAGGTAGGTGCTGAGCATGGATAGTGCAGTCGAGGAGGGGCTGAGGACCGTGTCTCCCCAGACACATGCAGTCGCTTTGGCAAGGGATGCTGCTGTTGCTGCACAGGAGAAAGTGGCGGCAATGGGAGCACTGGTGCTTTTGTGAGCTGGAAGTTGAAGGAGGTAAACAACTGGTTATGCTAAACTGTGCAGGGGAGAGTTGGGTAGTATGGCACTGTGGTAGCAGGTTTTGGGAGAGATGTTAATTATAACCTCCCTTCACGGGCTGGGAGAGAAT
Source organism: Ibycter americanus (assembly GCA_035590275.1). NCBI lineage: Eukaryota > Metazoa > Chordata > Aves > Falconiformes > Falconidae > Ibycter > Ibycter americanus. The sequence continues at coordinate 73,179,442 of JAVJGI010000060.1, read as the reverse complement.
CATATGCTGTTAACATTTGCAGCTGATGTGAAATTGAGGGAAAGGAGTTGCCACTATCTTAAAGCACAAAAATGATTTGGAGAGCTGCTCAGCTCTTGCTGTGATTTTCTCTAGAATGAAACTAAATTTTCTGTAATAGTAATTGACGACTTTTCTGAGGGAACAGGACAGAGCCCCGCTCTCCGGCTGGTGAGAGCAGTCTGGGATGCCCGTGTTTGAAGAGGAGGAACAGGCACAGCACACAGCTGAGGATTGGGCTTCCTGAATCCCTTGGAGCCAGGACTGCTGCACTGCCTGTGCCGGGACTGTGCCTCCACTGTCGTGCTCAGCTCGGGGTGCTCAGTTCAGGCAGGCTCATGCATCTGGCATGACAAGGAGCTTAAAATATGTTTAAGCTGGCTAAGCGGTAACTAAGATGATGTACACCTGCAAGCATCTGAGCATGTGAGCACCATACAGTCTGATGTAGCCCAGTGTGTTTAACAAGGTGTTGGGCTGAAATTCTGAGGTTGTGTGTCTGTTCTGTCTCATGTCCGTAAGTGTGTTTGTGCCACTGGCATCTGAGACCTTCCTAGCCATGGAGCTGCCTTTGACTGGAGGAGCTTGGCTAGAGGAGGACAGGCTTCTTCCGTCTCTGAACACCTGAAATACTGTTGTATCAACGTTGTCTTGGTTTTATTACCGAGCAAAACGTCAGTGTATTTGGAGCTGTGAGCCTGGGGGCAAAGGGGAGTTCAGCTTGCATCTGGATGTGAAGAGTGTTTGAGGCAGTTGGCCTTTGGCTTTCGGGGCTATAGCAATCCAACTTGTGTGCTGGGCCATCAGCATTGCGTTGGCTATGCCCATTTCTGGTCAGGGTCAGCAGACACCAAGTGATGGATCTAGTCCTGTTCCAGAGCTTGTGCTGCTCCCAGCACCCATCTCAGGAGCGCTGCCAGCCTGGCTGCTTTACCCATGTCCTCTCTCCCTCCTCCTCCTCTAGGTGCATATCTGTGCCATTCCCCTCTGCCGCGGAAGGGGATCAGTTCAGAAGGACTCTCCCGAAACGCCGGTGTTGGGGTGGGTCGGGTGATGCTGTTCCAGCTGTGGCAGCTCCGGGTCACTGCTGTTCCCGTGGGTGTAGAGCCAGCGGCAGAGGGGTTTGGCCACAGGGGACTGGCTGCACTAGGAGAGTTAAGGTGGCCAAGCGTTGTCTTGGCTGAAAGCCCTGGCTGGGCTGCAAGCCCTTGTTGAGCACCGTGGATGTCGGTGGACATCTTAAAGTTGACTTGAGTACAGGCAAGCCAAGAAGATTTCTTTTCTTGAAGTTTCTTGGGAGTGTATCAGAGAATTGACATGCATGTTCTGCAGCCAGTGCTTGTCTGTCCGTGTCTTCTACTGGATTGTCCTGGGGATTTGAGTCAGAGGAACGCCTTTATTTGTAATTTTATTTATTTAAAATTTAGTTGGGAGCAAAAAGTGATTCTGTGGCATCAGGGGAGATCTTTTGTGTTTTGTTACTTTGGTTCTAGGATAAACCCTGGCTGGTTTTGGTCACTGCATGCATTTTTAATTTTCCAGTCCGTTCTTATGCTGCTTTCCTTGACGGCTCAGCACAATGAGGGTGTCTCTGCGGATGGGAAAGCATAAAGTCCAGACTGAGAACTTCTTCAAAAATGTTCTGTAAAGCAGAGGCAGTGCTGGACTGTCCTGTGTGTCTGTGCTGCAAAGCATGGCCGGCTAGCAAAAGCGCTGCTCTGGAGTCCTGCCCCGCAGCTGTGCCGGCGGAGGTGCGATGCCAGCGGATGCGGCCCCAGTTGGCTGGAGGAGAGGGGGACAGCAGCACTGCAAACAAACCTTGTGTGTCCTGAAGCTGTGACCTGTCTCTCCTAACCCAGCTGCTTGCTTTCTTGCAGCCCAGCAGCGCATCGCTCTCGCTCTCGTTGTGGAGGATTTCTGCTGCTGGTTCAGTAAATTAAACTACTTGTTCTTCTGTCTTTGGCTTCAGGCTCTCCAAGTTTCCCTCAGCTGTCTTGACTCTGGTCCATGTTTTCACTTAACTTTTTATTTTCCCTCTCTGTTTGGGCTGGCTTTTGACTGTGTTTGAAGGCTGCTTTGCTCATTTCACATAATGATCTGCATCCTTACTGTTTTAATCTTACCATCTTTCTTTTGCATCCCTGTTTTTTTTCCCCTCTCAAGTCTGGCAACAGAGGTCACTTAACCATCATATTAACACAGAAGATGGAAATGTTGATTCTCATCTTTTGACCTTAAGTTTTCTTGACAACTCTCATCTTACAGAATTACCTTTTAAAAATGTTGCATCTCTTGGAAATTCCTCTTCATCAAGGGTGTCATGATTTTGTACATTTTTTTAAATGCTGATGCACAAACTCCAGGTTTGCTATATATTTTGGACCTGTGTCTGGTCAGAACAAAGTGTTCAAGGAGCAGCTCCAACTGCTGCTTGAGCTGCTTCGTTCAGAGCGTTCTACCTGGGACCAACTCTGATACTGCGCTCCTCAAGGGTGCAGCAACTTGCTACCCACCTGCAGTCTCCCAGTTTAGTGTGACATTTGAGGGATAGCAGAGAGCATGAGAAGTAGGCGAGATGTGGACTTGGAGAGCCCCTCAGCTCGTTTATTGCAGTGCCCTGCCCTGGGGCAGCTCGGTGGTGGTGGGTGCTCCCCAGGCACTGTGGTTTGAGCCTGTGTGATCCTTTGGCGCCGGTTGTGGAGTTTGCAGCGCTTCAAGCCTGTGGGTGCTGGCAGCAGGAGAGATTGCTGCCACTTCTTCTGGCTGGCCGTCAGGGCCTTATTTATGGGACTTTCTCAAGTAATATCTCTGAGAGAGACACACAGGGCCAGAATTCAACACCATGGAGCAACTAGCCTTTTGAAAGAGCCATCTTCTGAAGCAGGATTATGGAGATGGATGCTCAAGAGGGCATTTAATACCATTCTTGTTAGTGACATCAATGCTCCTTTTCCCCTGTTCTTGGCAGAGTACAGAATGACAAGGCTGAGTTTTGGGTGCAGCCCTGGAGGTTGGTGCAGAAGAGACTGGCTCCTCCAGGACTTGTAGGAGAGGAAGGCTGCACCAGACCTGTTAGAGAACAAATGAAAATAAACCTTAGAGAACTGGGGTTTTTTTTTTGTTTGTGGGTTTTTGATGTTTTTTTTGACAAAAATGGACTGAGTGTTGTGAAACACCACTTTAGAGGTATGCAGCTGTCATCTGACTTGCTCAGAGGTGTATTGAAGAGTAATAGTAAGGTTGCTCAGATCATATGTAATCAATACAGAAGTTAGGCAGACCTCTCCAAGAAAAGTGTCATAACCTCTAGTTCGTTATGGTCCTGACCTTTTCAGAGAAGGTTATGCCCAAGAAAAAGTGGCTACTTTTTTATAAAGGCCCTTCATAAGCATCCATGTATCTGTGGGCATATCTTGGCCCTTTCTTTTGGACATGACAAATCCCAGGTGGCATCAGGCCAAGGAGGAGAACAAATATAATCTGTCATCTGACATGGTCTCAGCATGCTAGAATGAAGAGGTAGAACCGCACCACAGTTACTGTTTCTCTAGAGGTTCAGATGCTGCAGGCGTGTTGTTGGGCAAAGTCACGAGACAAGCCTTTCATGAAAGGACAGGGGCTTCGGTCCTCTGAATCATTCGCTTAGAGAAATCTGTTCCCAGCTAAGGATGCAGTGGGAAGTGCCGTGGAAAGCTGAGGCTGTTCAGTCATCGAGCAGCTGAGAGCCGTGGAGTCCTGCCAAACAGCGAGAGGAGTGATGATGGTACGTCAGGCTGTAGCAGGGTAAGGAGTAGGTGTGGGGGCAGTGATGCTGTCTGGTATCAGCGCTTCCCGGGCTCCTCTAACCCAGGTTTTCTGGCTTTCACCATAAAAGGTGCTGTTTTCTTTCATAGCTTGTGGGTATGTAAAGCGTTTGTGAGTCCACATGAAGTGGAAGGTGGAAAGTAAACATCTTGGGAATGAAGGCTGAGAAAGTGTGTGTGCCTGAAAGTAAATGCATTGTTGTTCTCATCGCAGCAGGGTGATGGTGTGACTGCCTGAAGTGATGTGGGGTTGGGTGTTTTGGCCGAGGTAGTAATTTCAGTTTGGGAGATGAAGGTTTCTCTGTAGCCATGATCCAATGAGAGCACTGGGAGTAGCTCAGGGAGGAGAGATACCCTTGCTGAGTTATGAAAACAAACGAAAACCACCCCAACCCCCCCAAACAAACGCACCTCCCCAAAAAAGTCACAGCTTTTGTTCTAGTTTTGTCAGCCCGTGGAAAGGAGACACATCCTTGGCGTTAAAAGGTAATTACAGAATTTAATACCATCTGACTTCCAGTTTCAGAGTGGGTGTGCTGTGGAGCTGAAGTACTCCCAGTTCAAATGGAGCATTTTCCTGAAAGCATTTCCATTATTTTCGTCCTTGGACAACTTGTATGGCTTGGAGGTGGATAACCGTATTTTCAGTATTATCTCCCTTCAGTACCCCACTCACAATCTTGTTGATCCCTGAATCCTGCTTCCCTTTCCCAGGCTCCGTGGATGTCCCTGCAGTGCTGAGACAGCAGCTTGGAGTAATTGGGGTTTAGGGGACGCACTCAGGGGACGAGGAAAACTAGCTGTCGTCTGAAGGCCAATGCTGCCTGATCAGAGCTTCATTGCGGAAGATGAGAGTGTTTATAGTGAGTGTAATGCTGTGGAAATGCGCGTCGTGCCTGGGGAACAGAGCTGCCACCGGGGTGTGAGCCGTGGGCTGCCGCGCATGTGCAGCGTGCCTGAATTCCTCTTGGGCGTTTTGTCCACAACCATGATTTTCAGCTGTTGGCCCAGTTCTAGGTCCAATTTTATGTTTTGTACTTGTACAAATGGAGAGGATGGATAATCCAGCTCACCTGGGTACTAGCCCTGATAGTTCAGGGAATATATACTAGAGGGAGGAAGGGTGGTATCTACCAGCTGGATCGTACTAACTGCTCACTTTAGTCAGCTTGACAGTCCAGCACACAGCTGTTTCTGTGGATGATGGATTTGTTCTGGTGATGTTCTCCAGGCCAGCCCATGGAGGTCATCTGTGTGTGGGCACAGCAGAGCACTGCCCACCAAGAGGGGAATGGAGACCCCTCTCCAGGAAGGGGACACGTAAAATTAAGAGTTAATCCTAGAATCTCATCAGCTTTCCCCTTCAGCCAGGACTACGGTTGTCACCCTTTGTCTTGTAAGGGGGACCAGTGTCCCTGTCCCTCTTCTTTCTCGCTGTTCCCTGTAACGGTATGAAAGATAAAAGCATTGATGCGGTTGTTGAGTAGCTGTTGGCCCCTCAGAAGCACACAGGTGACAATTAACATCGTGTTTGTTCTGCAGCAGTCCCTTTTCTCCTGGGCACCGTCTCTTCGTGTGACACCAGCATTCCATCTGAAACCAAGCATGTTGAAATCAAATGCTTGCACAAATGCAGATTCTTGCACGGACCCCAAAATACTCTCAAGATATCACAGTTTAATAATCATCTCAAAGTTAGTGAAACCAATCCTGCAGGGCTTGAGGAAGGCTTCATTTATATATATATATATATATATATGCGTGTGTGTGTGTGTGTATTGTCGTTGAATACCACTGTTTGTAGGTAGCTGGGCAGAAATCCCAAATAAAAAAGCCTTTGGATAGACATTAGAAAATGGTAAGTGGCACATCCAGCATTTTATTATCTGTGATAAGCTGCAGAATTGCTTTGATACGTTTAGGTGTAATTTATCCCCCTGGACAGGGAAGTTAGCTGACAGGGCAGCTCGCTCACGTTGCAGAGCGTGCTGTGCTGCGCACCATGCTCCATGCAGCCTTTTTCCTGCGGGAAGGTAACAAGGGACAAATGTGAAATAACTTGTAATTTTGATCTTTGTTACAGATCTAAACTGATATTAAAATAGTGTATTAAAATTGCTTTCTTTGCAGTCAGTCAATCTTCAGCACTGCAGACCCTGGCTGGCTTGGACGGCTGGGGGGTGAGGAGCTGGGCGAGGAGCTGAAGGCCGGTGGGTGAGGGCAGTGCCCAGGGCTGAGGGTAGGAAATACTTCGGATCTTGTCTCAGAAGGTGCTTGTTGCTGGCATTTCCCCCCCCAGCTGTGTGCACAGGGCTGCGACTGCAGGAAATTCTCTTCCACCAGTCAACTTTCCAAGTCCCAGGATGCTCCAAGTGATTTCTCCTCTTTCCAGTGCTCAGCTGTGCTGGGCTTTGGCTTTAGGTGGATGTTGACTGTTGGGCTTCCTTTATCATTGCCCCATGAAGTTTGACCTGAGGGACGTTGGCAGCGCTGGTGACAACCTTACGCACCAAGATGCAGGTTGGAGAGCATGGGCAGCAGGTACCGGCAGGATGGGGTGGCGCCTCGGCGTGTGGCTCCTGCCAGCGTTGTCCTGTCTTCTCCTCAGGAGTCTGGCAGGGTGGAGGAGCGAGCAGCACCCCTGCTCAGCTTACATGCTGTGGGCAGGTGGATGAGTTGCATGAGAAACAGCAACACCTCGGTGAGAACAGGGACAGGGAATCTAAAAACGGTGGGGAAGGATGGATGACAGGGGAAGGATGGATGGTGAGAGAAGGATAAAGCTTATGGGGTGGGAAGGGAAGAAAGCATGTCTTGCCCTGCAGGACAACATAGGGCCAAAGAGGTGTAGTAGGGATGTGCAGTTCCCCTGAGGCAGCAGCACTGGGTGACCTTGCAGATATGTCCCCGGCTGCAGTGACAGGCCAGGGGACCTGTCCTGCCTGGCCCTGCCAGCAGCACAGTGTGCACTCATAGGCTTAGATGAGGAGGGCAAGGCTGCTGTGGCATTTGCAGATCTTCTGCCAGATGGAGAGACTACCAGGTGTTAAATCCCAGGATTTACCAGTGTTTTCCTGCAGTGAAGTGTGTTATGGTGCTCGCTGGTTCCGGCCAGCCAGCTGAAACGCATGGGCATGGAGGACGCGTGGGAGGGAGCGTTAGTGTGCTCTGTGCCACACTGGGACGTGGTCAGCCCAGCAGCTGTCCCTGGTCGGGAACCTGACCCCCAGAGAGGGGGCAGTGGGGCTCTGGGTACCCCTGCCATGGTCACAGCCCACTCCAGCCCTGGTATAACATCACTGAGAACCTCAGAAACGGGTCCTTCACCAACGCGGCTCCTGCTGGGTTGGCAGGGCTGTGGCAGTTAAAAGTGGAGTTACCGGTGTGGGTTCCTGCTTGGAAATGCAGACCCAGTTTAGGGTGAAAGGAAAGGGTGAGTGGACAGAAATTAAATATCCAGGCTCACAGGGTTCCCTGTCTGGGATTAGCCTGACCAGGTCAAAAGGGTTTTTAAGGAGAATGGGCTCTTAAATCTTCCCCTAATCTCCAAAGGGCTTTTGAGTTGGTGCTGTGGAAGTAACAGCACAGGCTAATTGCTGAGAGGAAAGGATGCGGGTGCCTGTGTCAGCAAGGCTGGAAGCCTGGCAGGAGCAGATCCATAGGTGAATGCATGGGCACTGAAGATCCCCTTCCACACCGTGCCAGCTCCAGCCATGGACTTTTTGGCTGAACACCATGCAATGACCAGGTTGCATTTTCCAGGTTAGATGGATGCGGAGTGGGAACAGGTCATGCTCCATGGTGTGACCCAACGTGCAGGCAATGGTGACCAGTAGGAGCTTGGCTTCAGGAGTCTCTCCTGATCCAGGCCAGTGCAGACCTACCCAGGACCAGTGGTTCTGTCAGGTTGGAGACCACTATTTGGTTTTCACGGAGGGCCATTGCTTAAAGGCAGCGTGTTTTCCCTAGTGCTGCCTGGGACTCTGTGGTGAATTGTTGTATTTACTGAAGATGACAGTGGGCTTTCTCTGAAGCATGGTGGCCTTCAAATTTCCAGAAGGCTTCTGTGATGAAACTGCCATGAGTTTGGCTGCTCTTTGCTTCTGTGGGTAGAAAGCAGTAGGAACACCTCATTCCTGGAGCTCTCCCCCATCCATAGCTTCTCCCTTTCCTCAGGCTCCTGGCGGGTTTTGGTCTTGTCTCGGGGGATTTCAGACTACTGTGGCTTCCTGTTGGTTGTGCCAGTGTGTCCTACAGCAGCTTCTCCTGCTCCAGGACTGAGATTTCTTAAGCAGAAAAGATACTTTCCAAACAGGATAAGGTTAGCATCTCTCCTGAGAAGAGGTAATGTGTGATCTGCATTGTTGCGTTTAAAAAATACAAATAAAGGAGAGTGACTACACTTTATTCCTCCTTTATTTCCCACTTTACAGATGATGAACATCCATCATAGCAGCTCATTCCCTTGTGCTATAGCATGACAGCTTTTAGGCAGTAACACCACCTTGCTGTAGTAGCATGTTCCCTGTAGATTGGCTGCCAGTACTTTTGGGTTAGGGATTTATCGACCTCACCTATCCTCAGGCTCCTAATGAGTTATGAGGGAGTGGGGAAGTGTCTGGGAAGCCTGCAAGAGAGGGTTCCCTGCCTTGGGCTACTCATGGAGAGGAGCCTGTACCCTCCCGCTGTGCCACCTGAGCTCAGGGGACACGCCGAGTTGGCACGCTGCTCCTGCCTTGCCCTTGTTTGTCTTGTTGCGCTGCCGACTAAAGTTGTGTTCCTGGTATTGTTTGCTGTTGTCACTCTTTAAAAAAAAAAAAAAAAAAAAAAAGCTTTTGTGTGTTGAAGGGGACTGAAGGGGAAGCTGGGGTTTTCCGAGTAGCGTGTTGTCTTTCAGCTGTCTTCCCTTATATAGACACAACCTCTGTACCTGCCTAATCGGCGTGAAGATTGCTGCGGCTGCTGCGAGAAGGGGATATGAAAGAGCAGCGCTGGGACTGGGTACACGAAGAGGAACTGCCCTGTTTGCTAGATTTTTGTGTACCCCCACCCTGTGCGTCCCACCAGGAGCTGGATGTAGACATGCAGTCCATCGGCAGCTGCAGCCAGGTCCTGGCTCCCTGCAGCTGCCTCCTGTGCACAGATAACATGCGTGTGCAAATGGGTCTCATGCGACCCCATGCCTTAATGGTCTCAGCAGTTGACCTGGACCCCCAGACCCTGGTGGTGTCTCACCCTGGAGCACACATGCACCTGTGTCCTCAACCAGTGACTTACGCGTTGGCTGATCTGGCTTGATAGTGTGTCTGGTGCTGGGCACCCCAGTTCCGGAGAGACAGGGAACTACTGGAGAGGGACCAGCAGAGGCTACAAAGATGAGGAAGGGACTGGAGCATCTCCCTTCTGAGGAAAGGCTGAGAGAGCTGGGCCTGTTTCACTTAGAGAAGACTGAGAGGGGATCTTATCAGTGTCTACAAACATCTTAAGGGCGAGTGCCAGGAGGACAGGGCCAGGCTCTTTTCAGGGGTGCCCAGCGACAGGACAAGGGGCAACAGGCACAAACTGCAGCACAGGGAGCTCCACCTGAATATGAGGGAGAACTTCTTTATTGTGAGGGTAACAGAGCAGAGGAACAGGCTGCTCAAAGAGGTTGTGGAGTCTCCTTCTCTGGGGACATTCAAAACCTGCCTGGATGTGACTGTGCAACCTGCTCTGGGAGAGAGAACCTGCTTTAGCAGGGGGCTGGACTAAGTTATCTCCAGAGGTCACTTCCAACCCCAACCATTCTGTGATCTTTGCTCATGCCAACATGCGAGCTGTCACTCGTGGTGAGAGCTTGGCCCATCACCCATGGCCTGACTCCAGCTGCTGGCACCTGAATGCCCACGTGTACACAATGTGTATGCAACCTGGGAAGGGGGGTGCAATAGGGTGTAAAAGAGGGCAGAAGGGGCTGTACTGGTTGAGCACTGGGCAATCCGGTGCTCACCAGCAGCTGGCCCCTTTTGCCTCCTCATCCGCATTTCCCCACGTTCCCTCCTTCCTAGACCTCCTGGCAGCTCCCTTTCCTCTCTGTAAGCCCTCTAAATGCCCCCCACCAAATGAGAGCATCTGCCTCTGCACTCCATGGCATGTCCTGCAGCCCTGGGCCAGGCTCCCCATCCCTGGCTGGGTTATGGGGCTTCCGCCTGCCCTCATAGCCCTGTGCCGGTGAGGTGCTCCTGTGCCAGCTCTGGTCCATACAATGGTGAGATATTTGAGTCCATGTTTTGAGAGATGATTTGGGGATTCAGTCTGTTGTGTTTCGCAAGACCTTTTATTCGTGGATCTCAAAATGTCATTGCAAATGCCAAGTCTATCCCCCAGGATCCAGGGAGATCTGCTGCCTCTTCCTTGTTGCCTCCGGTTCAGGAAGGGTCCAGGGCCGTGAAGGTGCCAAGTGTGATGGAGGGAAGAGTTGTGCAGAGCCAAGTGTGAAGGCAGCAGCCATGCCCATTGTTGTATGGGGCATTCCCGTGATAACCTGAAATAAGTTCTCTTGAACCATTTAAAGTTTGGCTGAAAAACAGCCGCAGTAAAAGGCTTGTGTGTCACCTCTGTCTAAAGCCACAGGAGAATATAGCAATCTAATTCTCTGTCGTTTTTCCCTTCAGTTGCACTGGCAGAGGGGACCATGCAATGCTTTCCTTTACTGGAGGCAAGCGGAGGATCCCAGCATCCCTGCATACGAGTCACCCGCCCCCTGACTTGTGGCAGTGTCTCAGAAATGAGCGTTCAGCAGTGCAGCAGTCGGTGCCGCTTGTGAAGCGTCAGCCAGTGAAGGCTTTGCCTGTGTGGCTGTGGGTAACCCTAAATGCCCCGCCTAACTCTGACTGGTGGTAGGGAGGGAGTGGGGGCTGCAGCTCCTGCTGTGTGGTGGGATGGACGGGCCAAGCAGAAAACACCCGGAGAGGCTGGATGGAGAGCTGGTGCGCTTGAGTGAATGCATTGTGGAGAAGGGGCTCCAACCGAAGGCGTGCCATGCTGTGCCCACGCCGGGGCTGCTCCTTGCCCTGGCAGGCAGCCGTTTCCTTTCTGTTTCGGGAGGAGAGCTGTCTTCATGGTGGCTTCGTGCAGCAGGGGTTTTATTTCACTCGCCAACATGGTTGCGTGCACCGTGACACTGCTCGCTCTTAATGTACTGTTTTTAGCTTCTGTCTTCGGCTGTGGATGCTTCCCTGGTGCTGCTGGGAGTGCCTGGTCGTGCAGCCGGCAGCCTGGCCGGCATCGGCCTCCTGCAGCAGTGGGACAGCTTGTGCCTTCCCGGGGAGCTGTGGGATGCTCTGCTGGCCTGCTCACAGCTGGTGCCCACCTCCCTGCCTTCAGCCCTGCTCTGCTGCGATTTTTATCAGGGCAAAGCAGTCCAACCCCTACATCTACTTAAAATCAATTCCTTCAGCTTGAGAGATTGGGGAACATTCATTTTTTACCAAGCTGCAGCTTTTAAAGGGTGATATGACTCGAGGTCTGGCTTCTCCGGCTCTGGGAGAAACCATCTGGTGCAGGAGTTGCTGATGCTGTGGGCAGGAGCCAGGTGTGGGACGCAGGAGGGTGGTGGGGCTGGGGCTGGGGCTGGGCTCATCTGCAGCAGCTGTGCTGCCTCGGGCTCCCCACCTCCAGCTCCGTGCTCCGAGCTGGTGCTCAGGGCCAGTTCCTGCCCAAGAGAAGCAGTGTAGCAGTCATCATCCAGGGCAAGCAGGGGTGGTTTTCACAGTCCCTCGAAACTGCCATTTCCTTCTGACGTGTGGTGTGTGTCTGTGTCTGCGGCCGGGTGCGCGGCGCTCATGTCAGTTGGGTAGTGCTGTCTTGATGAAGGGTTAATGTGGGACTATGGTGTGGTTGGTTTGTTGTTTTATTTCATTTGTTGTTGGGTTTTCTTTTTTCTTTGGTTTTTTTGTTTTCTTGTAGCATCAATGTTTCACTCTTGTTTTCTTTTCCCCTTGTTGTATTAAGGACAAAAGTTATTTTTCCATTCACTGTTCTTTTTGCTTCGTCCCTCAGAGTCTGTCTGGCTGTGTTTGCTGTGGTTTCCTCTGCACGCCCATCAGTGCTGCTGATGGTGAGATGCTCCGGGCTGTGAGTGTTTGGCTACAGCTGAAGCAGGGCAGCAGGCTGGCTGCTCCGGGCCAGTGTCCGGCAGGGTCTGTACTGTGCATCCCGTCTTCATTTTCTGTGTGGCCTTGAGGAAGGCATGTAACGCACCCATCCAGCTCAGCACGAGGTTGTGGCTACTACCCAAGGGTGAGGGAAGTCCAAAATATGTGTGAGTGCCCATAGGCAGCCCTTGTGTGAGGATGGGGCTGTACTGCTTCAGCCAGGGCTGCCCAGTCAGACCCCAAACTGTGACTGAGTAATTCAGACCAAAATGGGAGTTCTTGGGGTCCGGGAGAGATCTGCTTGTTACATTACTGGGGTTGCTGAAAACTGCTGCATCTCACATTGTTGTGCATACTTGGGTGCCGTTGATTACCTGGTCTGGCAGCCTTGCCTGTCACCTTAGGTTTGGGAAACACCAGGAGCCGTGCCGGCACACTGACACAGATGTGGCTGCTGGTGGCCTCATCCCCAGGGGAGCACGCTGTCCTTCCCGCCGGCAGCGGGCCTGAGAGCATTTCCTCTTGCAGCCCTCCCTTTCTCTTTCACTGAAATCATTTGCAACGAGATTATTTTGCTTGGCTCTGCTGCTTTGTCTCAGCCTGTGAGGGCTTTGGGGTTCATGGAATTTTCCAAGCGCCAGGGTGGCTGGAAGGGAGCTCCCATGGCGTCTGCAAACAGGGGGTGAGCTCCCACAAATCTCAAATTGGGAGTGTCATTGTGCACCGCCCCAAAAGCAAACACCTGTCTCCTTGCCCTGGCATCAGGCAAAATGAGGATGAGGAAGGGGCTCTGGAGGCGGGGGGAGAGTAGGAAGATTGCTTACTGCTCTTGGATCACTTCCCAGAAGTGCTTGCTGGAAAATACAGACTCCCCTCCCTGGGTCTGGAGGGAGGGATGGGGAAGTGGTGGGCTTGTCCCAGCTCTTGCACCAGCCTGGGCTGACTGCTGCTGTGGCTCGGTGGGCTGCGTGTGGGGTTTGAGTAACCTCAGTGAGTGGGCAGCAGGCTCTGTAGGCTCTTCGGTGGACAACGCATGCAGCCTCCAGCCCGAAGTGCTTGCTTTGCTGATAGTACTAAAAAGCTGCTGTGTTAAAGGAGTTTCCCAGACTCACTGAGCTTTTCTCTTACCTCTTCCATCTCCTTATCTAGCCTGTGCTGTTTCTCAGCATCGGGTGCCAGGAAGGAGGTGTGGAGAGCATCCTTCCCAGCAGACCCAGGACCTGGCACAGGCAGTATGCGGGGGAAAGAGGGGAGCTGGGCTGGCCCTGACACTCTGGCATTGTGGTCTGAGCAGTGGGGAGCTCTGGGGGCAGTGCCAATCAATGGAGCTTGGGGTGAGAGCCTGGGGAGCGGGAGTACTCTGAAGAGGAGGAGGCTCGGCGTGGTCCCCCTGAAGCAACCACGTAACCTGGAGACAGTCAGCAAGATCCCCCTGTGCGGAGGCAGTCCCTCTGCAGCACTGCTCCCGCTGTGGCCGCTGCTTGTAAACCTGGCTGTGTGGAAATTCCTCTTTGCACAGAAACCTTTAGATGTGTCTGAGGAAACCTGCCTGCAAACTGTCTGTTCCTGTGTGATGGGAGGTGTTTGTGTGCTGTGATGGTGACAAAATAAAGCCCAAAGCTCAGCTGGGCACCGGGAATGAGGCGGTGATGGGGCAGAGGATCTGTTTCAAGGATTGCTATGGGGGTTTTCCTCCCCATGCAGTTCCTCTACTTAATCTCTTACTTTAGACAGGTTCAGTTTTGATTTGAGCATTTTTGCCACTGGTGACATTCCAGCTGATGAAGATTTTCTCTGTAATAGGACTCTTGGCCCCACTGGGGTGAGAGTCTCCTTATAAACAGCCAGAGTGCTTCAACACGGGGATTATGATTGTCGTGATCTAAATCCTGCTGTGGCCTGTCTCTACTGGAATCGTCTTGGGGACAATTTATTTTCCTCAAGTCTCTTGGGATATATTGTGAAACCTGATTTAGGGGAGCAAATGTAAGAGAGTTTGTTGGCGGTGACGGTCGGGTACGGTGCAGCCGCTCAGAGTCAGCTGAGCACATTTCCCATTCCCTGTGATTTTTGGACCAAGTTTCCTCTGTGTTTTGAGCAGCGCTGGGTGTTGCGAATCCCAGTCCTGTGCAGGCAAGCGAGCTCCCTGCTCCTCCCTGGTCCGGTGTTGCTGCAGGTGCCCAGAGCAGCGCTGCCGGCCCCTGTGCCTGGCAGGTCTGCCTGCAGGATTTGTCTCCCAGCCCCGTGTGCCCATGCATCTCTTGTTTCTATGGGTGGGATTAAACCAAGCTTTGTGTCAGTCACTGTAAGCTTACCTGGTTGCTGGAAAGTTTTTTTTATGCGCTGTGATAACGCTTAGGAAAGTGTTTGAGGGGCTTTCTGGGACTTGCTTTTTTCTGGGAGCAAAAGGTCTTGACAGCCCCTTTCTGCCATTAAAGTACAAGCTGTTTGGAGGGCAGGTGTGCAACCACAGCTTGGGCTCTCTCCTGAGAGAAAAGGACAATAAAATGCCACGGGAGCGTAGTGCTTCCTTTCTCGTGTTATTTGCCAAGTGGACTCATGGCCACCCGAAGGGTTTAAATGAAGGCTGGGGAGGCTGAGGTTGTGCCCAAGGCTGGGGTTAGGGTGGCACCGTGTGCTGATGGCTTTCCCTGGCCAGCCAGACTCTTGTGGCAGGGAGCTGGAACAGTCCTGAGTGGGGCTCACAGCTCTGCCCTGGGGCTTGGGTTGGGAGCTGGGGGTTGGCGTGGGCTGCAGGCAGTGTGTCCTGGCTGCTGCTCCTGCACACTGAGGTTCTCCATGCAAGTAGTGTAAGGACAGGGACCTGTGCATCTAGGCACCGACAGGCCCTTGGCTTAGACTCTGCGTTGCAGCAGGTTGCAGCGGCCCTTGGCAGCTGGCTCAGCACGGATGGATGGTGGTGGCGTTTGCGGGCTGCAGGGGAGGCAGGGCATCCTTTGGACTCCTTGGAAGCTGCCAGCGTGGATCTTGAGCACAGTTGGGCAGCCCAGATTGTGGACTAAGTGTAGTAATTTTTCATTGACGGGGCATTACTAAAAATGGGAAGAAGCTGTACAGAACTCTGTGTCCAGAGCTCTCCTTGCCCATCTAAGCTGCGAGAGTTTGTAACAGTGACCTAAAGCCACCGATGGCTCAGATTATTGGCATTATAGTAAGTGTAGGAGGGATGCTGCCAAGTAGTTCAGGCTTGCATATAAGTTGATGGCAAAACTGCTGTAACTTTTAAAATTTGAGATTAATTATTTCTGTGAATTTAGGCATTGCATTGTTGAGTTAAGAGGCTGTGATCACTTTTTTCCTTTTTAAAAGTAATTTCTGTTTGGATAGACTAGAACCTAGATTGTACTTCACTAACAGGACAAAAAGTCCTTAACTAACAGCTGATTGTGTGCCCAATGCTGCTGGAGACAGGATAGTAACTCTGTGTCCTCAAGTGTTCACAGTGCTTTATAAAGCTTGGGTGAAAGGGGAGTTCAGAAGATACTACTTGCTTTGTTTTGCATTTAGTTACCCTCATGGAAATCTTTGTCTTCAGGGGTGGAACAGGCTTAGTGAAGAGAAATGGGTGAAAAACTTGTTAATGTGGGAATGCCCAGAGGGATTCGTGGGAGCAGAGCAACTGAAGTGACAAGTCCTGGAGCTGCAAGGGAAGTTGGTGGCCTTGAAGTGAGGTGGGAGATCTGGAAGCAGGGACCAAGGTCTTGCCTGGCCTGCGTGGTTGCGGCATCTTCGGGTGCTGAGGGAACCCTGAGAGTCATCAAGACTTTTCAATACTGGCATTAGCCATACTTTTTTTATAGTTAAGAAATGGGTTGCCAGACAGACTGTAGCTTAGTCTCAGCTGTAGGACCACAGAGAGTTCAGTTAGGTCCAGATGAAGTATGCTGCTGACTTCCATCCATTGCAGCGCACGCATGCACCGTTTGGTGAGCAGCCCTGCTCGCTGCCAGCATTGCTGTGCACAGTGGGATGCTGTGGGAAAGAGGACAGGCATAGTGATGAGTTGGATCATGGAGGTGTTCAGAGTGTGCTGTCCATATAACAGCTTCTCGCTTAATTTTTCCAGCAAAACAATAGTGAAGATACACGATTGCTGTTTCAAGTCTGAGCAGTTATTGCAAGACTGGAAACTCCACTTGTGTGGCTGTAGGCAGTGAGCAAGTGGCAGGGCAGGCATCTTAGTGAAGCGCACTTCTGCTTCAGCTGAATTTCCCCTCTGCTGTTTACAGGATGGGGATTTCATCTCTGTCTGAACTGTCACCCACTGGAACAGTGTTTTATTTCCATATTCTTAAGGGTTCAGTTTTGTCACAAGTAGAAGATGCAGCCCTTGGCTTGGAGTCCAGGGGTTTGTGCCCATCCTTACACACTGTGCTGAGGCTGGGCTGGGTCTTCCTGCCTTAAGACATTAAAAAGCAACATCACCACTGTTGCCTGAGCTTCTGGGTTGTGTGTCTGGCAGAGTGGTACAGGCTGCTGCAGAGGTATGATCCGCTCAGGCGTGAGCCCTGCCAGCCGTTGTGCATGGGTGCAGAGCAGTGTGGCAGAAGCTCTTGATGCTGAACTGGCTGTGGGGATTTCTTTGGAGGAAGCCCAGCTTTCGTCCTGGTTCAGTGAAAGACCCATGAGATGCCCCCAACCCTGAGGGCAGCTGGGACTCGTTTGTGAAGCACAACATCATCTCTGAGCATCTGCCTGGCCCACGTTTGCACTGAGCTGCTTTCCTGTCCCCTCTATTGATGGTGTGTTAGCTTCACGGTCATTCTTCCAAACGTCCAGTTGGGATTTCAGCCATTCAGCAGGCAGGTCTTAATCCGTTAAGACCTTTCTTACTCCTCTTAGGCTTTCCTGTCTTCCCTTGCCCTCAAAATCAATTCTGAATTATCTTACGATTTCATTTGAATTCTCTGAGGAGATGGGGCATTTTAGGCTTGTGAAGATGGGGGACCTCCTCAAGCCACATAGAAACTCTTCTAGCCTTGTCCTCTGGTCTCCAGGAGCAAATTTTCAGGAGGTACCCAGTTTTGCAGGTGTGGGCAGAGACAGGCAGCCACACCAGGCTCTGCTGCCTGCCCTGTGCCTCAGGTCTGTTGGTTTTGGGTGGAGGAGGAGAATTTTGTTTCCTGTTCGTAGGAATTAGACTGAATGTTTTTTCCCTGCCCTACCCATCAAACAGTGTGTCTCCCACACTAATGGGGGTGATGGATGTGCTTCAGATTGCCTAGAAGCTTCTCCCTTGGGGCTGGAATCAGTCATTCTGCTACTCTGGAGTCTGTGAAGAGGGAAGGCTGTTGCTGCTGGGGTCACTGGGATCCAGTGTGCTGGTTGAGCACGGGGCATGCCTTTTGATTTCCCCATCTACAGGATTGCTGGCCTGTGTCTGGGATAAAGCTGAGAAGAGCTGCATGCCCTGCTGATCTTGAGGAGCTGGCCCAGAAGTGCCGGTCCCTGCTTCTGGCGTAGCTGGAGCTGAGTGGCATCGGTGACTCTGACCTGGCAGCTGGGTCGGGCTGGGACCAGCTCTGGGGAAAGACGCCTGCAGGAGGCACTTGGTGTGGTGCTGTTGTCCTTCCCTCTCAGCTCCGGTGACCTCAGGAGGCACCCCTGCCTCTTAAAGGCTTTCTAGGTAATCCCTTGTGTGTGGAGGATGGGGCTGTGTACATAACGCTAGCTGGATTTGGGAGGACCCAGGACAAGCCCCAGCTGCATGTTGGTGATGTCCATAGGTAGCTGGTAGCAGAAGCTGCTGGGGACACGTTAATCCTGGTAATCTTCCTCACAGGGCTCAGTGCTGGCTGGCACACCGCAGTGCTTGGATTTGCCCGCTGCAGCAACCGTCTCCCTGCTTGTCTGCTAATTACAAAGGGATTAAAGGTGGTGAGCTGCCTGCTGCTCCTGAGCTGCGAGGGGCAGAGACCAGGGACTGCCAGTCCAGGTGTATGCCTCTTGCTGCTGCATCCCATCCCTGGCAGGGTGTTTGTGGGGTCGAAGGGAATGGCGATCCTGCAGTCTTGACCCCGGGCAAGAGCAGGGTTCCTCTCCCAGAGAAGCACTGCACCTAGGCTGCACAGTCAGCCTGGCTGGATCGGCTGTGGGGACAGGGGGCTGCTGTCTCTCTGTGGGACAGGAACTGCTGCCTCTGGGAGAGCTTCACCCGCTTCAGAAAGTGTGCGTGGTTTGCTGGGAAACTGTGGATGTGGAAGCTGAAGGCTCAGAGTGGGGGTGTTAGTTCTCCATCCTAGAACAGTCTGTAATCAGTGGTGTTCTCAGTTCTCGTTAGCATCAGCCCCTTCATCCTCCAGGCTGGGCTGCCTGGTTCATCCCGAGAGGTTCCTGCAGGAACAGCTCTGCTTCGCTTCTCCTCATCCCTCTGCTCTGCCCCGGCTCCCTTCTTCCCACTGCCCAGCCAGCTGGCCCTGGCAGCCCCTGAGTGAGTTAAACCCCGAGGCAGGTCCTCCGATCTGCCTGCACACAGGGCTGGAAGCCTGGGGATAAGGCTGACAGTGGGGGCACTTCGGGCAAGCAGCTGAGCCGCTGCCTGGTTTCCTGCCCTTGCTGGTGAGCTGCTCTTCTGCTCCTTGCACCCTGCCCCAGCAAGAGGCCCCTCAGGAAGGGTTTGCACTGCACAGAAAGTCTGTGTTTCAGAGCTTTGGAAGAGGAGCCGTGAAGCAGATGGCTGTGTTGCTTGTGGGTCTGTGTGAAGCAACAGAGCTAAGTGATTCCTCAGCTTTCCATCCCCAAGGACAGAATCACAGAATGGTCGAGGTTGGAAGGGACCTCTGAAGATCACCTAGTCCAGCTCCCTGCTAAAGCACGTTCTCTCTCCCAGAGCAGGTTGCACAGTCACATCCAGGCAGGTTTTGAATGTCCCCAGAGGAGGAGACTCCACAACCTCTTTGAGCAGCCTGTTCCTCTGCTCTGTTACCCTCACAATAAAGAAGTTCTCCCTCATATTCAGGTGGAGCTCCCTGTGCTGCAGTTTGTGCCTGTTGCCCCTTGTCCTGTCGCTGGGCACCCCTGAAAAGAGCCTGGCCCTGTCCTCCTGGCACTCGCCCTTAAGATGTTTGTAGACACTGATAAAGTCCCCTCAGTCTTCCCCATGTGAAACAGGCCCAGCTTTCTTAGCCTTTCCTCAGAAGGGAGATGCTCCAGTCCAGTGGGACAGTGAGAGCTGTGTCCTCGTTCGTTGTGGCACTCTGGTGACGGTTGGTTTGCAGAGTATCCCAACATCTCTTAGCTAGTGCAGTTCTCAGTGTGGGAAGAGGAGGAAGAGATGGGAAGGAGTGGGGCATGATCGTCGTTACTAGGCTGGAGAAGATGGGGGAAGAACTGGATCCATCTGAAATAAATTCCAGTTTAAGGAAGACCACAGTCCTGGGTTGCTCTCCTCTAGGCTGGCTGGTGGCAGGTGAGTTCCTTCCTGCAGCAGATACTACAGGATGGCGCTTCCCCTCCCTCCTTCAGCAAGGCAGGCGGGTGTCTGTCACATCCCAGTCTCCTCTTAGCGCTTGGCCTGAGCACTGACTTCGCAGAGCCCGGCCTTTGCTGCTTATAAGTGCTGTAACTTGAAATGCTCAGTCCTGCCAGCAATCTCAACTGCTCGGGTGGTCTGCTGTTGTTGCAGCTGGAGGCTGTGCTGGCCTGCAGCAGGAGGGTTCTCCACCGCTGCCACCTGCTTTCCCACCCGCAGCAGCCTCAGCCTGTGCATACCACAAGCACCTGCTGCCTTAACCATGCTCCAGACCTTCTGACCCAAAATAATGTGCCATTCCCCACCAGGCACGTGTGGAGGAGTTTGGTGGGAGACTGTATCTGTCTTGCGCAGATTATGGTTGTTTGAGGGTTCATCTTGCACTACCTGGCCAGGTTATTTTCTTATTCGAGTGCTGGTTGGAGTTGGAGAGCCGATGGAGGGATCTCTGCGAGGCTGCCTCATACAGTGGCTCTGGGGCAGGCAAAACGCCGCTGGCTGCGCTGAGCACGGTGGTCTCTGGAAGAGCCTTTGTGACTGCGGAGCTCTGGCTTCCCGATGGCAGTTCCTGCTGTGGATGTTCAGCAGGGCCGATGCAGTCGTCCACGCATTGTGCCAGGAAAGTGGGTGTGCTAATGGCAGTGCTTTCTAGCAGGGTTAGTAACGTTTTTATAAGAACATTGCCTCCCATTTCAAGACTCAATGCAAGTTGCTTCGTAGCACCAGCACTGCCAGCTCTGGTTGAGGCACCTGCAGAAGCTAACCTTGATTCTAGTTTCTGTATTTTGTATCTGGGCAGTTCTTGGTGGTGTCACTCACAGCGTGGTTTTTCTGCTCTGAAGGTGCCGTGCTCCCCAGCCTGACAGCAGCTCTGACCCCCTCGTTCCTCCCTGCAGCCGCCTCCTGCACGGGGCACCGGGAACAAAAGCTCCTTCTGCTACTGTGGGGGATGTTGATCCTGGCAAACTCTGTGGATGTAAATGATCTTTGTAGAGTTGAGACAAGCTGAGCTAGTGCTCAGATCATTCTTCTTTTTTTCCTGGCGTGCTTGAAAAAGGAGGGACATCAGGTATTCATGTGTGAGGGGCAGTGAAGAACATTCCAGTCTGTTTGGGTTTTGATCTTTTTTGATTTTTTCCCTCTGTCCTTGTCTGCTTTACAGTGTATTGCCCAGCAGGATGGACAGTGTGCCCTTAAGACAGGAGAGGTGCTGGCATTTGGTCATTTTGTCCTGAAACTTAAAGGTGATTTCATTCTCTGCTGTACACGTGTGGCTGTATCTGGCTCCCACTATCCCTTTGCATCTCTTTGCCAGTTGGGATTGCCATGTATTTGTCACTTCTATTTCCCAACAAACCAACTGTTGGGAGCAGAGAATACAGAAGCAGTGGCTGAAGCATGCAACAGGGATTTGTGTTTACAGTGTTTACAAGGGATAACTGAGCCTGGCAGCTGAAGGTGGCTGGTGGTGCCCCCCTGGAGAGAGGGGAGCTGAGTGAGCACAGGCTGGCGTGTCCTTGCCTGTATGACCTGGCCCCGATGGGTGCATTGGCCCCATGTCCTCAGCTCGCTTCTCATCTCCAAGTCGGCTGTGGCTGCAGCTGGGGGTCCCAGTCCTCAGTGCTTCTGTCAGGGTGACTTTCAAATGCATCGTGCTCTGTCCCAACTCGGTCGGTCTTTCTCTCGGCCTTCTGTGTCCCTTTTCACTCGGCTCTGGAAAATGGGTTGGAAATGAGATTACAAGGAGGTTATACCTAACAAAAAAATGCTCTGAACTGATGCGAGAAGGGACTGAAATGCACTGACTGAAGAAGAGGCAGTAATTAACGAGCAGCTTTGGCAGACAGTGGTGCTTGCCTGGAGATGACCATGGGATGGGCTGTAGGGGTTCAGCAGAAGGACACCTGCAATCCAGAGGCTTCTGGTGAGGGGCAGGTCCTGCTGCTCTGTAGGCATGGGGTGTGTTTGGCTCGTTTCTCAGTCCTTGGTGTTAAACAGAAACCCTCACCACTGGCTTTGATGATAGAAAGATGTAGAAGTGTCTTGATCAGTGTGTCAAGTCTGTGATCTGTGTGGTGATGCTTCCCCACTGACTGCATGCTTCTGGAGAGCATCAGGGAGTGGAATAAAGCAGATTTGTCTCAAAACACAAATAATGTCAAGAATGATCTAGTGCAATGGGAGAAGCCTGTGCTTAGGTCAGAGTTCAGAACAGTGAAAATTCATCACTGTACGTGACGTTGAGCGAGGCTGACCTGCCACTGGAAAGTGTGGTGCCGACAGGCGTTTTGGTGGGGAAAGCCCGGCATGCCATAAACCCCGCTCCACAACTGTGGGCTTCCCGTAAGCTCCCGCTCTTGGCGAGGAGAGCGAGCAGTGCCTGCTGGGCTTGGGGGGAGAGGAGCTGCCCTTCACCTCTGCTCATGGGCTTTGCGTGCAGGAGCTCACAGCCTCCGTCAGGGAGGGCTGGGACAGCATGGGCAGTGCTGCCGGAGGGTGAGACATTGAGGGGTACGTACCTGTCCCCTCTTGCTCTGACCAGTGTGCATAGCAGGCTGCCCCTCGCTGAGCAGGGGTAGCAGTGGGGGGGTCAGGGCAGCTCCTGCCCTTGCCCCATCAATCGTTGCCTGTGGTGCGCCTCGAAAGGGGTGCAGTGTGACATGAGGGCTGTTCACACTTGCTGTTCACGTTGCCATTCCTGCTGCCCATTGCCTGCAAGAGGAGTTTTCCTTCTGGCAGCATTACTTGTCTGACCCACAGCACTCAGCTGCCCCGTTCTCATCTAGGTCCTGATCCCTGTGATGCTGGGTGCTGGGACCTGAACACCGCTGGCATTGGCTGCAGCAGCAGGATGGTTTTGGTGGTTGTTTCCACCATGGTGCTGGGAGAAGGTGTGGACCTCAGGGCAGGTCTCTGGCTGCATGTGTGGGGCAGTGCATGGGGATTCATGGGGGATTTCAGGAGGTGAGGACTGCTCCAGGTTTAGGATCGCACTGAAGCAGAGTGTGGAGAGGTTCATGCCAGAGCCATCCTGCAAGTGCTTGAGCACTGCTGCCCATCAGGTTCTGCTTTCAGGGTGCTGCGGGTTTGCCAGGGAGCAGGGTGCAGCTCTGTGCCGTCCCTCCTCTTGTCAGCCAGCTGCTGGAGGCTGATGCCCACTCCCCATCGGGTGTTTGGGAAGCTCAGAGGCTGCTTTCAGCTTTTCCTCTGCAGGCCGAGAGCTATGCTGGAAGCACATCCCTGCAGGAAGCCAGTGCTGGTGTCCCAGCAGAGGGAGGATGGTGGCTGTCCCTGCCAGGCACTGGGAGGTGATGGTGCAGAGCCTCTCCCAGAGCCTGTGCTATCCAGCCAGCCTCAGGTGCAAGTGGACGGGACTGGCTGGTGGTTAGAGTGTTACGGCTCTGAGCTGTCTGGTGCCAAGCCGAGCAGCATGTGCTCCTCCTGTCCGGAGCCACGTTGCGGGGACTAAAGCTCTGTGCTGGGGTGGCTGTTGTACTGGTGGCAGTTTTTGTGCCACAGCAGCACGTGCTGCCTGCCCCGGCGCAAGTGCGAGGAGCTGCAGCAGGATCCTCAGGGCTGCTTCGTTCCGGAGCCACTGATGGAGCTGTGCTTGCTTCCACAGGGGATGCAGCCCTGTGAGAGGGACCTCGGCAGCAAGGGTGGAAAGCAAACAGATCTTGGTCATACATGAAGCGGGGATCCTTGTGATGAGTGGGGAAACCTGTAATGCCTGTGTCATAGTGTTCATCACAGGCATGTGGCTGGGGGGTATCTAACGCTGAGTTTTGAACTGTGCTGAAGCACTTGGGCATTCCTTGGTTAAAACTTCACATTTGCTTTCCGGTGCTGGATTACTCCTGCCAGAGCTGTGCTTTCATGCCCTGGAGCTGTGATCCAGGCTGAAGACCTGGCATGTCGGCACACCTGTCAGTACCCCACAGAGCTCAGCAGCGCTGTGCAGCGTTTCGGGATATGTGTGGCTCCCGTGCAGTTTTTGAGGTGACTGTGCTGCTTTCTGTGATTCTTCCCAGGACCTCTGGGCACAGTGGGCTGGAGTGCTCGAAAGCCCCTGCTGCCAGCAGGGCTGTAAGGTCCCATAGCTGAAGGCTGAACATAATGGTGGGTCGTGGAGGCGCAGCATGTCCCCACGGCTGGTCCGTGAGCTGGGGTGTGCCCAGCTGCCGTGTCCTGTCTGCACGGCCAGAGCCGGTTTGCGGAGGGACCGGCGGGTCCCCGCTGGCACTGCCGGGCGGTGGTGGGGCAAGGAGGAGCCATTGGCGCAGCACGTGCTGTTTTTAGGCCTTGGGTAAATGTTGGTGGCGTGGCCCTGTAATTATTGGGACAGGGTGCCAGTGGAGCCGGCTGATAGCTCCCCTGGGAAGTAACTGGAATTTGGCATCAGGTAAAAATAGAACAGGTTCCTCCCCAAAACACTTTTAGCAGCTCTCCCCTCACCCTGCCACATGCCCGTGGAGCCGTGCGTGGGCTGTGCTGTTTGCTCCGCGCCTGTGGGTGATGGCTGGGGACTGTGGCAGTGCTGCTCGGCAGGACGGCTCCGCTGGCTGCGGCTGGGCTGGCCAGGCGGGTGCTCTGTCCCAGCCCTGTGGCAGCACGCAAGGAGGGATGCGAAAACTGGGGCAGGGGAAACCAGCTCTGTCCCTGCATCCAGATGCAGTCACTTGCTAGGCAGAGCTCCCGAGGTGCGCCGGGTCCCCTCTTCCCGGGAGGGTTTGAACAGCAGCACCCGCCACTGGGTGCTGCACCAGCCACGGCGCTCAGTGCCATCCCATTTAGCTCAGCAAGGCGTTATTTTTGCTGCAGGATGGAAGTGTGGGCTGTGGGGCTGATCATGGGCAATCCTGTGCCATGAGCGTGCTCCTCTGGCTGAGCCGGGGATGTGGTCACAGCCAGGGACGCTGGCTGGCTGCTCAGCTCAGCCTGAGCCCTGGGCTGCATCCAAACACCACCTCCATTCCTTGGAGGTTAACCTTTGGTTAATTGTGGAATCTAATTCCATTTCAGACACAGGGCTTTATAAGCTGTGTGTTGCTGTAAGCATGGAATTTGGTTATACACAGCGAGGTCTCCTCTCACGTTATGACCCAGTATACCTTGAACACCAATATGCTCAGGAGCTGTGTGTGCTGGCACCATGTCTGCCTAAAAATCTTCTCTTTGCTTAGCCTGTATTGGAAAGGAGACACTTTTTGGGCCCATTTCATATAAGTAACCCCACATCTACTTGGCCCTACAGCCCCTTCACCTCCAGACAGCAGCAATCTGGCTAACACTGCCTTTTATGACCTATTTTGACTCTCACGCTGCTCCTGTATTGCATGTGAATGCCACAGCTTCCACAAGGCACGTGAGCAGGAGTGCTGATGTGTCCTGCACAGCCCCTGCTCCAGGCTATCTGTGGGTGCTGGGGAGGGCAAGGAAAGGGATGGATGGAGCATCCTGTGCTGCCGAGCAGCTCTTGCAGCTCCGCTGAGCTTGTCTGGCAGCTATGCCCGCTCTTCAGCACTGAGCATCTCACCACAGCCATCAGGGCGTGGAGGAAGTGGGTTAAAAAAAGATCATTAAGGTGATGCTGGCATGTACTGTTGCTTCTGCTTTCTCGGTTCATGCTGCTCTGCACCAGGGAAGGGTGAGGATCAAACTCAGTGCTGCGCTAATAAGGCTTGTTAGTGGATTTCTTAATGATTCCCACTTAGAGTGGGCATAGCTTTTTGGGCAGACAGGGTCCCCCCTGCTGCACCAGCTGAGATGAGTGTGCTACTCCAGTTGTCCTTTCGGTTCATGCGTGCCTTGAGGGGCGGTGGGGAGAGCAGCTCTGCTCTAAAGTAGGTCGTGGAGTGTTTGATCAGGAACATGGGTAAATCATGAGGTTTGTATCCCCCAAATATCAACAGCTGTGCACTGAAAATACCTATTGTGGTGGTAAACAACCAGAGAAGATAAATTTCTCCCTTCAACCCTGTACCATGCTGGCTGAAGCTGTAACTGACTCCCCGCTGCTGTGCCTTACTCCCCTCTCCACACTGCTCTGAAACCTTTCTCCACCTTTAATATCTGCAAGGCAGTCCTGGGGCACCCAAAGTGGTGAGGCTCACCCTGTGTGAGGAAGATGTTGGAGACCCACCAGCGTGCTCATTGCTGAGGTGAAGGTGCTTTCCGAAACTGTCCCCGCTGTCCTGTATTGTCCCTCCAGCTGCTCAGCAGTGCCTGGTGTTCCACAGCCCCAGTGCTGGAGGAGCACTGGTGTGCTCAGCGTTCGATCTGCATAGAGCATTGCTAACCCCCCCATCAGCAAACAGCTGGAGCCTGTGCCAGTAGTGGTCTAAATCAGCCAGAGCTTCTTCCCGCAACTGCAAAAACCCCAAAAAAGCCAACAACCCACTGTTGCAGGTGGACAGCCCTGAGTCAGACCACTCTTCTTTCTGCTTGAGCTGGCACAGCACGTGTTCGGTACAGCCCTGTGAGCATCAGCGGCGGGGCAGCACCAACCCTTTTTAGCTTGGAGGAGATGAATGTCTTCCTGGTGTATCTTGGTCCGGCTGCCTGCAGCATACCTGCCTGTGCTTGCTGCCCAGCTGCCAAGGCATGCCTGCTTTGGTGTGCCACTCCACAAAGCTGTCCTGCTCCGATGATGCTCCGCTGAGGAAGCGGTACTTGAGACAATCTTCAAATGCTCAATGACAGTTGTGGGAAATTGAGAACCATGATTTTTTTTTTTCTTTTCAGATGAGTGAACCTGAATTTGTAAGATGCCCTGTGTTAGGCAGTCTCATCATTTGGAGTGCTTTGCTTGCACTAGGGACCACTATTTTCCATCTCAGTAAGGTCATGGTGAGAGGAGTGTGCCCGAGTGGGGCAGTCAGTGTTGGGAAGCGTTTCCCCTGATTGAGTCCTGTGCAGGCCCCCGGGTAAGGTCTGATGCTTTGCTGTTGCTCTTGGTCCTTCCAGAGAGGCGTTTGCAGATGCTCAGGGTTGGAGCATTCCTGCTAGGTGGGGGGATTCCCTCTGCAGCACAAGTGCTGTGCTGGGATACAACTTCTTCTTTTTGGCAAGCTGGATTCTCCAGAAACTTTCACTAAAATGCTGGCTTTTGAGTTTGTGGTTTACAGAGATTTGGGAGTTCGGCCTGCAAAGTATAAGCCAGGCAAAGCTATTTTCAGTGAGGTTAGATTAAGGGAGAGCCTTGCAGTGTTTCCAGGAGTGGGATGGGGAATCTGTGTCCGGTCACCTCGTGCCTCAGAGTGCGCAGCCATCACCTTCATGCTTCAGGTGGAGCACACAGCTTGAACAGCCAGGACCTGCTGTTTGGAGCCAGTTCCTCCCCCAAGAGAGAATTAAAAAACAAAAAGCCAAAGTTCACGCAAGTGTTTTCAGTTGGTGGCACCGGGTGGAGGATGCTGCTCCCAGCACCTTCCATAGCTCCACATCACTCTTGGTCCCTCCGGGCTTGCAGAGCCCCCCTGGACACCCGTCTTGCCTTCTCCATCCAAGTGGCTGGTGCTGTCACGTTGCAGCTATTGATTCTGCAGCATGTTTATGCCTTAAAGCAGTTCCTGGGCTGTTGCTGTTTGGGACTGTTTTTGTGGAGGGCTCCTCCGAAGGGACCTCTGGGTCCGGACGCAGGCTGGGAGGAGTGGGTGCTCTCTGCAGCAGCCGGCAGTGACCGAGGCAGGGTGCATGGTGGTTTGGGGGGGCTGGGGGCTGTGTGTTTGCGTGGAGGCTCCGCTGGTCGTGTCAAGCCCGAGGTATTTATGAAGGGCTTCCTGTTACGCACCGACAGGGAGCATTTCCAGAAATGGCTATGGGTGAACAAGTGGTAGGCAGCTGTAAAACGCTTATCTCTGTCTCCCTGCCAGTAACCCTCCGGGCCCCAAACAGCACTTTCCTGGGACGAGCTCTCGGAAACGGACGGATTTTTTTTTTTTTAATGACTTCCTCTTATGCCTTAATGTTTCTAAAGATAAATACAGCTCTCCTCTTGGCATCTGCTCAAAGAACAGTAAAGCTTTACAAAGGAGCGACGCTCCATATCAGCATGTACCGTGCCTAGTCTCTAAATCTGCAGTTTGTTTCATAGTAGTAAATCTTTCTCTCCAGCTCCTTGCCCAGGATGATTTATTTCATACTGAACAAGAGGTCCTGCAGAGCTGGGCCCTCCTTCAGCCGACCAGTCCTAGATCCTGGGATCTTTCCTGACCCGTTCGGCTGTTTGCTGTGGGGCATGTGTTGAGGCAACTGTCATCCTGAAAGCATCATGCTTGGGCAAGAGCAGTGGCTTCCACCTTGTTGGGATTGCTGAGCAGACCTTTCCGCAGGGATCTGAGATGGTGGGAGAGCGACCAGCTTCGCATCCCTGCAGCCCCATGGGAGCTCCTGGGGTTTTCCAGCCACAACTCCTTGCACCGCAGGGGTTTGCCAGCATGCCTGACCCTGTCAAGATTCTGCCTTGCAGGTCCTGGTGCTGCTGCGCTGGCTCCCTGCAGCATGGTGCTGCCCCAGGGGGGGTCCGGTCCCCAGCCGCCCCCGGGCTGCCGGCTCGCTGGGCTGCCCGCTCTGCCTGCTCACCATGCTGGTGCCATGCACCCGCCAGCTGGGGGAAGATGGAGTGTCTCGCCGACACTTCTCAGCCTTAATTTGAGAGTGAGTAAGAACAGGTTTGAGGAAGGTAATGACAGCTCGAGAGCAGGGGCCCGGGGAAGGAATGGTGTGGAAATAGAATGGTGAAGAGCTCTGTAAGGGTGAACAGCGCCGTCCAGTTCTTCAGAGGCTTTAATTTTAGCTCTTCTATAAACATCTCATTACTAAGCGGCTCATCCAGAAGAACCTCTGAGAGTCGTGACTTTCGGTGGAAGCGCTGCGCTGGGAAAACACGAGCGGGTCCTTAACCGCTCTGCGCCAGCCGGGAAGAGGCGTTCCTGTTAACTCTACTTGAGGATGTTTTATCTGGGAATAAGGGACCCAAGAAGGGAGTATTTTGCCTGCCTTTGGGAGGTGTTCCATAGTTGTAAGGAGCTTTCCCAACAATGAGTTGGTCGTGCTTTGATTGGAGTTGCATGTAGACAGTTTGCTTCACCACCCAGTTCTGTCCCATTCCAAACTGTTTGTCCTTCTGATCATTATCATCTTGTGTTTACAGAGAGTCAAACATGTCCTCAAACATCACCAAGGCGATGATTAAACACAGAATGAGTTCATTTTTTCCCTATTTTTTTTTTTTTTTAATTTACTCAGGACAGGAATTGGTGTTCTGGGTGCGACTTTGTCTCTTTGTCGAGACTTTTGCCTTAAATATCGCCAAAAGGACCTTTGTAAGAGCTGAAAGTTTCTGTGTCATCCTGCTCCTGTCCTGCGGACTTGCTGCCAGGCGCATGTTCTATATCTGATTCACATCTGCCTCTGGTCCATGGCCATGTGTGAGGTGCTGGTGCCTTGGCTGCTGTGCAGGCATCTGGTGTTCCTGCAGTCTGGGAAAGGGTCGAGTTTTGTCTCTTCCCAAGTTTCTTGTTCCGTGAAATTGCACTAGAACATGAAGTGAAGAATCATGAGTGGATTATTTATTTGTCTGGATTATTTACTTGTCTGGCTTGCTGCCCCCCCTGCCCCATGCAGACAGAAAAGGTGGCTGTGCCTGCAGCAGGGGCTGGGTCTCCTGGGGGGGAGCTGGAGGGGACGGTGACAGTCCAGAAAGTGCCACTTCATATACACATCTAGTAGCAAAACAGCTTCTCTCCCCCACTGGCTGCGGGGACGGAGCAGTGCCCCCTGAGATGTCTCATGGGTGGATGGCACGCTGCAGTCGGCACTGCCGGGGTGGCACAGTGCAGCGGGGACAGGGACGGCTCCTCCCGTGCCAATGGGATGTTGCTGGTGGCTGAGGTGCGGGGACAAGGGCAGTCTGCTCGGTTCGTTTGGGGCGGGTGGGCTTTCCCCAGGGGAGGGCTCAGGGCACCCGGGATGGTGGCAGACGTGGGGCTGCCCTGGTGGCTGGGAGGAGAAGGCCAGCCCCGGCCCCCCCAGCACCGCACACAGCCCTTTTGTTTTCCTCCATAGAAAAGCCATTCTTCGTGCTCCTTTCATAAATATGTAATGAGTGAACAGTGCGGTCATTGTCCTCCGAGCAGACACTCGTAGTGTTGTTCTGGGGCTGCTGTGCCCGCTGGTGCGGTGGGTTTGGTGGGACTGGGGGAGGACCTGGGTCTCTAGGATGAGGATGGCTTGCTGGGCTCAGTTCTATTTCTGCCTTACTCTATCGGCCCCCCCCCCGCCCTCAATCCCCCAGCTTCTCCACTCCTGCAGTTAACGGGAGTGCTAAGTGGTGGTCCTGCCTTTCTCATCAGGTCAGTGTGAGAAGTCTTCTCACAGGAAACTTTTGAGGCCAGCAGGATGAACACAAGCCTGGATGTGAAGATCTTACAACTATGGAAGATCTCAAAGGTGCTTCTCTCCTACTGAGAATGAAAGAAACGAGGAGGGTTTTTTTCTGGAGCCTGCCTCTGGAACTGCTCTTCTGGGGTGAGGTGTCATGGGCAGAGCAGCAGAAATAAGAGCCACTGATAACTTGGGCTGGAAAGGTTGTATCTGAAAGTGAAACAGCAGGTGTGGATATTAAAAGTGAAAAATAAAATGGTATTTCCTGGTTGGCATGCTTGAGAGGAGAACCATGCAGCTCTGAGAGCTCGGTGGGAGCTGTTGAGCTGTAGGCAGGTGTCTGTCCCCGTGAGGATTCATCTGTTCTGGCTAGGGCAGGATCCTGCTGAGCTGTCCTCCAGCAGCTGTTGTGGCTGCAGCTTGTCTCCTGCTCGTCTCCACTTGGGAGAGCTGGAAGCTATTGACCGAGATTGTGTGGGCTCCTTCCCTTTTTAAGCTGTTGAATTCTTTTTCCCTACAAAGTGAATTTCATTATACAGAGGAAGAGAAGCAGAGGTATGGGGAAGGTGGTCGTAGCTCTTCTCAGTGACTAGAAGAACTGCAGTAGCTTGTCACACGTGGTTTGATGGTCTTGTGGGTCAACGTGGTGGGATATGAGGGTTACCTGCAGCTCCCGTGCGATCAGCACGTGTTGCTGTGCGTTTGCAGGTCAGACCGTGGCGTATGCAGTGCTCTGTGCCATGACGCAGCTGAGCAGTTAGGCATGGCCTGGGGAGCCGATGATGCTTGTCAAAGCTCTGCAGAGATTGCAGCCTTGGACTGCTCCCTCTCTTGTTCCTGGCAGACCTTTCCTGTTTGCTGGGCAGGAGTGAACTGGGGGAGCTTCCTGCTTTTGCTTTCTTGTCACAGGCGTCATGCAGCCAGGTGCTGAAGCGTAATCTGGCTTGGGTTCAGCTTTGATGGACTGCAACAAGGATGTGCTGCTCCCCGTCACCCTGGAAAACTGCAGAGGGGGAATGTGGAGCCTGCCAGAGCCTCCCGGACCTTGCTCTGCACATCACGCTGTTCCCGA
This sequence comes from Ibycter americanus, assembly GCA_035590275.1. Taxonomy (NCBI): domain Eukaryota; kingdom Metazoa; phylum Chordata; class Aves; order Falconiformes; family Falconidae; genus Ibycter; species Ibycter americanus. Next base: position 73,148,536 of record JAVJGI010000060.1, on the reverse strand, counting down.
CACAGTCTCATCAGTTTTACGCAGGAGCTGAACACAGTGCTTTTGTTTTTTACTTCTAGCCATCCTGGGTAGTCAGGTGCTGGTTTGTATTAAATATAACCTACATGTTTTGCGTGAGAATCTCTTCCTCAGGGCTTCTGTAGAGAGGGTGCTTGTTTTCTTCCTGACACTGTGCAATGCCCCGTTTCTTGCTGGCCAGCACTTGGCAGCTGTGCTCCTGCACCCTTGTGCCAGGGGCCACCACCTCACGTTGCAGGTGGAACGGAGCATTGCTGAGGGGTTTGCTGGCAGGTTAGTCAGACCGTAACGTTGGTTGATGCAATAGCTACTACTTCTTGTGGGGTGGTTGCCCAACCACTGTTTGATCCTGCTCGCAGCCCTGTGAGGGTTACGTGGATCGTTGCTCATTCCAAGAGCACCATTAGTGACTTTCTCAGTAGTCCAGTCCATTTGCATCTGATGGAGCAGGCTTGCAGGCATGGTTTGGGTATGTTGCATCACTTACCACAGATCTTAGCAGTAAGTTCTCAGGTCCCCTTGCAGGTTGTGTTTTGTGGCTTCGTGCCTTAGGGGTTAAATCTGTTTTGCAGGAAGCCACTTCAGTAACTACAGTCAGTGCTTTGTATCGTAAAGTATTGTACGATGCTTTAAAACAGCTGAACTTTCAAAATAATTTCTGCTTTGAGATACTGAGCAGCTCTTGGAAGCCTCTGCTTAACACCACTTCAAAGTGGTGATGAAGTTGAGGTCCATCTCCCTGTACCTGGGGTGTACTGGCAAACTGTTTTAGCGTTTGAAGTGATCCCCCTGCTCTCTCCTGGCAGAGCTAGGCACCCCCAGCCTCTGTGCTGGAAGCAAGGGGTGAAGGAAAGCTGAAGCACCTCTTGCTCATGTGTTGAGGACTTGTGTGCTTTGCGTTCCCCTGTATTATATCATACCGAATTTTTGAGGTTCAGGGGTGTGGGAGCTGTGTCTGAGCCTGCAGAAGGACTGATTTCTAGAGTCTGACTGTACTGGGTGTACCGTGTTGCTTGGTGAAACACCCTCCTGTGCTTCAGTAACCTGAGAGCAAAGGGCTTCGGGTGTGAGCATTGGAAAAGGACTTGTTCCAAACAAGATCTGTTGCCTAAAAAGCATGTGAAAATTCACTTCTGCAAATCTCCTCACTCTCTCACTGCAGCAATCTCCACAGAGAAAGTCCAGCTCCCACAGCAGCTGGAGAAGCTGCTGCCTGGTTGGGTTCCTGGTGGCCAGACCCTGTGGCTTCCCAGGAGCCTGGCCACTGGGACCCAGACTGGGATTGCCTGTGCTGGGCAGCTGGGGCTGTGACACCTTTGTGCTGGCTGCTGTGCACCTTGTTGTGAATCAGCACAACCCCGAAGCTGTTTTCCTGCAAGCTGGTAGGCAGTTGCTGGGTGAGTTTTCCAGGGGAGGTGGACACCTCTCTGCCAGGGACTGGAAACACTCTGGAAACAGGGCCCGGGGGCCCAGGAGATGGAGTCCTGGCTTAGTCTTTCTGTACGGTGTTCACAGACAGTTCCTCTTGTCACATCAGTTAAGAGACACAGGAGTGAGGGAGGCGATGGCGAGTCCCTCGCCTGGCCATGACCCCACCGGACTGAGAACCGGCCGTTCCCAGAGAGCATCCCTAGCATGCCAGTGCTCACTGCCACTGGCCTGCCCGAGAGTTAAGGTCATCTGGTTGTGTTGTGTCAGTTGAGTGTTTAACTTTTTGCTTATTTAAAATTTCCTGTGTTATGATAACATCTCATAAACTTCCAAATATAGCTTAACGCTAATTTAGACCGTAACAGGCTGCCCCAGGAGCAGTGACCAGGTGTTACCTTAAGTTGTGCCAGCCTTTTTGCAGCACAGTGGCAGGAGGAGGCAGGAAGGAAGATGTGAAGCGAAGCAGATGTGCAAAAGCTGATGTTTGCAGGCACACGTGCTTTCCCAGGATCTCGGCTAGGGACAGCAGAAGAATCAACGGGGCTGGTCCGGCTCCCCGCCGGAGGAAGGGACGCACTGATCGGACAGCCTGATATGGCCAGTGAGCAGCTTGGACACTGCGTGTGTTGAATGATGGGAAGTAGGAAGGCAAGGAGTAATCATAACAGGCTGCCTAAGTTGCTGATGAGGAAAGAAGGTCATCAGGAGCAGTCAGCATGGATTCACCAAGGGGAAATCATGCCTGACCAACCTGATAGCCTTCTATGATGGAATACCTGGCTGGGTAGATGAGAGGAGAGCAGTGGATGTTGTCTGCCTTGACCCCAGCAAGGCTTTTGGTGCTGTCTCCCACAACACCCTCAGAGGTGAGCTCAGGCAGTGTGGGTCAGGGGAGTGGGCGGTGAGGTGGGTTGAGAACTGGCTGAACGCCAGAGCTCAGAGGGTTGAGATCAGCGGCGCAGAGTCTGGCCGCAGGCCTGTAGCTCATGATGTTCCCCAGGGGTCAGTGCTGGGTCCAGTCCTGTTCAACTTACTCATCAGTGACCTGGATGAAGGGACAGAGGCACCCTCAGCGAGTTTGCTGGTGATACCAAACTGGGAGGAGCGGCTGCTGCACCAGAGGCTGCGCTGCCATTCAGCCCGACCTGGGCAGGCTGGAGAGCTGGCGGAGAGGGACCTCATGGAGCTCAGCAAAGGCCACTGCAGGGTCCTGCGCCTGGGGAGGGACAGCCCCGTGCACCGGCACAGGCTGGGGCTGACCTGCTGGGAGGCAGCTCTGCGGGGAAGGACCTGGGAGTCCTGGGGGACAGCAAGTTGCCCATGGGCCAGCAGTGTGCCCTTGGGGCCAAGGAGGCCAATGGGACCCTGGGGGGCATCAGGAGGAGCGTGGCCAGCAGGACGAGGGAGGGGATCCTCCCCTTCTGCTCTGCCCTGGTGAGGCCTCGTCTGGAGCGGTGTGCCCAGTGCTGGGCTCCCCAGTTCAGGAGAGACAGGGAGCTGCTGGAGAGGGGCCAGCAGAGGCTACAGAGATGATGAGGGGACTGGAGCATCTCCCTTCTGAGGAAAGGCTGAGGGAGCTGGGCCTGTTTAGCCTGGAGAAGAGAAGACTGAGAGGGGATCTTATCAATGTCTACAAACATCTTAAGGGCAAGTGCCAAGAGGACAGGGCCAGGCTCTTTTCAGGGGTGCCCAGTGGCAGGACAAGGGGCAACAGGCACAAACTGCAACACAGGGAGCTCCACCTGAATGTGAGGCAGAACTTCTTCACTGTGAGGGTGACAGAGCCCTGGCACAGGCTGCCTGGAGAGGTTGTGGAGTCTCCTTTGCTGGGGACAGTCAAAACCTGCCTGGACATCATTCTGCACAACCTGCTCTGGGAGAACCTGCTTTAGCAAGGGCTTGAACTAAGTGATCTCCAGAGGTCACGTCCAACCCCAAGCATTCTGTGATTCTGTGAAGAAAATCCAAGTATTTCTATCTCCAAATATCTAACCCACTCATCTCAGAATTTCAGAAAGGCTCTATTTTTAATATGCAATAATATTCGTAGTCCTAAGCCCCTATCTGTATATTCTCAGCATTCACCCCTTTTGAGACGAAACATTTAAAAAATGTTTTGGGTCTAATATACTTTTTTAAAAAAAATTCTCTTTAAGGTTTGCTATTATGAATGGCATTCCTTCTCTAAGAATGAAAACTTTGTAATATTTTCTGAATTTCTCAGTCTTTTAGAAGTCTGACTCCATTATGAAAAGCTACATTTGAATGTTACTGTCTTAGTCCATTGATTAACTTTTTGTGCATATTCAGTTATATCTTTTTTTTTCTTTTAATTAAAAAAAAACCCACCTTCTCTCCTCGTATTAGTAATTTAAAACCAGCAGAATTAAGTATGTTAATACTCCTTTTTTCAAAACGTTGGCACATTTCATAAATTCAGTGCAACAAAGGGTCAGGATAATATGAATGTGATGGCCAATGGGGGAAATGAGTTTGCCTAGTTGATGATGGAAACAGAGGAAACTAGTTAGATCTTAGCTATATTAAGATATATACTGCAAGAATGAACCAAGGAGAAAGATACAGTTAGTTCCGAACTGAAAATATTTTGTAAGGAAGCTTACAGACAAAATAAACAGCATCTTTGAAGTCCATTTCTAATTGATTTTACTGATTCACCAAAGGTAGTAAAGCAATGCTAAGAATCTTATCAAAGATTTACATCAGCAACTGAATTTGAAGGTGAAAACTAAAATAAATAAAAAAACCTAGTTGGCTTCATCTGTTTTATGAATTCAACGAACCCTTAGAAAATATGCACAACTGCAGCCTGCAGAAAGCTTTTCTTAACAGTTAATACACTTCTCTATTGCAAAATGAAGAACCTACAGGGTGTTAATAAATTGAGTACAATAGCACATCTTGCTTTTAATAAGATGTTTGTTCAGAAAGCACATTAAAGACTCATTCAAAACGAAGGTGATAATGCATATGTATGGTGCCTTAATGATGAGAAATCACACCTTTCTTTCTTTTTTTCTTTCCCAGCTCCTTCCCTCTACACCTTTTTCTGAAGCTGCACATTTTTAAATGAGTTGCCTGGTCAATAAGTAAAAAGAGTATTAGATGTCTTTTAACATATTTGATTTTTCAGATAAAATGGAATGCTTGAAAGATTCAACAATGATTGAAGGTGTTCACTTTACTCTAAAAGCTTTCTTGGCAAGTTCCCTACAAAGGAAGCACTTAATTGCCATGATGAGATCCTTGCAAAGATTTATGTTATAAAGTTACACTCCTAAACTCAGTGTAAGCATATTAAGAGATGATAAATAATCAAAATCTAAAGACCAAAACACACAGCAGAAAAGGTAGCTCCTCTATAGTTACACATCTAAAATCCCTGCTTATATATAATCTCAATTCCAATTGTAAAGCTTCTGTATCAACTTCCTAATTGGTTTAAAATTCCTAAAGTGTGAAAAAATAAATAAATCAAGGATTAAAACTATGATTACAAAGGTGTTCAAATGATTAATCACACTAACACTTATACTGGGGTTATCCTTATACAAGATCACATTAGATCTTATATAATGGAACAAAACTATGGAAGAGCTCTCCTATGGCGACCCAGATTTTTGGGGACGTCAATGATTTCTAGACTCAAAGACTTACCCGGGGGAGTCTAGGAAGTTATAAAACTCCAGGCAAACTAGCAAGAGGCATTACCCTTAAGAAGTTTTCTGATGACCTAAATTTATTTTTACCTTTAAGACATATTTCTCATATCTAACTAGCGCCTCCTAGAAATCTGGAAACCAGAATGCATCACTGAGACTTTGGGAAAATAAGAATCAGAATATTATGAACAGGATGCTCGGGAAAAACAAGTGGGCAGTGTCGGGGAATTTCCTGGCAGTGAATGCCAGACAAATCCTGCACTCATCTGGTAAAGACTATGTCACGTGCCTCCAGTCTTCAGCATGGGCATGTTTACAGTGAATGTCTACATTAAGATGAATCTCTTCTTTTTAATTACTGAGATCCTAGGAAAGTAAGGTGAGAGTGCTTTAAATGATGTAACTGCAGTATCTCCCGTCTTGTTTTGAGAAAGCACGATTGAAAAACTTGCAGAAATGCCTGTTTCTGCAATACAGTGCATTTTTTATGACTCCAAAAGCTGCAAGTGATTTGATAAGCATCAAATAAACATCAGAACAACCCCGAAAACCACTCAGTTTCAGTAAATCTGATTCATTCTTATTTCCTCTGCACCTCACCTTCCTACCACTCCCAGTGCACACACAGAGCTCTGTCCTCTGAGTAGAAAGATGCCAAAGTGCAAACAATCACTGATAGAAAAAAGGTGGGCCACATTTAATTTAAATCATACACAAATTAAAGCTATATGTCACAGAAGAGAACGTGGCACACAGCCCTTCAGAGAATAAAATACTATCCTCCCTAAAATATCGACCATCTGCCTGTCAATTTAAATCAATCATTTGCATACTTTTTTTCCAAATCACAGAGGCTTTAGAAGTGTGAGGCCTTACCCAAAATGAATCAAAATCAATGGAAGATATATTTCATTGGGTTTTGGATTAAAGCATTGTGCGAAGATACAGACAGTTCTGACATTTTGCCCATGGTTAGTATTGTTAAAAATTCCACAAAATTATGAAGTATATCTGACTTTACTGGGAAAGGATTGCACACCTGCTTTGTGCTTGCAGGGACCGGTTCCCTGTACCCCACGTCTGGAGCCAAATATAAACAGTGTAATTTCCCATTGATGCTCTTTGCACCCAAGAGGACTATCAGAGGTACAAGCCATAAAAGAGCTGTATCCTCTCTCTGATAATCTGAGAGAAAAAGTATTCTAGTTTGTTTTCTCCACAGTCTTCCCCTCTTTCAAAAGACAAAGTATGTTTACTAAACTGCCTCTTTAGAATGAAGCAGTATTAAAGTTGAAAGTTTGGTGTTCTGTTTGGTTGTTTTCCACTTGAGGCTTTTAAGATGAAATGTTTTAGTGTTGTTATGACAACCACAGTAAATTACAGACAGTCCTGAAAATCTTCAATCTGCAAGACACATCAAGCACAGAGAGATGTCTACTACGCTCTGCTCTTGCAAGGTCACCTCTTGGATCAACTCCTGTGATGTCAGATTTGTTTTATCTGTTATTGTTTTTATCTTCCATTTCTTTGCTGAGCAACTTTTCACTACAGTTTTATGCCATCAAAATTTCTATTAGAAAAAAATCATAAATCCAAAGTAACATTTCCATGACCTTTTGTCTTTACTTTTAAGCCCAGTTGATACATAAACACCAGCCTGCACATTACCATCACAGCAAATGCTGTGTCAGAAATACCAGGACTCCAAAAATCATCATTTACACAGAAGAATATGAAATGACACTATCAGTTAAAATATAAGGCATATTGAAAGTATTTTTCATGTAGCATTTTAATGCGATAATTAATTCCTAAAAGTCTGAGTATCAGTCTTCATATAACTAAGTGGATGCTAATATGCCATCCATAAAGACTCCCCTTATTAAAATACAAATGAGATATCCCTTATGTTTATACATGTGTAAGTACAATTAATATTGCAACCCAACTGGAAACAAAATTGCTTTAGTTAACCAACCATTGCAAGGCAATCAAATGTAGTATCAAATGTAATTGTAAAAGAACCATTTGGGGAATAACAGCAATTATTTCACACAGAATTCTCCCCTCCTTCCAATTCTTGTAGAATATTTTTCATGCATCTCTATGCCAGAAAAATAATTGGACCATCACAAGTGTCAAAAGCAACCCCCTTTCATTCTGCAGTACACATGAAAATTCAGACAAGGCCATTTCATTTAGAAATATTGGTTTGTACCTCTGATTTGTAACTGCATTAATCTAAAAACATTTAAGTAGGTTTTATTTCTCCAGCTGTACATGCAGCTAGGGAATTGGGCAATACCGGTGGAGCAGGGAGCAGAGAATGGCATTTCTTTATTTGCCTGAAGCGAAGTGCTTTGGACTTGCCTTCATAAACTTCACAAATATTCTCTAAAGACTTAATATTTTTCTAACAGGTAAGTATTATTTTAGGGCTGTAGATGTAAACTACAGTTCAGATATTTCAATTGACTTTGTGCTTAATGAGGAAACAACATGTTACAATCCAGTATTAATTAATTTTTTTCCTTTTTGACTCAGAATATACTCAGTATTATTTAATTATTATTCTTAATTAATATTCCTTTGAATAATTTTGCGCTGTTTAGCAAATTAATGAGTAATTGCCAAAATTATTTTGATATTTAATTATCAATGTAAAATACCAAAATTCATTATGATCTTTATTTCTGTCACTTAGCTGAAAACTAATGGTAAATATGTAAAACACGTGCTCTTACCTCATTTTAGATTTTTATTTTTGCTCTTGAGACATTCAATATACACCTGAGAAGTATTCATTTATTAATAAAAAGAATATATATAGCCCCCAGTGTCAATCTGTGTATTTAGAAAGCTATGCAAGGTAACAGGGGATAGGAATATGAAAATACTTTAATACCAGATATTCACTGTTCAGTAAGTTGCTGGGTCACAGCTTCCCAGGTTCAAATTAATATCAGTCTGAGATTTCTATGTTCACAGCTATTTTTGCTTTTGGTAAACATGAACAGATTATCTCAGATAAAACCAAAATAAAATTTAATAATTCTTAAACTTTGGTAAAGATTCCTTTAACTATTGATCCTGGCAAGATCATGGAGCAGATCCTCCTGGAAACTATGCTAAGGAACATGGTGATTCAAGACAGCCAACATGGCTTCATTAAGGGCAAATTGTGCCTGGCAAATTTGGTAGCCTACTATGATGGGGCTATATCATCGGTGGAGAAGGGAAGAGTGACTGACGTCATCTACCTGGACTTCTGCAAAGCTTTTGATACTGTCCCACACAATATCCTTGTCTCTAAAATGGAGAGCCACAGATGGACCACTCAGCATACAGGGAATTGGCTGGATGGTCGCACCTAAAGACTTATAATCAATGGCTCAATGTCTGGGTGGACACCAGTGGCGAGGGTGTTCCTCAAGGGTATGTATTGGGACCAATATTATTTAACATTTGTCAGGAACACAGACAGTGGGATTGAGTGCACCCTCAGAAAGTTTGTGGATGACACCAAGATAAGTGGTACGGTTGATACTCCAGGGGGATGGGATGCCATCCAGAGGGACCTTGACGGGCTAGATAGGTGGGCCGTGAGAACCTCATGAGGTTTAACAAGGTCAAGTGCAATGTCCTGCACCTGGGTTGGGGCAATCCCAAACATGGATGCAGGCTGGTCAATGAGTGGATTGAAAGCAGCCCTGTGGAGAAGGACTTTGGGGTACTGATGGAGGAAAAGCTGGACATTAGCTGGGAATATGCAATCACAGGTCAGAAAGCCAACAATATCCCATGCTGCATCACAAGCAGCGTGGCCAGCACGTCAAGGGAGGTGATTCTGCCTCTCTACTCCACTCTGGTGAGACCCCATCTGGTGTACTATGTCCAGTTCCAGAGCCCTCAGCACAAGAAAGACATGGACCTCTTGGACCAGGCCCAGAGGAGGACTACAAAGATGATCAGAGGGCTGGAGCACCTCTCCTGTGAAGACTGGCAGAGACAGCTGGGGTTGTTCAGCCTGGAGAAGAGAAGGCTCTGGGGAGTCCTTACAACAGCCTTCCAATACTTAAAGGGAGCCTACAGGAAAGATGGGGAGGGACTCTTTATCAGGGAGTGTAGGACAAGGGGTATGGTTTTAAACTGAAAGAGGGTAGATTTAGATTAAATATTAGGAAGAAATTCTTTACTGTGAGGGTGGCGAGACACTGGCACAGGTTGCCCAGAGAAGCTGTGGCTGCCCCATCCCTGGAAGTGTTCGAGGCCAGGTTGGATGGAGCTTTGAGAAATCTGGTCTAGTGGAAGGTGTCCCTGCCCCTGGCAGGGTGTTGGAACTAGGTGGTCTTTAAGGTTCCTTCCAACCATTCTACAATTCTATGATTTATCAAAAAGTCAAACTTAAATTGTTACTTTTGTTTTTCTTTGTTTGTCTTCTTGAACTAGTTGGAATTTAATATACTATAGCACTGGAAATATTGGAAGAAAATCTACCTTTAAACAACTACAAACAGTAGGGAACAGGGATTTTAATAAATGTGGATTTCTATCAATGGTTTAGTCTCAACTTTTTTTCTAAAAGGCAAGCAAATTCTCTCCTTTAGACAATTCAACAGTCTTTACATGAAATTATTAGCTCAGATGAAAAAAATGAGGCTGTGGGACCAAATCTGGATCTTTAAAGGTTTTTCCCTGTACTAGCTAATTTCAAAAGACCATATCTGAAGATGTTGAATTTTTATTATACTGTGACATTAACATGCAAATAAAATTTTAAAACATCTTTAATGCTTACACACCTTTTTTGCTGTGAACTGTGCAATAAACACTCATATTTTGAATAAGGTGCTAGAACAAGCACTCTGGCAGTCTTTTGATTGACATATCCCTTCTAGCTCTGTATAGACCTTGGTATTACGGCCAGCCCTCTTTGCCCTTTCTCTTTTGGATTTGTTCCACTGAAGTCAGCCCATATATTCTTCCCCAGAAAGTAACGTTTGTGATATTGTCTTCTTTAAAGTCCATAGGTTATTGTTCAGCTGCAATCTGACTGTCAAGGACATTGCTGATTGGGAGCTCATTAGAAGTAGAAATAGATTGTCCCAAAGAGTTTTTTTCTACAGTGACTCATATGTAATGCTGCTGGAAGGGCTTTCATCTCCCCAGACCTAATCCTGGATGAGAAATGAACCTCATACAGCATGATGTAGACCATTCATAATGCTATCAGAAGTACTTTAAGAACCACCATCTGCAGAGTTTTATGGTATATCTTCTATTTTCCATCACAGCCATTACGAGAATGAATCTTCCAGTGAAAATTAAGTTTATCAGAAAGATCTGTGTGCAAACTAATTTGAGCAGGCATATTCTAAAAAGTAGGCCAGAAGAGAAGAAAGATTACTTCTGGCAAAAATGGAACAAATTAAATTATAAGAGGCTTAATACATTTATTTGAAATTTAATTGCATAACCTAATGTCAAGGTTATTATATGGTGCACACTGTTCTCATCCAAATTCAAAACAGAAAGCATAAGCTCAGTTTGCAGTTACTTTATTATAAATCCAACCGCATTTTTTATTTTATTCTGACCATAGTCTTTACCTAAGCCACAACGTTAATAAAAAATCACATTTCAAAATTACTTTGAGATCTCTCCTCAGCAATGAATTCTGATAAGACCAGAAGCCTCTCTGGTATGACTGACTTCTACTGCAAGGGTAAGGAGAAAACCAAAAGCTGTGACAGTGTTGTTGATGTCATGCCAGTGTGTACAGTAAGAAGCAAAATAATTAGAGCACCTGATTGTATTTACACTGTTCTGCACTGCGTCCATCAAACATGCAGGTTTTGTGTTCTATTCAAAACAGAGACACATTATCAGAAAAGGCCTCTGTAGCATTCTCATTATTGTATCGCTATGGAATATGCATTCTCTGTTTTACTGGGTTAATACCTTCATTCTAATGAAGCTGTGCCTGTGCAAACAGCATACTTAAAAGCATTCAGGTTGTGTCCAGACCCTCTTTGCACCCCTAAAAGCCAGTCACTCTTATATGAATTATTTTGCCTGACCTTAGGGGTTTTTTTGTCTGTTTGTTTTCAGATCTCCAAGTGTCTGAGGAACATTGGATCAGAAAAGACATTATAGAAAAACATTGTGCATTTAACTGTGTGCCACTATGATTCTAGTCAATGTGTAAACACAGTCTAGGTTTGTAGCAGCATCACATAAAAGCACCACCTGCCTTTATTTCTGAAGGAACAGGTAACGAAGTCATAAAAAATGACTTTGACCCTTAGCAGGGAACTGTAGCCTAAAATTAACAGGCTTATAATCATCCAGCACTATATTAATTTGGCTTCATCAGTAATAAAGAATTAATGTTGTACGTTTTACAATCATCACACTTGTTTTTCAGTAAGTTTGAAATGATTGAAGAAGATAATTTAGTGTTTGATCAGGTTAGGGCTTCTTTCAGTAGTACTAGAAACTGAAGAGAAGAGATGCAGTTATTAATGCAGTTATTAAAGTATGGAAAGGGATTAAAAAAAAATAGTCTATGAATCCCAATATTGGCAGTCATGTAGAAAACCAAATCCTTCTCTGTTAAGCTTTTTCCTGCTTTTTTCCACCACATCAGGAAAAAACAACTTGTAAAAATATTTTCTATGATTCTGTGTTTTAGTGCTTGGAGTAGCACACTTTTAACTGATAGTAACCATCACTTAGAGGTCTTCTCTGTAGTCATTCCTTGTATGTCAAAACAGATGGTCTTGTGTACACCTCAGAGCCACCTACCGGGTCTCTAAAGCTTCCTATGAGCTTCTGAAGTGAAAAGTCCACTTTTTTCTCTAGACACCTGGACTGAGACTCTGTTTACTGAATAAAATAAAATTCCCATTCATAGTCAATGACTCCTTCTGTTGTGGATATATAAACATGTTTGTAAGAATATAGTTAACATTTCAAAGAGAAAATATACAAGAAGATTAAAAGGAGAAAAACTGAAACTTACCCCAAATTCATCCCTCCACTGATGTGATGCTTGGTACTTTTCTGCTTCTTTAGCAAGGCGCTGAAAACCAAAGAGACAGAGAACGTACATTTTAGTCTTTACTGATTCTTCATACAGCAAAGTCTTTATTTTTTTAGTTTCTTCATATACATGTTTTCTTTGTATAATTTTCTATATAGCTATGCTTTTTCGCACTTTCTTGAAAATTATGTGTATTTCAGTAAAGATGTGCTCTCTCATTTCAAAAGTGCTTTCTGTATTATTTGCTTATTTAAATACTCTAATCATGCATTAGAAAACTCAACCCCTGTTCCAATGTCATTTATAAAGTTCTAATTAAGTTCAAAATCCACGAATATCCTTCTGAAAAGACTTTCTCTTTACACATACCACCTTGCCTTATATGTATTAATTTAATCTACTATCCAATGACAAATATTTATTAGAATCTTAAAACACTGTATTATGGACATTTATTTCTCCATTAAATTATTTAGCCTCAATTATAGGAAGTACTGAAATCCCTGTGATTATTAGGGACCCATAAAATGCAGTAATTCGGACTAGCTGTAGTCTGGTCCCATGGACTGAATACACATCAGCAGTTGGAGAGTAACAGGCATGCTCCTAGAGGGAATTTTTCCTGTTTAAATTAAATCTGAAAGAAATCCAGTTTGTCCACTTAGCCCCATGGGAAGCAAAGCACAGTGCACAGGAATGATGCTCTTTCAAATCAAACTCTTGTACAGACACATCCATTGGGTTGGTGACATGTCCCTCCTTATACAAAATCATAAGTCTTTCAAAAAAAGCTATTTGTACATACTTATGAGAAGTTTACTACAATTTTGCACATAAAAATTGCCAAGTGTAATGCCTGCTCTCCAGCTGAGCTGCACACAGCATCCCCAATGCCGGCAGTCCTGGAAGCATCCTAAAAGCAAACAAGCCCACTCTGAAGAAGCAGCTACCTGATACAAATATTTGTAGTTCGTGTGGACTCAGCCATGTTCTAATTGTTGAGTGACCTACACTCAGAACTAAATTATTATATAGCCCAATAAAATTTTAGCAACAGTTTCTGGAGATTCACTGTCCTTTTCTAACAGAAAGAGTCTGGCTATATCCACCAGATAACCAGGGATGAAAACGTTTTACTGTGTAATGATATGTGCACAGTGAGCCTGATGATCCTTTTAATATCCAGACCAATTCCTACAAAAAATGAACTGGTAGTCTAAGTCACATTTTCAGTTGAGTCAACTGTTAGTTCTCGCTAACAACCAAAAGGAGTATGGACCAGTTAGTTCACATGAGCTGGAATCGCAGAGATGGTGCTGCCAGAACCTCACCTCAGCCGCATTCAGGATAGCAACCCCTGTGTTACCTCATCCCATGACAGCAGTCCCTCTCCCCTCTCCAACAACTATCAGGATGATAAATTTTACAAAGCAAAACAGGATCTTTTCCTTTAACATTTGCAATCATTCTCTATAAACAAAAACTACCAATAAGCCTGTGTGCTCTGCTGCCAGAAAATGTGTCCCCACACACTTGTCTTAGGGTCATTGCCAATGAGTCTTAGCTAACACAAAGCTACTAACATCTTACAGGCATTGCCAGCTGGAGGCACCCTCCAGAGTAGGCAAGTACCACATGTACAGAAGAAAAACTAATTTGATGCATTACACTGTTAAAAAGCACAGTACATCTCTCTCTTGACCACACTGGACAAACTCCCCAGAAACCTACAGTATTTTGAAGTTTTCTGGTAATTTCCTAGAACAATTCTGTCCGTCTAATTTCTTCACTCAACATAGCCAGTCCTGCATATAAATTTACATATCCTCTGAAGAGTTCAAGCCAATTAAGTGATGTTTCACCAGACTGTAGCAAAGCAAAATATGACACTTACTACACATGCAAACAGCTGCAGTCAACACTACACTCAAGATTTCCTTCACAGTCTCCTTCATTGCCTTAAGGTACCCAGAGAACTGCAATTGTTTTCCACAAAAGACAGTGGAACCCAAATGCACAAGCTGATAGATGGATTATGAAGATAAATATAAACTGAGCATTAACATTACTAGGACTTTTGCATGGAAAGAACTCCAGCTGCACTTGAAATTCCTTAGTTCCATGAAAAATCAGTAGATTCTTCAGCTAATCCACACTATAAAGCATAAATGCTAAAAGCAAATAAAACCAATATAGTCGTTTGGGTTTTGTTGTTTTGGGGGCCGGGGGGGTGTCTCAAATGGAAAGAAAAAGAAGATTATCTCCCACCAAAGAGATACTGTGTTCTTACTCTCCTTGAAGAATTTTTCAGTCAGGTTTAAGTTAGAATCCATCTTAACTGTCTAAGTAACCTGCTAAAATAACACTACATTTCAATTCTACAGCTCTTCATACCTTAAAGTAGTTTCCAAAATGAGAAGTTGTCATTTGGGGTACGTGTACCTCTGTTAAAGGTAATGAAGCTCATACAAAAGCACAAGCAACCAGTCACAGAGATGCCATAACGAACAATGAGAAAATGGCTGTTCCTTGACTCCAAAAAACTAAAATGCAACACCTCATTGGAAGTACACATGACCACGAGCCACACCTATACACACTGGCTCCAGCAACAGGCTGAGACACCTTTCTGATGTCTTTTTGACTGCTTAACTGCAGTTTGCTGTACTGCATAGCAATCAATTTAATTTTTGCATCAGTTATTAGATCAATTCTCCAAATTGTATCCAAAAGTTTAGCTGGAATGTATCCAAAAGTTTAGCTGGAATGTATATTTAGAATTTATTTTCTAGCATCCTATGTCAGAGATAGAATTAAAGCCTAGCCAACTTAATATCAACCCAGTATTGTTTTCCCTGAAACAGATCATCTTTTTCATCGATTCCTATGAATGCTACACAAATTATTAGTAGTCAGTGTAGTAGCTGTTCGCCAGGACTAGAATAAATCTGTAAGTTGAGTGGTCACAAGAATAAGTCATTTGATCTCTCAAAACGGGGATAAATATGGTAATTTTACTTTCTATTACTTCAACAGAACAATCCTGTGATCTACAGCTATGTAAGTTACATATGCAAAAAACATACAAAGGCATTTCCCGAAGACCAGTCTACTACAGTACTCAGACTACCCAGCTCACCTCCAGCAGAAGATTTTTATCAATTTTATTTATTTATCAATGTTTATGTGCAGGCTATGACAAGGACATAGATCATGCAAGGCCTTAATTTTCAAAAAGTGGGTGTTTTAAAATATATGGGTTGACTCGTAGGAAGTCTGTGCATGCACGAACCAGTATCATTCTCTCCTATGTAATAACTTATGTTTTTAGGAAAGATAAGGGAAGAGCATTAAATTTAAGGAAAAAAAAATATTATGAAGCTAAGGTGTTCTGAGAAGTGTTTTATTTCTATGCAAGGTGCAAGGAGAACCTTGTTGCTACAACAACATGCAGTCTAAGAACTGAGACATTCACCCTTCCACAGACAGAGCTTTGTTATAAGCCAGAGTAAGAAGTCAAAACTCCTGGGTCAAAAATATCTAGATTGTGAAGCAAAGTCATTACCTATGCCCTTTAATGTGGCACAAGAAGAGACTAATTTTTCATTTCTCTCAAAGAAATCATGCCTGCTTCCTTTTGAGGTATGCAAACGTCAGGTCTTGCCTTCCCTGTTTTGATGGAAGAGCCTCTGGAGAACGCCAACAGAGAAGTAACACAACAGCAGGCTGACACCTGACACTTCCCATTTTCCCTTTCATTACAATGAGGGTTTAATAAGGTAACACCTTATTTAACACCATGATCCACTGCAGTTCCCTATAGGTTTCTCTAGCAAATACTAAAATGCTGAGATTCATATTTTTTAAATGTAGGAAAATAAGCAGAAATGGTTCTAGAACAAACATGCAAAACAATATTGCTGCATTTATGTTTTAATAATTTCTTACTCCATGTCGCTGTATGTGCGCTGTGAAGACAAAAGCTGTGAGATGTTCCCAGACCGTGAATGAAGCTCTGCTTAACCTCATATTTTTACACAGAGAGGATGAAAAACCAATCACCAATAAAAAGGGGAAAAGGAACAAAAGTAACATGTAACAGAAACATTCTGTTTTACCTCAAGGTACTTAAAAAAACCTACTTTGTACAATCTGCTGGAGAACGAGGATGCTCAGATTATGGCAATGAAACTCAAATTACTCTGAAGTAGTACATACATTGAAAAAACACGATCACAAAGAGAGTGCTGCAAAAGCTAACAAAATGCTGTAGCATCTCTTATGCTTTTGGAGGATGCCCTACAGCTGTGAGATGGTGCTTCTAAGTAAGAGACCAAAAGGGAGGATGCCAGATTTAGCCAGTGCGAATGACACAGTAGCTGACATCAAATTTAAGGTACCTGAACATAGTGATTAAACAAGCATCTGTTTAATAAATGTTCCTAGATGAAACAATTATTTCTATCTTTTTTTATTTTATTTTAACTTTTTTAAGTGAATAAGAACTTTTCTCTCCCTTGCTGTTTTCTAAATAGTGTGCAGGGCGCATTATTTTTAGAATACTTAGCTCATCAATACAAACCCAACCATCCCTTGAAAGACAGCCACTGCCCAAAAATAAGATTTTTATTCAAACTTTCAAAGAAGTCAACAGGTATCTTCTACCATATTTCCTTAAATCTTTCAGAGAATGGTTACCTTTAAAGCAAAATAGCTATTGGGAAAGATAGATAAGATGCAAGTGTTATTTACTCCATCAGTCTGTGAACCCTTCTTTAATTTTTAAAGGGATTACAAAAGATGACACCAAAAAAAAGAAAAAAAAAAAGAAAAGTAAACCAAGAACTGAAAACCCAAAGCCCAGCTGCCTGTCAATCTCAAAACTATCAATTTTCGAAGGTCTTGTCTCCAGGTTCCAAGTGCATGTTACTATCTCTGAATGACAGCCTTTGATGTAGCACAGACTGCAAGAAAGAGAGCTGAAGAATCTTTATCTGATCTATAAAGATCAGCTCCCTAGAAGGCCTATTCATCTTCCAGCCTTCATTTTTGTGCGCATATGTCATATCTTTATCTCCTCCTAGCCAGCACAGAATTCTGTCAGCTAATGGCCTAATTACAATTATATTCAGTACAATGAAATAAACTTTTTTTGTGTTTCTTACTCTCCTTCAAGTAGTCTTTAAAATAATATTTGACTACCCCCTGATATATTAAGTTATTAAAAAATGTGTAAGCTTAGAGTTATTAGACATCAATAGCCTCACAAAGCTTTCTAAAATACCAAATCTATGGATTTTTTAGGTTATTTTAAGAGTATAAATACCCAGGGAGAACATATCAATATCAAGCTTAAATTGAATGAGGTAAAAACATACAATGAACTCCTGATTTTAATATATGATCCAAATATTCAATCCTGTTCTTGCATGAACACTAAAAGCCACAAGGAGTAAGGAGTAAGTGTAAAAGTGTTTTCAAACATGGTTTTCATATATGTATCTGAAACACAGATATTGTTATTCTGTGGATGGTTATGAATTACACATAAATTGCAAGAGAGAAATATGAGGTAAAGATTTAGTATGACTGGAATAAGATGTCTGAAGTGGCAATGGAAGACTGATACTGTTATTTATACTGATACAGTATATTGATACTGTAAAGATACAGCTTTAATACAGACTGACAAAATTTTAAAGAATTCCATTTTCACCTCAGTAAGCTGTTACATTCGTGTGTTAAACCAAATTAGAACTATTTTTTTCCACCTTGATTCTACTGGCTTTACTTGCATGGAGTATGTTACATTTTCATAGTAATTCTTGGTAATTAATTACCCAAATACCCATAAATTACACTATTCGTTAATTTCCTGTTACCCTATTGTATAAAAAGATCACCCAGTTTGGCTCAAGGGGGTGTGATTTCAACAAGCAACACTCGCAAACTGGAAAGTCGGTAGCCAAAAAGTGAGAATGGGAGCGCTAATGACAGCAAGACCATAACCCCCACCTAAATACATGTGGATTTACTTTTCTTTGTCTTTATTTCCATTCTCCCAGTGGGGCATGGGAGGGATTCATAGGGACTGATTAGCTTTTTACATGTAACTCTTAGGAGGATATTTGCTATATGACCTTTCTCACAAGTGGGCACTCACAATAATTATCAGCATAAAAGGTGATCTGGCTTTGATGAAGCTGTGGCACATTAGTTGTGTGTCATGGTTAAACCCCAGCCAGCAACAAAGCACCACGCAGATAAGATGGTCCCAACCATAAAACAATGTCTGAGATTGAACCAAAAACATACCTAATTTTGCTGATTTAATTCGTAACCACAAGGTTTAAGATCTCCTCTTACAAGTAATTTTTTTGTTATTAAAAATATTTTGATTGCTAACACTGTAGCATGTTTCTATAACAACTCATATTTCCCTACCTCAAATAAGAACTGTTATCCTGTGCAGTGCTCTATTCCATTATGTAAATAGCATAATCCTCAGTGTAAGTGTAACCAGAATTTAATACTTACACAGATATTTTTTTTTACAGTGACCAACAGTAAGATTTCATTTTGTGCTGATCTGCAGTGTGGTTTTGTATCATCTATTTACACTGCAGAGTCACAGCCTCTTCCCCTACTCTGACATCTGCTGTGCCACATGATGGCAATCTGGTCTGTTAACGAGGATATCTGAAGCATATAAGGTCACAGACAAAGAGTATGTTTATAACAGGTCTCCCATACTCAACATAGACCTCGTGTGATATATTCCCTAGCTGCTCTCTGGAGCCAGTTTCACTTTTGTCATCTGAGGCAGTAGATGAGTCATATTCACAAGGAAAAAGGGTTTATTAGAGGTCTGCTGACATTGTGAGACTTACCAAAGCACCCTTCATATAAATTACTGGCCTACATTTATACATAATCTAACACAATCAGCAACTAGCACAATCTTTGAAAAAGGTGATATTATTATACTCTGGACCACAGTTCAAAATACCACCTCAAACTTTGTCTTCCACTATTAACCATTACCAACAACCTAAATTGCTTGATTTATTTTTTTTTCTAAACCAGCTGTAGATTACAAAACTGAATTTTAATTAAACCATAAACAGTAAATTACATATTTTGTGTGCTTGTCTAATTGGTTTCAAGCCATTTCTGCTTTATTCACATGAACAGTAATTCTATTCCAGATCTTAATCAGTTTTTCTAACAAGATGACCTCATATCCAACACAAGGCTGTCATGTTGGCTAAAAAGAAATCAAATGGAAAAATTTTATTATCACCTTCTATATATTTAGAAGACAGGGCTTTAAAGAATTTCTTTATCTGTTAACAACTACAGCGACAATCATTCTTTATGATTCAAGACAATCTTTATCCTTATTGTTTAATTAAATGAGTGAAGGAAGAATCGGGCTGATTCTCCACTGAGAAATTTTACCCTTCTAGTGGTTTTCCAATTCCAAAGCAGAAGACTTAAAATAAATGAAGCCACTGGTCTAAATAAGATCAGAAATCCATAGGACGCCAAATCTGAACTAAAGCACTTGAGATTACAATATTGCAAGTGAAGTTAATGCTTTCTGACATCAATAATCATATTGATTTTAATAGGGAAAACTGAAATAGGGAGACCCTAAATGAGTCCATCACACATGTGGCTTTTGACATCTAAAACGTCATGTGCAACCACCTGTCTAAGACAACACTGTCATATAAGAAAAGTCAAAAAGGATAAAACCAAAAGACCATTTGTAACAGTAACACTTCTCCACTACATAAAAGCAGCCCTTCTCTAAAACATGAACTGGAAAGAGCTCTTGCCTCCTATTTCTTCCTTTCTCTTATTGTGTGGATTTAAGGATTTAGCTAATACTAGCAAATTATCAAACAAAGAAGGCAAAAGTGACACAGTGCCAGTAATTGTTCTACTCCTAAAAGAGTGCTGAAAGAATCTTTTAAATATATTACACTATAGTATGATTCTCAGTTACGTTTTAGTAAGAATCTAAAATTTTTCAGAAGCAGTCATATGTGTAGTTAATGTCAGTCTTTGATTCTGTCCTGAAAAGAAATCACAGAACAGCTGGAACTATACACACCACTGAATATCATTGCTGGAGAAAAAATAAATAAATTTCTGGAAAAGCAGTACAGCTGGATATGCACCTAGGTGAGCGCACAACCTATGGAAGTTGCAGGGGGGATGCTGTCAAATACCAGTCAATAGCTGCCTGAAAGCTTACTTACTGGTTTCCACCTCAGCTTGGTCTCTAATGTTCATAACTCTACTAAGTAGTAAGACCATCCACCGGTACTAGATGAAAAGAAAACTTACATGAGCAGTCAATGGGATAAATGAACTACAGGTGCAAGATCAGTGCTGGAGGGCACCTCGCTGAGTACCAGAGAATAGGGCAAGTCAAGTACAGCCACAACGAAAAACTGCGGGAGCACAATATTGTCTTCTGTGACTGGGGAACTGGGTCCAGTCCATGAGGTATGAAATATGGTTTGTATGAAATACCTTACAAACTTAATATGCTGCAAAATGAGTGTATAAAATATATCTGTTCAACTATTGTTAAACAGCAACAAGGAATGCAGAAAATTCTCATCAGAAGGTTGAGAAGCAGCACTTTTTTAAATTCTACACTTTCCACATTTATGCGGAGATGGAGGGAGGAAGGAGATTTGAGAAGCTGGACAATATTGTGGCAGCTTGATACTGCCAAAAATGTTTCAGTAGACAAGACAGTAAGATACAGAGAACTGTAGATAAAGGCATGAAGAAAAACGATCAGAAAAGAAGGGTAAAAAATAGTCTGACAAATGCGTCTTGACACCTAGCAGTGAAATTTTTCTAGAGGGGTGTATAGAAACAGCAGAAGACCGCTTCTTTTAACATATAATTTATCCTTCTCATTTGCAGAGGTTTCAAACCCTTAGAGCTTATTACATTTTCACTCTAATAATTCATGTGCCTTAAATGCAAGTCACATTAGTGTTATATTTTTAAACCTCAAAGTGAAGGACACATGCTGAAACCATTAGACTGAAATTGCCAACTGCTCTGACAAGTCACAAATTGCATAACACCACCAGCTCCAGTTCACTGCCTGCCTTAGGAAACTCTTCTAAGCTTCACAGCTGAGCTAGTAACTTCACAGGCATTGATTAGAAGATGACACGTACATTAAGTAGGCATGCCTTGTTACCCTGCTTTTTCAGCTGTAGCGTATGTGTAGTTTTTAGCAACCCAGGCAGACATCAGGACTACATAAATTAATTCTAGAAATATCAAAATTAACCTGCTCCAAAACAAGTGTTCTAAAATGTCAACAATGTAATTTTCCTCTAACTTAAAAAAACACTAACTTGAATGCAGTTCAGCTTGCTTCACAGCTCCTTTAACATCTCCATATTAAGTATCCAGTAAAAAAAAACCAAACACAAAATACAACCTTTAACTGTTTAAAAATTATGTTAGCAGTTCCATTAAAATCTGGCTAGGATCCAAATGGGAACAGACACAATTGAAATACACATGCAACTCCTTTATTTCAAAGGGAAAAGTAGGAAAAGGAACAAATCAACTAAATACCTCCTTACTAAGGACAAGGAGAAGGAAACATTGATATAGGCTTGCATCACTTATGCAAGAAAAACACTAATGAAGTCAGTTATCTTTAAACAAATAGGGGATGCAACAGCAGCTACATTTTGCCTCATCATATACTCACAGTGAACAACACATTTAACAGAATGTTGTACTTTTATATGAGTTCAATAACAACATATCAAGTTATATTAACATACATTTGATATAACTGGATAAAAATATTTGATACATTTCTAATATATCAAATATTCAAATTATTGTTTGCAGTATTTTTTTTGTTGTTTAAAATAAATTATAGCATCTACTAGTTAATGCAATTCACAGAAGTGGAGTACAACTAGGTACGAAACACTACATTTAAAGAAGTATAGTGAGTTCAGGAGTTGCTCACACTTTATGTGTTACAAATGACATTTAGATGCAACGCTGTTACAATCCCAAAAGAAGATCAGAAAGCTAGCAATTTAAAATCTCTGCTGAAGAGACAGTCAAATGTCTCTTTTGGCAACATCATCAGAAACAGCTTTAAGCTGTCTCAGAATTGTATGGATATTTATATACAGAACAGCAAAATCCAGAATTTTAAGAAATAACCAAATTGAACAGAGCTCATTACCATCTCTTCCTCTGTAAAATATGAGTAAATTGTTTGATTTCATTAAGACACATTCATAACCTAAACCAGCATGATAAAGTCCAAAGGAGTTAATGATCTATAATAAAACTGAAAACTGAGATAGCACTGAAGTCTGCAGTAGCATTTCCAGAAATGGTGCTATGAAACACACAACTTTATTCCTAATAAAATTCAGAGCTTGAATGGTAGAACCATAATGTGAACTTAATAACTAAATAAATAAATAAATAAATAAAATCAGCATCTTCACCTAGGTTCTCAGATGTATAAAACAGAATTAATCTTAATTTGACTGATTAAAAATCTGTTAAAAAATGAATCCACTTCTTAAAAATATGTTAGGTTTTTTTAAAAAAAAAACCACAGCTGAATAACAAACGTGGCTTTAACAAGGCAAGATAGTGTATTAACAGCTTTGCATGTCAAGGAAAAATGAAGCAGGTGGTAGGCTATAGCTGCTGAATAATCAGCTTGATCTCATCCACGGTCAGTAGGGTGAGAGCCAAGGAAACATGTTACTGCTGGCAACAGCAGAAACAAATGATACATTAATACTGCATGCTATTTTCAGGCAACATTTCCCTAATGGAAGTAATTCTAGTCAAAAGAAACAAAAAGTGTTTAACTGTGAGTCCTGGAGAAAATTGAGTATAAAGGAAAATGAACAACTTCTGGCAAACCGGAACAATATTTTTTATTTTCCCAGGGATAATACGTCAATCATGACAGTCATGCTGGAAACACACCAAAGCCTCAACGGCTCCTACACCGGGCTTTGTGTTGCGGTAACAAGACACCCAAAGCTCCTTCATTTCCTTCTTATTAAATAGAGCGTAATAACATGCTATTTCTAAACTTTCCCAAAGCATCTTTTAAAGAGGTGCTGCACTCCCAACCTTCTCTCTCTGCTGCACTGGTTCGAGTTTCAACTTTCAGGCATAGCCATGTGATGTTTTTAAAAACAGTTCACGTCCTTTGTCAGTAATTCCTCTACAGGAATTACTGTAGATACAGGCTACAGGATATTTACTATTTTCTTACCCTTCAACAGAAAACTCTTTCAGATTGTAATGTAAAACTTTAAAACTAAAAGTAGACAAAAATTTAAGAGTTGAATGCTGAAAATGCTGTCTCCTACCTTTCCTCAGTCCATTTAGCTTCTGTAGTATCTTCCCAAGTCCTTTGAACATGGAAGAAACTCAGCACTTTTATGCTTCCATTCAGTTTATACTCAGATACACCTTCATTTCCCTGCTCTCAAATGCAAGTTTTATCCTAATATAGCTGCATGGTTATAAAGCAACAGTTGCTGAACCTATAACCTGAAAAAGTTTTAGTCAATGTGATCATTTCTCATCTAGGCACAGGTCCACCAAAGGTATATGTGTTAAGTATTACCCATAGGGTTTGCTATTATAAGATCCAAATGAATATATTGAGCATTCCAGCAAATGCTTAAATATCTCTCAAGGTGACCAAGTTCCATACAAACTGTTCTTTTAGGATGAAATCCTGACCCTACTAAAGTTCATGTGGGGACTTCCACTGTCTTCATTGAGATCTCACTCCTGCTGCCTCAAGCCCTGTGTGTGTGATCATGAAATTCATAACTAGAGATACTCTTCTAGATTCAGTGATCACCAATAGTCATGCATTATTTGGGCCATAATTTCTCTTCAGCATCTCTTTTGTCATGTCTATGTCATATATTGGACAATGCATCACCTTTTTCTTCTAGGCAGTACAGCACATTGTAAAGAAAATCTGACCTGGTTCAGGTATACCATTAATAACTTAAGTAAGGGAGTTGGTTCACATTTCTGCACTGTAAGATCTTAAAAATAGACTTATATGTGAAAAAAACATTATTTTTTCATCCCAAAGCCTACTGTAAAAACTAATGCTGCATATTGTCATGGCTGCAGAAGTATTTAATAACTTTTCACCACCACTGTGAAACAAATATTGTTAACAGTATTTAACATGTAAAGGAAAGCAGGTGAAATGATTTGACCAAAGTCACACAAAACATTAGTGTCAGGTGCCAGTAACACCTAAGTCCAGGAGACGTATCCTCCTGGTGAATCCATTATATTTTCCTTTCAGTTATTTTCCTCCTTTGTTTTGTTTCTATACATGAATTATAGCTATGCTTAAAATGTATTTGATTGATTGTGAGTAATATACATATTTGCATCAACATTCAAACAATAATTTCCTTCCAATTTAAAAAAAAAACCACAAAACATTAAGAGATTTTTCTAGTGTTACCCTCACAGGTGACACATTTGAAAACTACTACAAGTGGTTTGGGTTTATCCACGATGACTTCCACCAAAAGGTGTTTAATTAGGATGTCTCACACTCTTCTGCGTACGAAAATCTAATTGCCACCTTCTAGCTCAAAGAACACAATCAAGAAGCATTATCCCATCTCAAAATTGCCTAAGCATCTTCCTCATGTCACTCCCATGTCTGGTGTTACTTCATATTTTTTTTTTTCAGTCTTGCATGCCTCTTTTCTATAAAGGAAATATATTGAACTATACCACAAAATTAGCACCCTCCAAGTAGTGTGTTTTCTTTTATTCCAGCTAGAGCTACTTGCTGAAAATCATCACCAGAATCAAATTGTGAATAGCAAAAAGAAATACAAAAAAGTTAAAACATAATTATAAAAAAGAGAAACTAGATAGACATGTCAAGAATGTCACAGTACAAGCATATCTTAATGCAACATATGGCAGTAACTTGCCAGTCTGGATGTTTGATGCAGCTAATTCAGTATGGTGTCATTGACCTGAATTGCACTTAAAACCTCATAGATCCTGCCCACAGGGAAGAATTTCTTCCACAGTTATGTTAAACTGGCACATTAGATGGCAGGGATGATTTTCAGAAATCACTCTGAATCTTAAATTAAGAGACCTGAGCTGAAACCTGAAGGGCTCTGGCAGATTTTTAAAGGTTTAGAATTTATTTCAACTCTACAGAATGCTCCTGTGGGATTTCATGGAATTGTCTTTGGGCTATATCATTAAGGTATTCTGGAAAACAGATAATTTATACAAGTGGAAATGCAGATTCTTCTGGGCTCTTCCCTGTCATATGAAACATAAAGATGTGAGAAGTCAGACACCTTCTGCTCTCATTTAGGTCATGGGCAGCATTAAAACGTTGTAGCTCTACTACCAGAGCTAGAAAGTGGCTCAACACTAAGAACAAAATTGTCTTATTCTCCTGCATGAAACCAAGCTCCAGATTTAGATGTGTATACTGCATTAGCGTGGATTGAAAATGCAGCTTCATCTTCATGTTGCATCACAAAATGACTTTTGATTCATCATCCCATAAATGGAAATAAAGCACATTCACTTGAATATAGAAGAGAAGCTTCAAGCAAAGAAACTCTAATCTTAAAGCCTTATTTAAATTAAAGCTAAGTTTAATCATATATTGAACTCTTCACCTATGTCCCATGGTCAGGTGGTTTTAGCAAACTTGAGCCTAGGGTACAAGGAATTGTGAACTGAGAAAATCACCTGCAGTGCAGCAACATGGAGATTCAGGTGAGAAGTGACAACAGGGATCGATGCTACCTATGATACTATCACCACTTGGAGGTCTGGTTTACAAAACCAGACAGCTTGACATTCCTTGACAGCTGAACAGTTACATGGTTCAGTTGTGTTAGGTTAAAGAGATGAAAAATAAGGAAAATTAACTTTCTGTAATAACTTAAAACTGTAAACTTCATTTTCAAGTTTTGTTGTATTATTATTATTATTAGTCACTTGCCAAGTCAGATTTTTGTCACAAGTCTCACGATACCTTCCCTCTAAACCTTAGATCTTGGACTTAGGTATGTTATTCTTATTTGTTTAATTTCATATATATCTCATCTTCAGCCTCCACAGAAAAAAAAAAAAATTCCAAAAGCAAAAATTCCTCAAATATATAACCTAGATAACGCTGGAGCAGAGGCAACACAAACCACAAAGAAAAAAAAAAAAGAAACCACAAAACTTAAGACTTATTAAAATCTCAAGCTTATCAAGATCATACCATAATTTTGAGGGATCTGGCTTTTTCTTTAAAAAAATAAAATTAAAAAAATCCTTTGGAACTGGAAATACTAGCAGGCACAGACAGATGTGTGATGATGGCATAAATCAGCTTAACAAACAAGAAACTATATGACAGTGTAGCAACCACTCCAGCTGGCTTCTGGATACACACCCATCCCTTCCTATTAACTCAGCTTGGGCCGTACCAGCAAAGCCACTGGTACTCTGACACAGGCTTTTCACAGGATAGCTGACAACTCCCCTATGTACCCAGAAAGGTGCAAAAAAACCAAAAAAGAAAGTGGCAATTTCTGCCAGCTCAGAATTTTTTATAACTACAGTTCAAAGAGAAGCTACTTAAATGTAAAGCTACTAGGGATCTCAGTCCATCAAGGATGCTGTTTGCTATCTAACAAAAACCAAAGAGGTTGCTCACATAAGCATTCAGCTGCTGGACAAGATCACAGCTTTGATTAGCAATGTAACTGGAAACAAAGGCAAAAAACGGCACTGATGTTCTGTGTGGTGTTTTCATAAAAATGCTGTGGAAGGCAGATTTACTTACACACTCCACGCTTGAGTTTTACAGGTGCTGTGTGCTCAATAAACTGCGCAACGCCGCACTGTATTATACTACTGAGTTGGTAGAAAACATCTATATACTGTATTTACATAATAAAGTAAGAACTGTATCATAAAACATACGCTCATTTTCCAAAATGTGTATTTAAAGTACACATCTCTTGCTCTGAATGCTTCCTCAAGTAAAAAATACACACTAACTAATAAAAAAAATCCAACATTTATAATATAAATAGCTTTGACATATCATGATTTTGGGCCAGAGCATACAGATCAGACAGATGCTTTCTTTACAGTACCATAATGGGGTTTGGGGTGTTTGGAGGTTTTTTGCTGGTGTCTTGCTCAGCTGACTAATTAGTTTACTAGTTTGCAGCATTTTTAATTTCTGTGCTTTTAGCCTCAAGAAAACATAAAGGAAAGCAATCTGTAGACTGTTTAAATTGATCCTTCTGATTTCTGAGTCCTTCCTACCTTCAGAAGATCATGATATTCTAAGGGTGATATCTTTTTACTCCCTGAATCCTTAGTCATTCTTCTGGTGATTTTCTTGCTTAGGTAATTTTGCACATAGTCTGTAGCCGACTGTTACCATACGTGGGTAAGGTGGGTTGACTGCAGTCATTATAGCTAAGGTTGCCAAAATGGTATAATGACTTATTATAGTTACATAAAAGTTTTTGACTCCTTACACGCTGAGGAAGAAAACCACCTTCTGACACCTGGATATAGAAATTCCATTACACTTTGAGCAATGTCAAATATGAGACATTGTATGAGAAACCGGAGGAAACGGGGTTTAGTGTTGCATACAGATTTCTTTTTAAGGCCCTCCTTTCCTCTCCTATGATTTGCGTCAATACTTTCCAGATATAGTTATGCCTCCATCTGAATATTTTTGTCAAATACGAGCAAAGCTAGTTCAGTCATTCTTTTGAGTAAAAGGTAAAGGAAAGAAACACCTTCCTCCCACTTAGGGCAATACGTTGCGGTGTTAGTAGCAGAAGGCTACCTAACAGTTACAGTCAATCTAGAACAGTGATTATTTCCAAACAAGGATTTTGCTTCACAGCATTTAAATAAAATTAAAGTCTTGATAAACTGAACATTTTCCCAGGTTGATGTAAAAGTTTCACAATAATTAAGCTTATTTCAGCGCAAGGACATCTCTTCTGGCTAATCAGCTCATGTATTTCATGTGCAACTAGAAAGGAATTTACACTGGATAGGTATTCATGCACTTGGTTTTATACACAAAGAACTCTTCAGGCTTTCCTTGAGCAATAACATTTGCAGTGATTTAAGAGCTGAATCTTCAATATATATGTGAACCTTCAAAATATATTTTAGTATTATCCTCCCCATCTTCGCCTAAATGTAGTCAAGAGTCTCAGACAGAAAACATGTTCCAATTTGGAATAGGAGGTTACCTTTGCTAATAATACTCAAAATATCTATTTTTCAGAGGTGCTGTTTCTAGGTATAGCACATTTGACAATGTCATAGAAATACTGCTCTGACTTATTTTCAAACGATCAAGTTGTCACATTTAAGTGGAATTCACACCATTGTATCAAAATCTGCCCAGTCAGAAGTAGCTTATTAAACAGATTTAGTTTTAGGTTTGTTTGAGTTTTGTTGTTGTTGGTTGCTTTGGTTTGTTTTGGTTTTTTAATTTATGGAAATAGCAGCGATCAGGTGATACCATGAATCCTAAGCAAATTATGTTACTGGTGCAAAACCTAGGTAGATAGTCTGGAGAGGCATGGAAGGTAAATCTGAGAAGCTGCAGCACAAGATAGCCATACCATTCTTGCCCTTAGAGATCCAGGTAACTTCCAAAAATCAGTGAGATCTCTTAGAACTATACTGCATCTATAAACGATTCCAAATATTTGGCATAAGCAGAATCTCCATGTTTTTAATCAGAGATGTAAACATTTCCTGCTACCTTAAAATAGATGAGATGAGCCGACTCACTGCCCACTGAAACCTGCATCTTTCATTTAAGAGCCTGACCTGAGGAAGTCTGTGGCAGAAGAGAAGCTAGAAAGTTATCATTCCCTACAGAACTATTCCTCTAGCTGTATAATTATGATCAAAAATAATTGCTCTGCATTATAAGCTTGCAACACTGTCTACTCTCTTGCCTGAGATAAAACAGCCATTTATGGCCAGAAAATAAAGATCAGATTCTCAAACAGGGTAATTCTACTGATCTTCAGTACAAAATACTGAATTAGTCTTTTAGGAGTAAGTCCACATTATCTAGAAACTTACTGTAAAGGTAAGGTATATGGAGATTTCGGTACAATCTCATCTACACTACTATTATTCAGTTTTACTCCCTTGTCAACTGTAATTTCATATTCTGCACTTAGAACTCTATCATCCCTAGACATATAAAGATTTAATGTTTGTAACAAAGACTCAATAAATCATATGTGTTCATGTGTATACAATGCCATTTCTATCTCAGACAATATATGTATGCTGATATATCTGGGTTTGAGAGCTTAACAGCTCTCAAAGTACCCAGATTCAGTACTTAAACAGATTATGAAATCTAGTATTATGGTTGCCTTACAAACAAGTACTTTAATGCATATCAAAAATACTCCTTACCAGTGTATGTTAACGAAACTGTTCTATACTGTGAAGAAACCTATAATTTGTTACTACAGCACATGTTCTTGGTCTCGTTATCAGTCAGGGGACCCATTTCTGTGCAGGCACCACAGTAATCACTGCAGAATTGGAATGCAGCGATACAAAGCAAACTTTTTATGCAGCTGAAGCCTTTGCATACCAGAACAGAATAGGAATCCCTAAAGAATAAGTGTTCAAACACAATATTAGAGCACATCTTGAAGTGTAGCTTAGCTAATAGCACAGACTGAGCTGAATTGATTTTCTTCAGTTATTTAAATCTCATTATATATGCCCTATTTAATTCCCTCTCCATTTAAATTGATACGAAATATAAAACAACCTCTAAATAATTTAGTGTGAAAAAACATACAAGCTAATTAAAAGCTAAAACTTGAAACTCACACACATTACAAACACTTCTATTTTTAAGACATCTTTTTTGACTTTATGGTTTTATGTTTTGAAGCTGTCTTTTGTTTTGTTTTGAAGAGACAATGAGTTTTTGTAGCTTTTTTTTTTCCCAGAGTAAGAAGTACTTACAAAGAAGCCCTTAGGTTTCACTTGCTTTGATTTTATGCTACCAATAAGGGTTTGTGGTTTTTTTTAATGCTGCTGAAATTGTAATTAAATGTATAAAACCTAAATGTTGTATTCTTAACCATGCAATGTGATTTTCCGTAATTACAATTTAAAATAAATGTCATCCTGATTATTAATCACTGACTTTAATTATAACTTGAGCACTTAAATGCCACCTTCAACATATTACCAAGGTCAGACTCTGCTGGCAGTTGTCACTGGAAAGGATGGAGGGGGCAGCAGAAAGAGCGTGCATTAACGTAGCATCACTTTCCATAAGCAGATCCATGTACCTCAGACATGTAGAAGGCAATAATTAAAACTAAAAAATCATCTCCTGTAATTCATGAATTTCACTACCATCTACTTCACTTTTGTTCCAAATAAATGTTACAACAGATATTCACCCATTAAGAGCTGAAGCGCTTCTTGGTCTTCAACAGTTTTCAGGTAAAGATCTTCCTGAGAACATAATAAATGTAAGTAACATCTAATTAACATTTTCAATTCATCTTTATTATCTAGTTTCAAAATTATAAGAATTACCCAAAACAGATTTATGATCTTCTGTTACTCTGACTGAAACCATATCATTCTCAATTTTTTTTTTCTTTTTGCTTTTCATTGCAATTTTTAAAGTAGTGTTTTTATCCTTCAAAAGACCTGTTTTCAAATGCACATTAAGACACCTGTGTTCACATTCTTGCTCAGTGCCATGCATAGAGTTCTACAAATAGTCAGTACACAGTTCCAAAACTTTTCAGTTCTATTCCTACTCTTTAATTTTTCAATCATAAAATCTATTAATGAAAATGTCTTTTTGAAATATAAAAATTGAGTCACAGTTTCTGATAAAATAAAACTGTGGTTATTATTTCCATGAAATAAAGAAATGCTTAAGTAACTATTCCAAATATCACTATTCTTACTTAGCTTCCTTATTAGCAAGAGTATCCCGCAGACAAAGCTCTTCTTGAACCCATTATCATCTATTATCCAGAACATTCTCTTCGCTCTTTCTCTCACACATACACACATATATTGGTGCCTGCAATCGTCTAACCTATAAAGCCAAATCATATAGAACCTGGCAACACCTTGACTTTGTATTGTCAATTTGAGCCTCAGATCTCAAACGCAAGAAGAGACACCTACCATTTTTTATTTAGACAGTAGTTGCTTTGTAGCTTAATTAAAGCAGTGTCTGACAGTTCAGAAGATAAGATTTTGCTTCTCCTGCAAGGTTTGACAGCATCCTCAGCTAAAATGTGATAATGCAACTTATGCAAGAAATAGTGAAATGTGCCACTAAACCTTAGACCCCAGTTGTCTTTTATTTCCACTAATTTATTTAACAGAAACACATGACTGCCAACTTAGTAAGTATATGTATCTAGGATCTTTTAACTGACATTTTAATATACTTTAAAAGACTGTCTCTAATGAATTTTATAAATATTAGCAAACACCAAGAGAATTATTTTCATATAGTAACCTACTGAACTTTAGACCTATTTTAGGGAGTCTGTACATATTTACAATTAAATACCAACACAGTAGCAATTCAACTATAATCCAAGTGGTCAGGAATTTTTCAACAATTTTTTGGGGTTTTTTTTGTGGTGGGGTTTTTTGTTGTTGTTTGGTTTGGATTTTTTTTAATTTATAAACAGCCATTTTTTGCTGAATGAAGAACTTTTATTGAAAGGGCAAAAGTGTTCTTAAAAAATAGCTCCTGACACCTATAGTAGAATTATTAGTCCAAAGAGGCAGTACAGCAAGGGAAAGGGAAAAGGGGAATAAAAGGGGAAAAGGGAATAGGAATAAAAAGGGGAAAAGGAAAAACGGAAAAAGGAAAATGGAAAACGGAAGAAGAAAGGGGAGGACAGCAAAGGGAAAAAAAGGAGATGGGAGAAAATAAATTAAAAAGGGGGAGAAAGACAAAAGGGAAAGTAGGTACACATTTAAGATTACATTCTTTGTGGGTCGAGCTTATCCTCCAGATCAAAGAAAACAAGAAACTCTGACCACAGATCTTAAAACCTCAGTTAAAGGGCCAGCTGTGAAAGATAAATTTCTGCTAGATTCAGAATAGAGAAAAAGTGGCAAGTATGTATCTGACAGTAAGACTTACCTATATCTGGAAGTTATTTTGTGTCTTGGTGCCATTAAGCAATATAATGTATTTTACATGGATCCTTGTATCACATCCTTCAGTGCAATGCAGTTAAAAGCAGCAGTTTCCTCCCTCTGGCATGTACTACAGAAATAAACGAGAACTTCACCCTAGTTTATATGAAATGAGAAGAGATATTCTTCACCAGCTTCCATACAAAGAACATGTGTGTCTAAAGTTTTAGTCCTTTTAGGTGTGGCTAAGAATACCTTCAGGACACACTCTGGCAGAAATAGCATCTTTTGCTTCCAACTGACTAAAAAGGAGGATATGAAGGAGCTATCCTATGGAATACACAATCAATTTTATTCCTTTTCTTTTTTCTTCTCCTCCAGCTAGCTGACACATTGCAACACTGGAGAGAAAAAGAAGAAAAAGAAAAATAAGGGGCCGTGGGGGAGGGGGGTGGAATTCCAAATTCTGCGATTTTCTAGACTCAGCTCGTGCTTCCTTTGAGCTTTCTGGCTGTCGAGGGATGACTCGAGGAACTCCAGCAAACACAAAGCATGCGGTTCTGTTTTCTGGAAACAACAAATGGAAATAATGCTGCAGCCTAATCCTCTGGGGTGTCTGCCACCCCCGCAAGTCAGAGACCCACAGGAACGGACCTGTGGTTCCTGTCAAGTCTCCAGAGTCAATCCCAGGGCCATACCAAGTGCTGAAACACCCAGCAAACTCCAGCAAAGTGTGAAGGGTAGAAGTATCATTGGCACTACATTTTATCAGACCACTAATACCTCCTGGCATAGCACAGACATGGTGAATGAGGCCTTGACTCTTCTTATTCCAGTCCCTTCCACAAGAAAATAATTGGTAGCAAGTTGTCAGCTCACTACGCGCTGCAATTCTGGGCAGTCCTAAGCTGTCAGCACAAGAAAGCCACGAGTCCGTCTCCCTTACTCTCCAACATCGCATAGCTTGATGAGCACTAGCAATCAGCCTTGCTTTAAATGCCAGCCAGCACACAGACACACGTGGCTGTGGCTGGAAACACACAGTCAAATGCTACTGGGTTTTCTCAAAGTTCTCTTTTCTTAATACGCATGGATAGAGAAAGAGGCCAGATTTAATGTGAGACTAAATTATAATTCACCATAGTTGTTTTTTTAATGAAATACTTTGTTTATCAGGAAAGCAACTAAGGATAAAAATCATAATGAATCTCCATCCTCTGCTGCATACAATTTCTTGGTAGAAAAGCATCCAATGAAAATTAAAACGAGAGATGGAAGCTGCTCAGCAATGCTGAAGTCATGCTCTCTTGCTTCTTTTTATTCAGTAAAAGCTGTCAAAATTCCACACCCTCAGATGTACTTGCATTTAGTATAGGGGCTTGTCGATTATTTATCGCAGAAAATTCTGTCAGACTGGGATTAAGATGTCCTGAAACTCCCAGAAGGGTAATTCATCATAACACAATATAGTGTGTGAATAATGGACACCCACAAAAGGCTCAGCTGACATGATAGAAGTGAATGATAGGTGAATTGAGGTCACAGGCTTGATGTGAAGACATCGGACAATGTATACCATGCTATCAGTCAAGCCATTTAAAAGGAGAAAGTACATGAATATGAAATAGCATAACAAACAGATTGGCTTTTGTTTCCTTGTTCCTAACAGCTCAAAGAAAATAGATGCTGGAGCTAATGAACACATCCACACCGTGTGCCAGTGCACTTCTACAGTGGCTGTTACAGCTCCAAGTCAAAGAGAAATATCCTGTAAATGTTCTAGTTATGGATTAATAAGGTCAAGTGCAGGGTTTTCTTTTACTAGTGATAATGTGGTTTGTTTCTGTCTTTTTCCACTCCCAACACCCTTATGAGAACTATGTACTAAGCAAATAAAGTTAGCACCTGTCAAAAACCCAGAAGTTCAATGAAAATCTTGACTGAGTTCAACCAAGGTTAAAAAATTCTTGGTGTTCCAGCGAAAAGGACATTTCACAAAAGAGGTCACTTTATATTGGAAGAGAATTTACATTATTCCACTCCTAACTGTAATACATAAATGTTTCCATGCAGTGCATTCCTCCTCCCTTTCAGGTGCTTTTGTTCAACAACAAAGATGTTCTTTAACTTTCTTGCTCTTTCCCACCAAGAAGACAGGAATAAAGAAAACATTGCAAATACTACGTACAAGTGTTTGTAGAGTCCATCTGTTGTTCTATCCCTGCCATCCCACTTCATCCACTTATGTATTTCACAGATTTAATCTTTGGTATTAAGAACACATTTACAGATATAGCAAGTGCATATAAAAAATAACCCCATGTTAGTGTATAGTCTAGTCTAATCTAGTCTAGTCTTGGAGTGGATTCTCAAAATGCCTTGTTTTCAACCAACCACCTAGGTGCATCTGTCTGTTACTCCTGTCTTCCAAGTTATTGGAAATTAAACATAATTCAGTATCAATGAAAGCTGGTATAACAGGTCCCAGCTGTGGCTTTTGCAGCTACCTTGCCTTCAAATATTCCTATATATCAGTCTTACACCAGAGCCTGCCTCCTCAGTCCTTCCTGCCTGAAGATCCCTTTCAGTAGTCTCCATAGCTTCCAGTCACTCCTACTTCAGCCTGTAGCATAGCCCCAGCACCGAAGGACCAGCATATATTTCACTCGAGACAGACACATTCTTTCCAACTTTTTAACCACTCACAATTCTCAATCTAAGGCATAAAAACTCTAACCCATCCTAAGTATTCAAGAGTAATTAAGCACCATGTCCAGAAAGTCAGTTATACAAACTATACCTTGACATCTTTTTCTCCCTGGGCTTAATTTAAGATTCCAAGTTTCCCATTTGACTGCACACTAGCAAAACCCTTGTTTTCAGAGATCATGAAAAATTCAATAAAGCTTTGCCTTAGTGAAAAGAGAAAAGTAAATTGTTATTGGGTCTTTTTGCTTTTCTTATTGAATTCTTACTGTTTATAAGGACAATTACAGTGCAGTTTCAAAACTCAAATATGAATGAATATAATGAATAATTGCATGCTGAGCTGTTTTTACCACAAGGACCAAGGAATGGAATTTTTTGCTTGCTTTATATCACTGTTATCTTGTGGATAACCTCCCTCTCCCAAAGTGTTTCTGTTTATAAAGATATCTACCTCTTTATTGTTCTATCTGTATTAGCAAATAGCATTTTACAGTGGAGCAGGGAAAAACACTCCATCTGTAGAATATAGCAGTTGGTGCCAAGATCCTGCATCCCTGCCTCAGTGAGTTGACTCTAGACTAGCTGCAGACCTGTGAAATTAATGCCTATAAGATGTTGGAAAACATTAGAGGTAATCCTAGACATCACCTTCTCTCCCTTCCTACCTCTTTCTCTACTGTTTGTTAACTTAGCCAATGTTATTCCAAAGACATATCAGTTACAGAACTTCAGCTCAGAATATTAATTGCTCATGATTAGCAGTGCTAGAATAACATTAATACTTAGGCTGCCAAGTCAAGAACTAAAAAATCAGGAAAAGACTGTAAAAGCATATTTTTCCCCTTATACTGAGAAAAATAGGTATTTATGAAAAAATTACAATGAGTATATAGGCATTCAAGGAGACAAAATACCTGAAAAATTTATTTTCACCCATAAATGCGCCTTCTTTAATACTGTATTAAATGGTATTGCACTCTGTCATTTTGAAATTCACTCTCTAGGCTAACAAAGGATTTGATGAAACTAGTTTCAAATGTCTCAGACCATTTGTTTCCTCTCTGCTCAGTAATCCAATTCTCTCATATTTTCAGAAATGTCAATTAGATGTTATTAGATGTTAGATGTTTAGATTATTAGATGTTCACATAAGCAACTACCTAAGTAAAACCAAGATAACAACCAAAAGTTTGACCGACAAACTGTGGAATAGGCTGTTTAAAAAAGGACAGCATATTATTTTCAATACCAGTTTCAGATTTAATATATTTTTCATTATTTATCTAGTGTATAAACAGAAGCTTTCTATCATTCTGAAAGTGACATTTCTGTATATCATTTGATTTTAGCCATGCAAGAGTGATAAATGTTTAAAAATGTATATGAAATATACAAAATAGCACAGCTTTATATTATTTTGCAGTTAGTTCTACAAATCTGAGTTATTAATTATTTATATTTTTTAAATGTAAGTGAAGCAGCTGCCTCCAGCTGAATTTCGATTGATGAATGGTGAGCTTACATTCAAGCATGTATACATATAAGTAGTTGCAGGCTGTAATGTAAGTGAGGAAATGGCAAAAGAAAGATGTATATGCCTGACATATGGTACAATGTTTCTGCAAGAAAACAAAGAGAAGACATTTTAATGCAGATGAGCCTAGACAGATCCTTTATAAAAAGGCAAATTTGTAATAGCAACAGCAATGCATAAACATAAGGCAAGTGAAAAATTCTGCAACATCATATGAACAAGTAGTTTGTATTTTTATGTGAAAAAGATGTCAATGCTGTGACCAGATGGACCTATAAAGAACAAGAATACATAATGTGTTATTTGTGTATATAATGTGTATATAAAAGAATACAAGAATATATAATGTGAATCCGCTCAGATGAGATCATTAATAAACTTTAATTTGTGCTGGCAATGTATATACCACCACACACAAAATAAATGATGTTAAAGGACCTCTCAATATCAAGCAATGCCTGAATTAAATTTACCTTTCCAGGACTCTTTTTCATGTGCGTTGATGTTAGTGGGGCAAGAGAACTAGGAAGAAACCTGAATTAGAGTACTGATACCTGGTACAAACTGAGCCCAAACCAGGGCAAGGAGACTTGAGACTGAAGCCATTTCTGGTTTATGGCAGGCTGATATAATGACCTGATCAGGTCTAAGGATTAAGACATACTCCAGCATGAATGTATAGAACTCATAAAAAACAGGTGATCTTTTCTGGTCTTTTTTCACCTATTAGATTTTGACAAAGATAGCAACAGGCATATTCAAATGCCATCCTTCCCTGCCATACTCATTTCTGTTCCAAAAGCACAACAGAAGAAGTATTCAAACACAAAATCTCAACTATTTCTAACAAGGAGACAAAAATGGCTTGTCCTGTTTTCCAGCTTTGCTCCTGGAAACGACTAAACAACTTCTGTCTAAATGTTTAAAAAAACACGCAGCCTGATTCAACTGTAGGGGAAAAGTTCAGAAAAAAATAGGTAAAATTTCTGATAGAAGTAACCGAAAATAGATTTATATCGTGGAAATAATGGTCAGTACTTAAAAACAGGCATGCCTCACTGTAGAATGACAATGTAGACTTACTCTGAATTGCTACTTGAATACAGTTAATTGAGATTGAAAAGGAGGAATATGCAGCAAATATGCACATCTGTTTTTGTCACATTTACCTTCAACATCTTTATAGCTCTTTTTATTCTCTAACGCTTTTGTGACATTTTAACACAAACACCTGAGTTCCATCAATTACAGCACATTAAAATACTTTATATTTGAAAAATTATCATTCACAAAGAATTACATCTGTTATTCTTTTTTTCATAGTCATCCTGCCACCTCCCGCCCCCAATTAGGAAAATTGGGCTCTTTTTCTTCTTTATTTACCCAGATAAATCCTAAGTAGATTTACTATGCTCACAGTCATCTTTACATCTCCCCTATAAATATCCTTGTAATAAGATTCTTACACTGTATTTTAAACACAGATTAGTTGCATTCATAACTAAATAAAGAAGAACTATTAGTTAATGGATATTATGCAGGTTTGTCCTGGTTAGAGCAAAAGTTGGTGTAGCCTAGAAGCCTGTCTCTTGAGAGGAGTGAACCTCCTGATCTAGAATTTGTATCTTCATCGCACTATTTAATAGTCTTTGAAAGAATAGCTTTTCTTAATGCATTTGTATTTTGAAATTCACAACAATCTAGAATCTAATTGTGTTCTGTAAAGAAATACCAAAGTATCTTTTGTTTGTTTGAAACAAAGCCAACACAATAATTCCATTTGGTGCCTCTTTGTTCTTAATACTTCAAAAAAAAATCAAATAATTTCAAAGTCACCTTCTCCATGTCATTTGTGAAATCATATATTTCAGTCAGCCTTCCACCACAACCTCCCCAACCACCTCAGTCCTACTTTATGCAAGCTGATGAGTCCAAGCCTATTTTGTCTAAATTTCACAGGAATTTGTTCGCAACAAAT
Source organism: Ibycter americanus (assembly GCA_035590275.1). NCBI lineage: Eukaryota > Metazoa > Chordata > Aves > Falconiformes > Falconidae > Ibycter > Ibycter americanus. The sequence goes on along the minus strand of JAVJGI010000060.1, from coordinate 73,109,849 downwards.
CATTACGTTCTTAACGTGCTGTAAATGACCACAAAAAAACATTAGGAAGCTTTGCCATTCCTAGTCTGCAGTCTCTAGACCTGATAATTCCCTACTTCAAGTCCTTCACTGCTTTTAGATTATGGTATTTTCAGAATATGATACTATTCAACTGGAAGGGCAGTATTTAACTTTCTGGGATGGTGGCTGGCTCTAGGTGGCCCTGCTTGAGCAAAGGGGCTGGACCAGATGACCTCCAGAAGTCCCTTCCAACCTCAACCATTCTATGATTCTGTGATGTAGCTTCAGGTTAAGATACTTTGGTTTAGGTATTTATCCTCCTCTAATGTTAGCAGAGATATAACCAGTACAGTCATCGGTTTCTAGACAGAACTTCAGCTAAACTTAGATGTCCACCTAAAAATGAGCAGAATGGCTAACTAGAGTGAATTTAGATACCTATAACTGAAGCTGGATCTCTCCCAATGTCAATAATAATTCTAGATACAAACCTAGAGATATAAGACTACACCACTCTGCAAGAATGCATGGGGATTACTTAAATCCTGTTTATAGCCCATACGTAGATCCCTAGTGTTGTTCTTGAGAGATGAACGACAGACAATAAAGATTGCTGCTATGGAGCTAGAATGAATAAGAACATGAATTCTGGTGGTGAGGTTTTGGTCTGGACTTTTTAGGTTTATAGCTCTAGGGCAGAATTACAATATTTTTGTTGGGTTTTGTAAATTTTCTGTATTTTGAGAGATCTGGGTCTTCTGACTGTTTAATTTTGATTCTGTATTTTCTGCTTTGTGAGTCTAAAAGGTAATATTGATCTGTGCCTTCAAAATTTACTTTCCCTAACAACATTTAATATTAGACATTAAGCTGAGACCATTTGTCACTTTCTTTCACTGAAATGAGTCATCCTCTGAACATTTCCTTTGTTGTTTTTAAGGTCTAGTGTAACTATTGATTTATTGTCAACACATCATATCTTCTCTGTTAATGGAATCTATAGACTTTATCCTTCCTCATTCTTTAATTGCCATCTATGGAAGTTACAGCCTGTCTTGTGCTCAGCTCCGAAAGGCAAAGGGCTGTTGCGATAACAATGACATTTATTTATTTTCTTACTCCTGGCTTTGTGTTTTGACATCTTTCCCTCACAATGGATAATGGTTCCCTTTCAGGAGTTAGAATAATTTCTTCTGAAGATGCTATTTTGTTTGTTTGACTATAAGCAGAGAGGCACGTTACACTCAATCAATTTCAAACTGATTTCAGGAATCATAAAATAATTTCATTTGGGAGGCACCTCTGGTTGTCATCTGCTCTCGTGCCCATTGAAAGCAAGGTCAACTTCAAAGTTAGATCAGATAGCTCAGGGTTATATCCAGTTGTTTTTTCTGATTTATTTCCAGGATGAAGATTCCAAAATATGTCTGGGGAACCTGTTCCAGCATTGACTATCCTTTTTCCTAATATCTAATCACAGTTTCTCATGGTGCAAGATTTATGCATTACCTCTTGTCCTTTCTCTGTGAAAAATTCAAAAGTATACTGAAAATGAAAGAATCTGTATTTCAATAAACACTCCCAATTTGTTAAAAATTCACATTAAGCAAAAAGCCTCAAGGAAAGTAAGCTTGCCACTTTGCGTGTATGTATCTGCTATGGTAACTTCCATAACAATATTTTAAGAACTCACCTCCCTCTTACCCTCATGCTCAAAACACCCTATTTTATTGAATTAAGTTTCTTTGATTCTGGACCATTTAAGATGACAAATTATTTATATAAGCTATCAAAAAAACAACCACTGCAGAAAAAGTAAATGCAGTTTTCATGGGATTTACTAATAAGTTTCAATAATGACCATATGTTCCTCTTAAAATTTCAACAAAATTAAAATAAGTTTGAAATATGAAAAATCAAATAATCAGAAGAAAAAATGGGAAGTTTTCAAAGACAGAGGCTTTCAAAGTATGTCTGTAACCATCTCTCCATTGTAGGAACAGCCATGCATCTGCTGTTTATCCCAATTAAAATTTTATGGACAAGTTCCTTGAAGTTTCTGTAGAATTTGCATTTGTAATTTACTTCGGGTAATTTCATCATTTAATTTCAAAATCATAATGAATAGTGCCCATGTAGTTTGGATACATGAGTACTTTTATTAGTACTTTGGCTCCAAGTACACACCACAGGTAAACATGCACCGTAGCATTTAAAAAATTACACACTTTTAATTTCTTTCAAAGTAAGGCCTTTTAAAAGAGAATGAAGAAACCTTCCAGGTAAATTTTACTCTCAGTATGTGACTCTTCTGATTTAATATAATTGCTCCTTTATGTAATACAGTAAATGGTGATATATCAATAGGTATCAATACATTAATAAAATAGTAAGCAATAAAAATATTTATATTATCTTTCAGGTACACAACTGGATTTTTTGTATGAGATTCATCAGAACTTACTGGCTGTGATACTTACCTAATCTTTTTGCCTGGACAATTTTTTTTATTTTTTTTTTTTTGGGGGGGGGGAGCAGGGGGAGATAAGAAAATGAATGCAATTATTGTTCTTGTCTTACAGGTAGGTTTCTTGTAATGCACTAAGAAATGCAGGTCTGGAGTAGAGCTGGGGGGAAAACTGCCCTCTTGATGCATCCAAACTTCTTGGTATTTCAAAAGGCAACCCCTTTCCCCTATTGGTTCCTCAAAGGATCTTCTTTTCCACATCCAAAGGCTGATATTTACCTAGGATTTTGAAAACTAAGTAGTCTGCAAAATGTTTTCTGGGGGATGGGATAACACCATGATGTCAAGAAAAAGGGATTCAAATAGCTCAATTCCGCAGCCTGCATGAGAGTTGAAAGCATTTTACTCTGAAGTCATGAGAGCACTGGCAGCAGGTCAGTATAAAGAAGCAAATGCTTCTTCTAAAGGCAACTTATTCCATAACTAATCATGACAGGATTTGAGAGGATTCACATTCTAAATCATTACATTAAAACATCTTATTAAAAGAAAAACCCTCTACAAAATAAATGAAGAAATTACAAATTCCAATCCATATTTCATACTGTGAAAACAGGAACTCAACAAATGCATATTTTATGAATACAGCAATAAAAGTACAGCCAATTTTCCATATTCATGAAAAGTGCTGCTGAAAATATTCATCATATTCATCTTCAGAAAAACGTAAATTCTCCCTATCACATTATGTAACATTTTATAAAGGGAGAAAAGTAAAGGCTTTTCTTTACATGACAGTGTGTTCATCTAGTGTGTCTTATCTGGGCAATCCAGCCTTTTTTCTCTTCATCTGACTGTATTAGGCTGTTTCACCCTTCCAGTCTGTTCTCGCCTTTGTGCGTGCAACTATTGACTGGCAGCAGTAGCCTTTCAAGCAGACCCTGTGGAGTTATTTGAAACATTTAATGACAGTAAACTGCTCATAAGTAAGTTTTACCTAATAATTGACCTCAATGGTATAGTTAAACATTTTTTTGACTTTGCCTTGGGACTCCTAGCTGCCCAACACATTCAATTATTGCCTCTAATCGGTGCTTAACTATTAGTATGTTAAAGAATTTGACACTTTAAAAGGAAAGTGATTGAAGAATTTGCTGCTTTTAATGTAGCAGCTCTTACAGTCACACAGGGCACCTCCACTCTGTGGTTCTTCAGCTAGTGAGCAGCCACTGTCTGCACGTGGAGAGCCAAATGCATCACTGTAAGGAGCCACATCCTGATCCCTGGATGCTGCTTGCAGGCTGAACTGATACGGTGGCCTCTCAGTGCTAGGCCATGCCACTTGAATACAAGAGGAGAGCCATTCCTGCAGATCTACTGTCTTTGCAGATTTAGTCCTTCTTCTTTGGAAACATCAGCCATGATAAGAAATAACTTCCAAAGAAAGATATTACACTGGAAAAATGTTTGCTTTTAGGGAGACCTGTCCATTTTACAGTGGATTTCAGGGACATCTGTAAGTCTTCTAAGAATTTAGCTTTTCAAATGTTCTCCCACTCAGGGTACCACTCAGCTACAAACTGATGGTTAGAAGAAATTTCCTTACCATCTGAACATCCCATAACTGACATGAGCTCTTCTCTGAAAAAGCTGGCACCAGTCACTATCAGAGACAGGATCCTACAAAGAGCAACCATTGGCCTCATTCAACATTGGCAACTGCTACGTTATGATTGACATGCCTTAGCCTGGTGCTCAAACATCTCCACTACAGCTCCTGTATTAGGGCAAACGGCCTGATTCATCATAGCAAAGGAATGTTCCTTTCCTTGTTGAACAACTAGCTGTTGTGCACGGTGGAAACACCATTCTCCTTTCCCTTCAGAGTTGCACCCATCATCAATGCAATCTTAATTTTAGCAGACTGTTTGCTTATCCCAAAAAGCTTGGTACTTTCTTTTGTTGCTTTGTTTTATTCTCATGTACCTCTAACAGGCAGCAATGATACTGAAGCTGCTAGTCAGAGCCCTAATTAATTGTGTTTCTCTATCCCTCTCTTGATCCGCAGCGATAACATGCAAAATTGAAATACCAGTGCATCAGCCAGAGCCCAGTCACCTGCCTGTCAGATGTAGAAGGCTGCTGCTCCTCTGCAACTTTTCCATTTCTAAACCCCCTAAATGGGCCTCAGTGGCATAGCCAGCTGCCATCCACCCAACAACAATCTTTAAAGATAGAAAGGTCTTGATTCAAAGCAGACCAGAAGACCCTTGACACGTGTATACTGCTGATTTCACAAATCTTTTAATTCATGGCACTCCCAAATGATGCAAATTAGCTGATGCTGAAATGCATCTAGAAAATAAATTTCCCCTTTCTAAATCTTCACAAACACTCCATAGGAGAAATATCCCAGCTCTGCACTCAGATTACTAGTTGTACTAGTAATCCTGTCGATTAATTGCAATATTAATTCTTTGGATAATAGAAGCTGTTGCTCCTTTGAACCTCAGAAACGCTACAAGGTCAGTGTTACTCCTGCCAAATACTCATTGTGTTAAAAATCTTCCTATTAGGAATCAAAGCAGAAGAGATTGCATAAAGCTAGACTTGGGTGCTGAAAAAAGTATTTCCATTCTAAATGGTAATGTAGTCCAAAAAGACCCAGTTGCAGGGATCTCTGAGTTTCCTGTAATTATTTGTAAGGGGAAAAAAAACCCCAACCCAGAATAATCTCCCTAAGAAAGAGAAGGAAAAAAAGAGCACTCAGTTACCTGTCTCTTTCGAGTGCTTGCAACAAATTCCAGTTGAGAGAAGCTGGGTTCATCTTTATTTGGAAGCAAAGATTAATAACTATCATAACTATACGTGCTGCTATATTTATCAATATTATAATTATAGTATTTCACACAGCATTTTTTACTGTTTCCCTTCCTCAGGTTTTTTTCACTGAAGAATTTAATTTTCAATTCCATCTGGTACAGCAGAGTGTTCTGCACATAAAATAGTACCCAAATGTAACAACAACAATGCCTTTATGTGTCCTTTATGTACTAATCTTTGCTTTCTAATAGTCGAGCTTTTTATCACAGTCTATTCTTACTCTGTCATTGTTTATTCATCTAATGGCATTTATAGATATGAATTGGATATCAGAAAAGAAAATATTGTTTCAAAAGTATAGCACAAGTTGATGGCTGATTTATTAGAAACAGAAAATAAAACATTATACAACTATAATCTACTGAATTACCAGGTACTGTGTGGACCCTGCATTTATCTTATTCTCAATCTTTACAACGCATATACATACAACAAATATTTCAGGAAATTAATCATCATCATCACGGTGTTTCAAACACAGCCATTTCTACAAGCTTTTACATACACATCAGAATTATTTCATAATACAGAAACAGATCCAGTTCTATTTACTATATACTTCCCAATATTCAGAAGAATTGTGCTCAGTTTTTAGCTGAATATATATCTGAGCTTAATTCTAACCTGTTTATTCTGTTGGAACATATTGATTCCATAACTTCTGGCAGTAAACTGCAAATCCCACTAGAAACAGCCATTAGGCTGGATAATAAATCAGTGTCTTGACAATGGCATTGTATACCCATCGCGGTAAAAAGCAGCTGCAGATGACTTTCAGAGTCTGCCAACATGGCCACAAGTTACTCAAAACAGGCAGCGATACTAACTCACGCAACTGGCGTGCACCAACAACCTCTGTCAGGCCAGCCTGAGGACCTCAACTTTTACAGGAAGAAAGTTTTTCTCAATAAGAGGGAATGAAACAGAAGTCAGTCTCTTTCTAACTTAGGCAATAAATAAAAAAGGATGGTAAAATAATTGGACAAGGAGGAAGGAGAGGAAAAACCATTTTCCTTAGCCTTAGCAACACTCTCAATTCCAATACAGAACAGTTTGAGTGGTGCCAGCCCCCCAGGGTTTGCAGGCAATGATGGTGTGGGACACTGACACAGTCCGATAACCTCTGAATTTTGTTAGGCAGTCTGAAGCTCCCTTGCTAAGCTCTCCATGTCTGAAACATTTTAGTTTTTTTCTTTTTAATCCATCCCTATTCAGCAGAAGTGTATGATTCTGACTCTTCAGTTGTTGTCAACAGGGTTTAAGCACACATTTAAGCATAATCCCACTGCTGCCTAGGAAACAGGTCTTGAAATCAGGACAAGTACAACACTTAGTCCTATATTGTCAGTTCTTTTGAGAAGGAGATGTATATTTGTTCTGTATTTACAGAGCCCATAGCACATGCTGGACTTTGGTCCCCTGGATATTCAACAGTAAAGTTTTATAATCATAAAGAACAATTCTACATGTCCATTGACCATGTGATATAGTCAACTGTCTTATTTTATTCCAACTACCGCATACAGTATTTATTAACCACGAACAGTTTAAATCCACTCTGTTGTGTTGCTCGCATCTTGTTTGGCCCTGCCACATTCCTACTGGCACTATTGCCACTTTCTGTTTCTTCGGGTTAAAGACATAATTTTCTTCTTTAGCTGGAAATTGCTGTCAGTGTAATGAATTACTTGCACTGCACGTCCTTAATATTGTAATCCTGGAAAGCCATTGCTGTATCTTGCACATCTCAAGGGGAAAAGAAGTTTAAAAACCACCACTGAGATAGACAGGGAAAAATCCCATCACAATCTCCCATTATGAGATGTGAGGACAATCAGCACAGCTTATTTGTGCCTAAAGAATATCTCATCAGTCCTTAGTGATTTTCTATTCACAGCAGGTACCATGTATTACGCATCCAGTTCGAAGCATCTGTCGATACCTCAGGCTGCAACGAAGCGGCTGCAGTTTATTGGCAAGCCCTGGCTGGAAGGGTTCTCTAGGGAAGCTCGAATATTACAGGCTTGTGTTAAAAATGCTACTGGAACAAATACATTCTTGCTTGGCTGCAATATTAAAAAGTGCTGCCTGACCAGTAATTAAAGATGCTGCCAGATAACACAAAATGTGTTGGGCTAGTTAATGTATGCAGATGTCACTACAGAGAGTGATCTCATAAACAAAACAAGAAACAAAGCACTAGCACAACAAATTAACCTTTATGGGTTAAGCAGTCTGTGAGCAATGAACAGGGATAGGATATTTGTGTGTTGGGGGGTTTTGTTTGTTTTTCTAAATTAAGTCACAGAAATATACTAATATTTTTGGCAAACAGGATGAACATGAGCATAGCATTAGGGTTTCTGACCCCCAGCTGCTCCACAGCCACTGTATACCACCCATTATCCTCATTTCTATATCTGAGGACTGTACATTCTTACTGTAAAACAGTTTATTGGGTTTGGTGCTGTACACAGTGTTATTAGTTTGTGTCTGTCAGCATTTTAATCAGATGTCACATTATGCAAAAAATGCTGATAACACAGACTACCAGCCCTGCCTTTGCATAACACACCTGCCAGGATGTTCCTTGCTTAGTTAGGCAATGCTCCTAGAATGCCTCCTGGATTTAAAAAAAAAAAATAAAAAATAAAAAAAATATATTAATTTATTTAAAAAAACAGTGTAAAAGGATATTATCACTGTATCTTGTCAGGCAGCCAACCTTCTGTAATTGGTGAAGGAATCATAAAAAAACAGAGCAATCTTTAGCACTGGAGCTAGAATGAACTGGATAATTTGAGGTAGAATATGAAGGAACTTTCATTTTCCTTGAGATATATCAAGGATCTGGCATCACAAAGACTGATGACAAGCAGATTCATACTTGTCACAATTTTAACCTGGAAAGTTTGCAAGCATTGCTGCATATATACTAGTATTTGGGTTCTTCTGAAACTATACTAAGCTACTTGCCTTCCACATCCTTCAGCTGTTAATTCTTCAGGCTAATTACAGACTGTATCTATGACTATTCTATAAACAGTCATATGAAATAAATAATAAGCCTGATGTGAATCAGTCCTAGGTGCTTTTTGAGGAGACAGACTTTTGAGCCAATACATCATTACCGTCTGCCTTGTCAACTCTTCTTAGTTCATGCATTATTTACCTGCTAAACTGTGGTGACAGTGGTGGAGCAATAACACCCAGTTTTGAACCTCCAGCTGCCATCTATGCAAAACAGGCTGAATGCCAAAGAGATATGAAATATTCATGCTTTCACTTTTTTTTTGTAACTGACAACAGCCTAAAGTATAGGTGACTTTAAAGGCTCAGTATTTTGGTCATTCATTTACCCCTTCTACTCAAAATATTTAAAAAGTGTGAAAGGCAACATAAGTAGTATTATTTTCCTGATAGTATCTCTTGATATAGGGGTTAGTCTTTAATTTATGGATTAATTTAATTTATTTTTATTATTCTTTTTATTAATTTAACTAGTCTTTAATTTATTGATTTCTCTGAACAAGACAGCCTCTGGCTTTTAGACAAAAAGATGTAACTTTTGCTTGTAACCTGACTACTAGATACCAGATTCAAAAAATTCTGGGAGATTACAGATTTCATCGTGATGAGTAGGAGTTTCATCAGTTTTAATATTTACCTTGTCAGTCGTGTCTTATGGCATACTGAGCAATCAAAACCTGACTTCCCTCAGACTTTGTTAGCATCATTCCTACTTTCTCCTCAACCATGTTCAGCCTTTCTCCCTGCTAAGATGTTTCTATGTGGAATTCATTGTGTCACGGAGACCTTCAGCAAAATGGCAGAGAATGACAGATGTCTATGAAGTCGCATATGTGTATATGTTTGTTACCATGAAAGTGGCTTTATCTTCCTCATCTTGAAATAAATATTTTAAATATTTCAAATAATATTATTTTAAGTTTTTTCTCCATATGAATGAAAAATTTAAATTGCAATTTAGATGCAATTAAAATGTAGATGATTATATGCTTTACCTTACTCCATTGTCAGTGAAAGCAATCTAGTAGATTCAAACAAAAGGCTTCTTTGCAACAGAGTAATCCACAGTCTACTTTTAGACTTCATTGTTTCCTAGGTTTTGTAATTGATAGTATTATGGACTTGTAATATATTCATGTTTGTTTCTCCTATTAAATTGTAAAAACTTTGAACAGCCACCACGCTCTATTCTGAATTTAGTAAAGCATTTTGGGTACATTGCTAGAGTGGTTGTAGTGAAGTTTTCATCTTCTAGGGAAGTCACACAATTCCCTATTTGAACATAGACATAGCAGAGTAAAATGTAAAAGAAAAACACATCTCACATAAAGTCAGTTTAAATTTATAAATGCATTATCTGATATTTTTATAGAAACACTGAAAGATCTCTTTTAGTATTTCATAAGCAGAAAAGGATCATATAATTACCAGTTACTACCAACCTCAATGTCACAAGTGTCAGATTTACTGAAACACTCTGATTTCATTTAGCCCCAAATGTCCCATTTTAAACTGTCATACAAAATTTCCCAAGTCGCTTTCACAAAGTGTCGCTAAAAAGTACTCTTAAAGGAGCTGTCAAGGTTTAAGAGTGTCAAACACAAGCCTATAAAGAAATATTCTGATAGGAGATACTTTGTAAACCATACCTTCCCCATTTTCTCTAAGCTAACGACATTTTTGAAAGAAATGTAATGGTCAATGATCAGATAAGATATATTCTACTGTGTTTACTTAAATTGCTTAAGTTCATCATACCGTGAATTGCCCCACTCAGGCTCAAGTCCTTTCTTGCTCCACCAAGAAACTAATGCTCTGAAATCCTTTCACAGCATGGTGCTCCTTTGCTGTTGCACTAGGCTAAGCTGTACAGATGGTCACATTCAGAAGGCACTAAGGGGTCATGACAGTCCTTTCCCCCCCATGTTCCTGCTATAAGAAAACGTCATCAGAACTATGAGCATCTGAGGAGAGGAATTTATGTTTCCTTGGACCTCAAACTGAAAAAAGCATTTCTGTTAGTTAGAAGAAAAGCACAGTGAATAATAGTGAGGAAGTTCATTAGGCCAAGAGGGTGTAAGAATAAAATTTCAGCAGTAAACACTGAAGTACTGAGGTAACAAGAGAAAGCTCAGGAAGGTTGAACAAATAGATGTAATTCCACACTGCAGACTAAAAACCAGGAAGGCTTTAAAAAACTGAGTGACCAAACCAAAGGAGGGAGGAGGAAAACTTGCAAATAAAATACTGGCAATTTTCAGTATTCACTAATTCTGTATCTGGGGCAAAAGTCAACTATTTATCTCCCAGTCAATACCATCAGAAATACAGAAAGTAAATACATAGAATTTAATTATTCTAGATCTGATTTCAATCAATAAAATGACTGCAGATGTCTACAGAAATATAATGCTGCAGATCCAATATTCACATACCATTTAGCATGCACCAGAAAATAAAACCCACCTCTGCAATAACCACACTGCATCTTCATTTATATCACTAAGTGTTTTAGAAAAGTGCATGAGGCAGAAGTCTGATAACAAATTCACACAGGAAGTTTAAAAATTCAGTAGTAAAAGGCAATTGAGTACATTTAAACTTACAGAGTAAAATCCCCTGTGCATAACCTGCTATGGCTCCATTGATTTCACTTAGCAGTTGATGGACTCTGACATTCACTGAAGTCAATAGAGCTGAACCATTTGGTCTCATCTGCAGGTCTTGCCCCGTATGCATAAAAATAAGAGTTAGACTTTGCCTGCTTGGGTTCTGCACTGTTGAAACTACCAGCTTCTCTGGACTCCATTGATTTACACTGGTGGACCCAAAATCACAATCAGATTTACATTGCCTTGCAAAAAATATGGTTGCTCAAAATGCAAGTATTTTCAAGAAGGCATTGGAAAGAAAACTTGAAAAAAAAATGGAGAAAGGTTGAATCTCTTAACCTTTTGCAGTCCCTAGAGCAAGCCTTGCCATCCCCAAGTCAAACACCTTGCAAAAATCTCCTTTCCAGCTGCGTCAACACAACAAGCTCCAGAAGCACCCCAACACAACCACTTCCACTGTTGTAGGTATTCTTGGTTTTGCGCCTTTGACCACCTCCTGTGGTGAGGTGCAACCTCCAGAGAGGAAGGAATGTGCTCCTTCTCTTTTGGATCGGCTGAGCAGGCTCAAGGGGAGAGATGCTCAAAGTGAGTGCTGTTCAATAGCAGACCACCAAGTGAAGCAGGCAAGAGAGAAACAGCATTAAATAGTGGTCATGAAAGCTCCAGAAAAGGCTCAGAAACTTCAGCAAGGACTGAGGTGCCGCCTGTCAGGCCTCCGAGACAGAATGTACTTCTTAGGAACCAGAGAGGACTAACAGAGCATCTGTGCTACAGTCCAAGGAGATGCCAAGTTAATTGCAACCAAACATGGAAGCAAGGACTTGCCTGTAGGGGCACAGCAGGCAGGGTAAGAGCTGTTTGACAACCTTTTAGTCCTACTGAAAAAAGTTAATATTTTTACTATTGAAACATAGGACGTTTCACTTTTTCAAGTTTAGAAGCCTTATGGATTCCTTTGGGGAGCGTACTGTAGGAATTAAAGATTAAAGTTGTAGGTAAAAACAGATTCTTGCATCAGGCAGTTGCAAGCCGTTCTAATTCTAAATAGGGTAGGCAGGAAAATCCCCAGTAAACTGATACCGCTGTTATATTTTCATACCTTTTTCCTTTAGAAAAGCTTTAAAGACGGACCCCCGCATGAACAGAACTTTTGAAAGAATATTCCTTCATCACAGTTTAGTCTGAAAATCCCTATCTATGATCTGAATCCTGAACAGGCAAAGGATACGGCATTAAGGAAACGTTCGTAGCCATTAACAGGTTTTAAAACTGCTTTTGTTTTTTGTGCAACACATGGATGAAGTTATAATTCAATTTGGGAGGAACAGAAACATAAAACTGGGCCTACTTGATCCCAGGTCCCCACACAATATTTCACATAGATCTGTAACTGTCTCCATCTCAGAGCAACTTATCCATCATGTTGTTACTATTTACTTATCCACAAGGCCATCTGCTCTACTCACTGCTCCATATCCTCCGCGTGACAAAACTAAGATTTACAATGACAAATGAGACCCACTTCCACACCACAGATATTCAACTGAAAAGTCAGAATTCCTAGTGGACACAACAGAAATTAAAAGCTTTCTGGTTGCATCAGTATGGCATTCAATTGAAGGTGTCTACAAAACGCAGGTACCCTGTGAGGGTAACTTGGGAGACAGACACCGTTACTGCATTGGCCTCAACTAGCAACACTTACCCAAAGCTCGCTTCCCTGGCTGCTGCTGGAGAAAAACCCTTTGTATCATATTTAATTTTCGAATATGTTCTGTTCTGTATGACGTCTAGTTCTGTTGATATGACCAGCATCAGTCATACGCTTAAATAACCTCAGTTTGCTGGACTAGCGCTAAACATTCAAAACTGTATCGAGCCCTAAAATATCTCAACTAATACTAACCAGTTGCATGCTCACATACAATTTTATCTTCCATTTACATTTTTTAACTTATATCCGTTTATTTTCTGCTGTGTTGGGTTTGCGTGGCAAGGTTTCGATAGCAGGGGGCTGCGGGGGCGGCTTCTGTGAGAAGGTTCTAGAAGCTCCCCCTGCCTGACAGCCCGCACCAGCCAGCTCCAAGGTGGCCCCGCCACTGGGCAAGGCCGAGCCCAGGAATAAGCCAGGGATGGCGGGAGGTGTTTTAAGATTTGGGTTTATTTCTCATTACCCTACTCTGATTTGGTTGGCAATAAATTAAATTAATTTCCCCGAGTTGAGTCTGTTTTGCCCGTGCGGGTACCTGCCGAGCGATCTCCCTGCCCTTATCCCGCCCCACGGACCTTTCCTTCTGTTTCCTCGCCCCCGCCTGGCTGAGGAGGAGGAGGGACGGGGCGGCTTCAGTGGGCACCTGGTGCCCAGCCAGGGTCAACCCACCATGATTTTAAAGAGATTCCCTAGCTAGCAGGTGTTTGCAAATTTCATTTAATTCCATTAATTTAATACTCATATTGGAAATAAATTATCACCAGCTAGACACTACATTCTTGGACAGAAAATGTCACTTAGCCAGTTAAGTGGCACAAGGAGCATTATGTGACTTAAGTCGTCATTCCCAAAGCAAATTCTCCTACCTGTTGGTTTCCAAACTACTCACATACAAAATACATGTTTTTATGTATATCTTTAGTAAATGCATTCTTACGGGTGCTTGTTCTTCAACATGTTTATGAATAGAAATGTTTATTTACATATTTGAAATGAATAATGCAGTAACCGTACTCAAAATAATTGGGTTTGCTTAACTTCTATGAATCACAACTCTAAACTAACTAAAGGCCAAAGACAGAAATCTAAAGCTTGTTAAAATATATTTCAAGAAATTATACAGAGCCAAAGAGCAACTAAATTTAGGCAATTTACCATGAAAAGCAAATTCTCCATGTAAGCATAACCAAGAACAATAAATAGTCGGCTAGTAGTCCACACAGATTGCACCTTGCAGCAAGTCACTCACAGCTGTAACCAGGTGCAAGTGTCTATGTGCCTCTGCCTTTCCCCACACATACATTAAAAACCTGTTGCAAAGCTAAGCATGCAAAACTTGGGAAACAGCAGAACCGAGGCTGCCCATTTAATGAAATGTTGTCCCTCTAAGGACCACACGCAGTCTAGAATTAAATCTTCATCATTTCAAAAGTCTCTTACCAGACCGATTAGACAGGGTGGGTAGAATTAATACTTCATTTCAGTTTCAGCATTTAATAGATGGGTTTGGACCATACTGACCACAAACCACTCAGGTCTGTTCTGCATGTAGAATTCTCTTGTGCTGGTTAGCAGGTCCAATACATCTGATACAGTATCTGATACAGTAAAATGCCAAAATTTCCCTTACTTTTCAGTAACATTGAATTAAATTCCTGGGGCAAATATAGCTATATTTTTAGTTTATATACATATATATTATAAATGTTTAATATAATTGTAGATATAAAATATCATTTGTTTATTAGAGATAGCAGATTCTTTGTTGTACCAAATTTTCTTCCATACTATACACTGAGATAGGCATAGAAAATCACAAGTGTCATGCCCGACTGATAAGCCACACACTTCTGTTGCAAACCATTGTAGATGGACAAATAAAGGAGAGCAAGCAATAGGCATAATCTGATTATTCACTTCTGGAAGCTTCCTTCTGTCTCACTGAAGTAGTGCCAGGTGTAAACTGTGACTTCAACCTGGAATGTACCATGATTCCATCACATCTTTAATATAACCTTAATTTCTTTCCCTCTCATTTTTTATTTGTTCTTAGACATGGAAATATCGATACTGAAGAAGAAAAAAACCTGCCTGTTAATGAAGTACACATAGTATAGGTACACTAATACATAAAAATGTTAGTAACACAGTTGTTTTAAAATATGTATGTCTACATATGGATTGGGATGGAATAACAAATAAATTATAAAAGATAATAAAACAGCCTCTTTCTTACTATATTAACTTCAAAACCTGTAACTTCACAACATTGCTCTTGGACTTGATGTTCTGATGCATTATTTAACCAATGAGATTTCCCTAGTAACTCTAAAATTTATTAATACATGATCTCATTATTTAATCATTTTGTGTTTCAAAATACAATCATCCATAATATGTCTCATTATATCACAGTCAGAAGAGCAACTGATAACAAAAAAAAAGGGAAAAACAAAGCTGAGTTCAAAGCTTTGTTGATTTTCTTAATTGCTAGTGATTGTAGATCTTTGTACAGCAGTTCTCCAAACAAGAAGGAATAGTAACTTCTTTTTTTCAACAAAAAAGTCTGCACGAAGTTGAAAGAAACCTTAAAATACTTTGGCTGAGCATTGTAATTAGACTTGGATCAGAATATTCCATGACAAATTGTCTAATCTGATACAGTAATTACAAGGGGATAGCAAGTAAACAGGCCTAAATACATAGGGACATAATGATTTATAACTCCTCCCATTTCAACAACCCACTGCCTCATTTACATCTCCTATCAAACTGTAGATCTGAACATAGCCACATGTTTCACTGGGAATTTAATAGATTTATCTAAGTGTTAAGTGATTAACACCTTCTTCCTTCATCCATAATCACCTGACGATGGACTAGAGATCTGATTGACAGAACAATGCTCAAACGGGGTAATAATCCGGAAAAAAAAATGTTACATTCTTTATTTATCCATATTTCTATTTCAAATTCATAACCTCTGGGTTAGGGGAAGACTGGACCAGATACCCTCATGAGTTCCCTTGCACCCTAAATTATTCTATATTTCTAAGAAAGGCTAAGATGTATACGAATAATACAACTTTTAACAACTAAAGCTTTTGAGTACGATCAAAGTTGAAAAATATTTAATAGGCAAAGGTATTGCTTTCTCTTCATATGTCAGGCATTGAATTTCTGTCTTAACTACATGTTGTACAAAACCAATGAAGATATGGGATATATAAAATAGTAACATTTGACAAATTTACATAAACACTGAACTGATGTTACATCAGAGCCAAGAAATCCTTCCTCAGTCTGACTTTCAGGTAGATCACTAGTTCTAGTCCTAGCAAACATTGGTGCTTCACACTTTGAAATAGAAGCAACGCAAAGCAATGGAAAACACAGGGCAAACCATTTTCAGGTTTTCATACTTTTTATTTTGAACATTCCTCTTTCTGCAGAGTGATATTAAGGTAAACAGTTTTAAAAACAGAGGAAGAATACATCTGCAAAGAAAGCTAGAATAAATTTTACAAATAATTTTCAAATCCGTATCTCGTTTATATAAGATCAGGAAAAGTTCTTAAGCATTTGCTTGGCAGAGCCAAAATCATTTAGATTTTTACAACAGCTGTTCATCTGATGGCTAAATGAAAATCATACAGCTTTTTTACCACAATGGCAATTTTATTCAGTATCATTTATTTCGGATAAGGGTAATACCATTATCCTCCACTGCTCCAGGTTAAATACTACATAGGAGTATCTTTTCTCCCTCTGTCCTATGAACCTTTCCATTACAGCAGTGTCATAGCAAATCCTACAGCATGGTGCATCAAAAGCCCTGACAGCAACAGCTTCTGATTTTCCTGTCAGCATCTACTATCCCATTTTCAGGTGCCACAACTGACACCAAAATCTCATGTGTTCAATATTCTGTTGACTTCCACATTTCCATATTTCTCATACAAGCTAGGGATACAATCAGGACCGGGGACACCAGAGCAGAAAAGACATGGTATGCATGCAGATGGTTTGACACACAAATATTTTAATTAGTGAGCTACTCAAATCCAGACCTTGGCAATGCATAGGAGAATAATTATGAACGTGAAATTAAGCTAGACAGTGTGTAAGTACTACAGGAATGTGTGGCATGGTTTATGGTGCACGAAATACCAAATTGAATACTAGGGGAGAAAATTAACCGTGATAATTAATGACATTGTTCCAGAACTCAAGAAGCATGGAGATGAAGTGGCTTTCAGCTAAAACTGTTTTATCCACCATGTAGTTTTCCTGTGCATGTTTTCCTTTTACATATATAGCTAGCTTTGTTGGCAGCATGCCAGCTTTGGAAAAGGTAAATAGAATTGTTGCTTTAACAGCAAGTTTTATGATAAAATATTAACTTGGATAATCATTTCCCAGTAACATTGAACAGTAGAGAAAATGGCAATATTCTGTTGGTAAGGAAGATGCTTTGCTCTACAGGTGAGTTCCATGTATTCCTTTATGTTTATAAATATCTAGGTAGCACACCTTATGGTGGAGGAATTGGTTAAGAGGTAAGCAAGCGAAGCTCTTCTTCCTGTATTTCATTTTTATGCTTTAAAAAAAAAAAATCAACCATGAATGATCCATCTGCAGGACCACCTGACAGCAGAAGAGCAGGCCCCCTTGTCTCAAACCCTGCCCTGGATAAGATACTACTAAGGATGATATTGTTCAGCCTTTAGGCTATGTGATCAAGTAAGGAAGACTACGGTAAGCATCTCTATCTGTGTAGTCACTGTAACAGAGAGTACCTCTGCTTCCATAATTTTACTCTCTACTTTACTTTTACTTCTCCATCAATACAAGAACATAAATAAAGGCTTCTCTCTGAACAACCAGTTTTCCCTAAGGTGTAAACCAGTGACATTAGTCTGTGTTCAGATTATCATCACAACTGTGAAGCAGCCCTGTTGAAGAATCAGGCTTGGAGTTTTCCAAGTTTTTGAACATTCCTCTTTCTGCAGAGTGATGTTAAGGTAAACAGTTTTAAAAACAAAGGAGGAAATAAAATTAAAATTTTTGTTTATTTGACTTTTACAGATTTAGAGGACAAACAGAGACTTTAATGCTAACTTTTTCCCACCCAAAGAGAACTGGAGTGATATTAAAAATCACCTTGTACAAAACAAGTAGTTAGAAATCAGAGATTTCAAGTGTATTGCTAGCAATCTATTTACTTCATTGATAATCCTTCTTGTAATAAAGAACAGTTATGCTACTTGAGACTCAGAATATTATTTTCCAGTGTTCCTCTGTAAAGACACCAAGAAATACTCTAATATTGACACTTGTGTTAAGAGATACTTAAAGTTAATATGCTTTTAATAGCACTGGCTTTAATAAACACACGATTGCCATACTTCATTTTCCAAAGGCATCTCTTTAACAACAAAAATACACCATCATAGGAATTAAAACTAACACCAAATTCTGCCGGTGACCCTTATCACACCATGTAACCTCCTGGTGCTTCAGGTTGCCCACTAAAAGGAAAGCTTGGGGTTCAGTCTTGTTTATGCAATGATTATGAAGGTATCAGGGACAATGAGCATGTGATTGTTGTGGGGAAAGTCCAAAGACAGGCTCCCACAGAAAAACAGAGAAGAAAAAACCCCAAACATCAAAAACACAAAAAACCCCTTTAATTATTCTCCATTAATGGAGTTGCATAAAGGGAAGAAGGGGTTTGTTTGAGGTTTTTTATTTCTTTTTCTTAGCTTCGTGTTAACAAGTTAAATTTGATTTACTGTAAGGAGATGGAGTAAGTAATATCTGACAGCTTGTCATGACATAAACTGGGATCATTTTTAGCAAGTTACGCTGTTTTTATGACGATGAGCTATATTTATGATGATGAAGTATTAACTTCCCTCTTAAGTTCATTTTTTTGGAGTGCTTTAGTGCCATTGTGTTATATAGTTTATAAATACATGTATTTGTTTGCCAACATTACTTACCAAATGAAATTAATCTCATGACAAATGAGGATAGCTGCGACAATAGCCTCAATTCAGAGGCAGAACTAACACTGCAGATGTATTAAGCCTCATGAAACAGGCTTAATAAAGGCTTAATCAGACACTCATCAAATATTATGCAAACAGAACCCAGCATAAATTGATATTGTGGCTCAGGAACTAAAGTACCATTATAAATAAAATTTCCCATCACCACGGGATTTTTATTCAGCTGTGATAAAATCAGACACACTACTTATCTGTGAAAATTAAAAATGAAAAAGGAAGTTGCTTAATTTTCTGAAAAACCTAACATTTTTGTCTACACTTTGTCTCTAAGCTATTCTTTTCTATTCCTTTACTATCCCATTAAAAAAATTCCAGTTTCCTAATTTGTTACTAAACTTTCTCCAGCATTTGATGCTCTTCACACCCTGTCATAACGGAATATATTGTTCATTCACTTTATTTATTAAATACATTATTTTCCATGTTGTTACTTTTATGACCAAGGTATATGGATATAAGAATTTACCTAGTATTAGTTAAATTTGTTGCTGATGAAACAAACAAAAAAAAAAAAATAAGGTGGGCTTTTAATTAGCCTTTCCACTCTTCAGCCTTTTCTAATTATTTCTTAATAAATTTGACAGAGAAATCTGAGCAAAGTAGAATTTAAATCTAGTTCCTTCCCAGTAAGATCTGGCAATATAAGGCTGATAAAACACTGGAAACACAAACCCAGTAAATAACATATGCTCATAGTGAGAAGAAATTGCCTATTAAGTTTAACTCTAAATGAAAGATTGCACCAATTAAATTAATTTTCCCATCCTCCCTGACAATGATGCAAAGCTTAGAATTGCCAAGTCATTAAGTGTTCCTTAGGTGCCCCGCAATGCTCACACGGAGATTTTTTTCCTGAGAATAACAGATTCTCATTTTCACTGCAAACTTCCTTTTGCTTCCAAGGAGGAGACGAGCACACTGCATGCAACAGATTCAACTCCCCGAGAGTATTATGGTCAGTCTTAGGTTACAACATCATCTACAGCACCACAGCAGGGAGAGAATACTAAACTCACAGCTAGGCTTATTGCCACTTCCAGAGACATGCTTGGGGATATCACCATTCTATCCATAACTGTTTTTCTACCTTTTGTCTGTCACACCTATAAATGCAAAATAACCCCAAAACTTAGGAACCTTAGTTTGTGGCATATATTGTGGTGATCAGCACAAGTATTCAGTCTTAATCAGGGACAACATTAGCACAAATACCTGGCGCATTTTTAGCACCGGTTCTACTGATCAGGTTCAATGTGCCCTTTGGGAAGGCTGTGCTACAATAAGGTTTTAAATAAGGAAAAGACCATATTGCACCTATTGATAAAAGCTGTAATAAACTACAGAAAAATCAATAGAATTTGTAAGCTTTTGGTCTTTACATCAGGCTGTGTTCTGAAGCATAATGCAGAACCCTGGTGAAGCTTCACTCTTCACACGGTTATGATATGATCTGAGGGGTACATGCCTTAACTGTATCCCTCATACCCACTAAACCAAAAACTGTAATTATTCTAGAGATTAGTTTTAGAAACCCTGCCTCACTGCTTTTAGTTTCAGTTGACTTCCATCCAAATTTTCTACTAGTTTTTTTTCTCACTTGTGTACTTTCAGAGTTAATCATTACTAGTAATGTTATCAAACAGAGGAGCATCACTTTACAACAGATGAAGAATCCTCAACTGTAAATTATAACTCAGTCCATGAATTAGTGGTCATGCTGAGTAAGATGCTGTCTGGGTACTTGGCTTCTTTAATAAGCCTCATTTTCATATCTGCCCATTTCCCCAGAAACCCACTCTATCATTAAAGCACCTAAGCATCTCCCCAATAATCTCCCAGATCTAATTATAATAGATATTTATTATTAAAACATCTTATGTTTATTTTAACATGGATCGCACAGCTCATGTTACAATTTAATTTTAAAGTGCTTTACAGTATCTCTTACATACAAAAAGTAACAGATTTAATAGAGACACACACACAAGCCTGGTGTCATACTAAAACTGGACAACACATGACACTTCAGTGAGCTTTAGCAACAGCACTGTGTAACTATGCTTATGAACAGAAACAAAGGAAAGTCCAACTCAAGAACTGTCAGCTGTCATATCACAGAAGATAATTTTAGGG
Source organism: Ibycter americanus (assembly GCA_035590275.1). NCBI lineage: Eukaryota > Metazoa > Chordata > Aves > Falconiformes > Falconidae > Ibycter > Ibycter americanus. The sequence continues at coordinate 73,088,939 of JAVJGI010000060.1, read as the reverse complement.
ATGCTGTTATAAAATTAAATCTTTGTGTATTATTATCAACTTGGAAAAGATCACTGATTAAACACATGATAGCAGCCTATAAAAACATGATTGGCACAGAGAGGATGACCCTCCGGCTCTTCCACTACAAACCTAAGGGAGGATGCTTCAAAACAAAGAGAAGTAGAGGCTTCTTCGCACACCAGACAGACTGCAGAACTTGTCACAGATTACCAAGAGCGCTAAAAGTTTACATCTGTTTAGAACAGACTGGACATATTCATGGGAAGAAAATCTACCAAAGGTTATTAATGCAATTAAAACCATCTGTGTCCAGGGAAATTCCTGGATTGCAGACTGCTGAAGGCGAGGAGAGCATTTTGATGAAGTACCACTGTGTCTGCCCTGGTTTTATACCCTCTCCTACATATCTGCTTCTGATTCTCGGAGAGAGGCTACCAAGGGATGGGCTGTGAGGCTGCTCCAGGATGCCTTTCTTGTACTGAGAGAAGCCAAGAGGCATATTCTAGATATGCACCCTTCAGTGAAACAGAATGTAGTAAACCGATTCTGGTAAAAAATGATGTGTGCCAAAAAGTAGTTATCTTTATGGCTGCAAAAACTTTCCCATGCACAAAACTCCACCCCCGAAAAACCCAGATGAAACAAATCCCATGTCTGAGGTCCTTAGCTAGGAACACATAGGGTAATTCTGTCTTTTGATGGAGAACAAAAGTTCTGGTCAGCTCCTTCTCAGCAGTAATTAGTTATATCTTCTGTACACTCAGGTGGGAGTGGGCAAAATAAATACACTGACAGCAAAACCAGATCCATATCATGTCTCCTTGCCTCATTTCTAGGGACATAATAACCAGCAATATATAAGTATGATGTCACATTAAAATAAATATATTCAGACCTCAATATTCATATATCTTTGCCACAAGCCTGATGGCTAATACAAGAAAAAATGAGAAAAATACAAGTAACAGCAAAATGATAAATGCCTCCTGCTTTATTGACCAAGGAGTTTTGACACAGATCAAAAAAGTCTAATTTAAAGTCCAGACCAACAGGGCGAGTTTAGGACAACAAAAGGCTGTCAGGCCCTTCCCATTAAGCACTGTTCAGTTCACATTCAAAATTCAACTCTTTGGTCTTTGTTTTGGCTTTTCCTTGCCTCCTTTGTGAGGCATTTTATCAGAGATTCTGAAAAGAAATTACAAATAAAGTTGTAGTGTGAACGTGATGCTATGCAACACCGTGATGTTTACTTTGGGACCAATGAAATCCTGGAATTTATGTATCATTATTTTTCTGAAAAACTGATTCCTTCGTTTTTTCAGACTAAGTCGATTATTCTAATCAGCAACCCTTTAGGCTCTTCTCAAGTGCATATACCTTTGAAATAAAATGTAGATACCTGCTGCTTTCTGGTATGAGACCTTCTCACACCAGTTCTCAGACACCTGAAAGACACAGGGCAGCAGGTATGCAGAGAAGCATTTCTCCAGCAGCTATGAACTCATGAAGCTCAAAAAGGATGCAGTATGGAAAAGAGAAGAGTCAGTGACCTGAGGCCACATTGTAGCAATGGGGCTCTGCTTGTATAGGAAAATCCATTGGACTTTTCCATGGCAATGGTTTAACTTGCCTGTCTTTGCTAGATAGATCTCTGTGGTGAACCAAGAAAATGGTTATTTCGGTACTGCAGTAAAGTCATCAGCCACCTTTGAGTCACAGCACTGCAGAGTGGGAAGGAAATGTAAATACACATACAAGATAATGATTTGTATTTCAGCCAGCCTATATGCATTTTCCATTAATTCTCAGCATGCTCAATATTCTGTATAATACCCCTGGTGGCCTCAGGATAATGCTCTGTCTGTTAGCTCCTCTTTCACGATTCCTATTTTCTTGTGGTTTAAGGCTCTCTGCCAAGGCTCATCTTGATTATATACATTATTTCCCACCAACAGAGGGGATGCTGTGGTCTATCAGGTTCATACTCAGTATGCTATCGATGATATTTTACTTCTTCCTAAACAGAAATCTGCCTCAAACCACAATGTGTCTCTGTTAATTAATAGGGTTTTCATAAATTTCTATTGAAGATGTAACTGGCTGTTTGTTTTTATAAATCATGAGATAGCTAACAGATAACAGATGCTAATTTTATCCTTCCTGCCATTTGGTACTTCGCATATTATTTCTTTGTAAGACCAATCATTGATTCATCAGCAGAATACTGAGTCCAGTTTTTAACATTAAATTTACACGCTATCAATGATAAAAATATCTCAAATGCAAACTAAAATATGTTTATATTATTTGGACAATATCCTAACCAAAACATGCTTTACAAGATATTATTAATGAAATGTTTCTGACTCATCTCATTAAAATATAAAACCTTTCACTCCTAGCTCTTCACCAACTTTCCAGGAAAAGGCTTATTTTTGAGACACACTTAGTCCTTGCTTTTCAACTTTCCTGAGAATTTTGATTGAGAGTTGAGAGAGGATTCACAATGAAGGCCAAACACCTCTTATTGCATGAACCAGAAAATAAATTATTTCCAGGGCTGAATAATCATTCCATGGCCATAGCTTACACATACTGAAATACATGTGGATCATAAACATGTAGATGAAATCCAAGATTTAGAATGTCACAGTAATTTATTAAATGTTATCAACTGTTTTGGGACACATGCCCAGCACATGGTTAATACACCTATTCTTCAGATGTAAGGACATAATATGCTTAGTATTATTCTGTCCTTATTTTCAAGTTGCAAGCAAATAAAACAATAAAATTATAGTTTCTGGAGTGTTTCCTCTTCATAGCTTTTTCTCGTTTTGGATCATAATACTGTTTTCAGAAACTTCTTTCCTAGATAGGCCCACACCTTGAAATATATATCTGTACCTAAAGAATAAAATCAAGGCACAGAGGAAGAAATGACTCTCACACAGAGGACAAAGCTAGAGTAAGAGTCGCCTCTCACCAGCAGAGAGGCATGACCTCAAACCATAGTAACTCCCAACCTGGCTGTCTCACAGAGTTATCATATGCCAATCTTTTCAGGGTCAGTGACTGGCGATAACATCCTAAGAATTCTCTGGTTTCCTAACTGTCTTTGACACTTATGAATAAATATCTCTTTGTCTAACCTTGCCACATTTATCAAGTGTGTGGGCTGCAGGAGGATGCATTAGTGGCTCTGAACGCTCAGTTTTGAACATAAAAAGAAAACATATCATACCAGCTATGTACAGTTCATTAATGAGATGACTGGCCAGCTGTAACCAGATTTGCTCCTTGCAATATGCTCACAATAAAATCATTAATTCTTCTAATAAACTTTTATTAGCCAATCTCCAGAACCCATCTTCAGACTTCATCTTTCAAACGCATCACTTCCAGCACGAAGGTTCTCCTGGGAATATTTTTTTTTCTCTCAGTTGCTCCGCTATCATCCTTTCCTAGTATTCCTCCCATGGCTTTGCTCTCTACTACATCGAGTTTAACAGAACCTTGTCATTTCTCTGCAGGATTCTTACCGTAGTTCTGTAGGGCTCTGAGTGCCGTCATCTTCCTCCCCCACCCCACCCCCCCGTTTTGTCTCCACGTCGTGTTATGCAAAGCTGCAAGTTCCACTGCCCCTCACTAGCTACTGCTGATGACTTGTCCAAACCAAAATCTTCCTCAGCGTGATTGACAGTCGGCTCAATTTCAGTGGCTAAAATCAGACTCAAGCTTCCTTCTTCCCCGTAAAACAAAGGAAAACTACCCAAGCCCTGACAAAAGGCAGGCTCTGGCAGTATCCTGGGACAACTTCCCGTTGTCCTATTCACCCCTTGTACACTGTCTGCTATCATTTATCTTCAGCAGCTGGGGCAAACACCCTCTTTTTAGCTTTCTGCTTGTACAGCCCCTGCACCAGCCCGGGCTAGGATGCTAACACAGTAACGCATGTGGCAGCCAGCGGCAGGGTTTACCTGGCCTCCAGCATCGCCGGCAAAGGCCGGCTGGGTATCGAGCACGCACAGTGATTCACACCTCGGGCTCTCTGAGCGGTTCTCACGATGACTGAGGCCCCAGCTTATTCAGAGTGGGTAAATAGCTAGCAAGTCACACCTCACTCTCCAGAGAGCTTT
>JAVJGI010000060.1:73051292-73084697 GCA_035590275.1 Ibycter americanus | reverse complement strand
CACCTGCCGGCCGTGCCCACGCCCCTCGCCGCCGCCGCGCCCAGGGACGGCCGCAAAGAACCCCCAAAACACCAGCCCAACGGCAGCGATTACAGCAATAATAATGGCAATTAATAACGCCAATCATCATCACCATCACCAACTCAGAGCCTGTCAGGAGCAGGATCACCATCATCTCCTCAGACCTGTCAGGAGCAGGATCACCATCATCTCCTCAGACCTGTCAGGAGCAGCATCACCATCACCACCTCAGCCCTGTCAGTAGCAGGATCACCATCACCACCTCAGCCCTGTCAGGAGCAGGATCACCATCATCTCCTCAGCCCTGTCAGGAGCAGGAACCGCCAGCCTGTGGCCACCCCAGCCCCCCGCAGGTGCCTTGCCGGGGTGGCCCGCACGCCCCTGTGCCCAGGGCTGCTAGGGCGGCCGGCTATGTTACCATCTTTCCCGTGGCTGAAGCAACCAGAACGAATCGCAACGCCTTTTACTGCTCCCCCAAACCGAAATTTCAACCTCCAGCAGTGCTGAAAGGTAAAAAAGGGCCGCCGGTGCCGGGCATTTCAGCAGCAGGGCCGGCCCTGCCCGGCCTGCGCTGGGTCAGCCAGCACAGGGCCGGCTGCCGCTGCTCAGCACCGAGCGACGGGGGAAGCACCTCGGCACCTCCACCGGGCAGCGAGAAACAAAGAACGACAACGGAGGGATCCAATTCGCTAAGAAAACCGCCCATAAATCAGAAACAGCCACGCAAATCTGGATAGGAACAGCAGCAAAGTATCGGGTACCCATACAGTCCAACCCTAAGCAGTCAAATCCCGCCCAAGGGTTGCTATGTATTTGATTTTTTAAAGTGCATACCAGTGTGCCCGAACTGAAATACAGTCATTACAAATCACTCAGGTAGTGCCAGTTAGAAATTTTCACCCAAACACAATAATTCAGCTGTAAAGTCTTTATCTTGAAAAGTCAAATGTAACTTTCAATTTTATATATTCAGTATATTTAGAATGATAATATAACTGATGATGACACGAATGATACTATGAATGATAATATAATCTAGAATTATTTTGTCTTCTTTTAAAAAAAAGTGAAAATCCTTAAGTACCTACTCCATTAAGTAGCAACAGCAGCAACTTAAAAATCATAACATAATTTTATTTTCAATTCTATTACTCTTATCTTTTGTGCATTTTTCTCTTCTCTAGACTTTACTGCTACCAGAGTCTCAGTGCAGATTTTATTTGCAATCCATTTTTAGGTAAGTACTCCAGCAATTTATGCCTAATTTCTCTGCATCTGGTAGGAAAGAAAGGATCCGATTTCTGCAGCATGAATGAGCAGCAGTAGCACTTTTCTGCGTTTATATCTTATACAAGCAGCATATAGCAGGGATAGAGTAAAACTTAACCAGTCATCCCTTTCACTACCCAGCAGTAATTATAGCATTTATTTTAGCACTTAAAACTCAACAACCACTACATCACCCAAAAGCACAAGTCCCATTGGGATTTAAGAGCATAGTAAGAATTCTGAACATCATTAATGCATTATAACATGAATTATACTCTTGATGTTCTTAAGTTTATAGTATTTTTAGTAACCACTGCAAGCAATCCACAGTATGTGCATTTTAAGCAGCAGCACTGAGTCCATGGTTTAATGTTGCACATTGGGATGATTTTTCCCGCATGTGTAAGCCTACAACAGGACAGCATCCTGGGCAGCACATTTTGTGTACATTACTTCGTTTCTTTCCCAGGCCAGACACTTTTACTTGGCCGAAGTATTGTCCCCCAGTGTAGTCTGGCAAAACCCTTTGCACTGTAACTCAGCGCTCAATGTGACAGGGAGCCACCAGCTGAGGACAGCCCCTCCTGCTTGCTTCTGCTGTGAAAAAGAGTTGGAAGTACATGATACTCATGCTTTAACTCACCGGGCCAGGTGCAAAACAAGTGTAAATTACTATCTCCATCACATGCAATAGTGTCAGCCCAATTAACACTAACTGAAAATTTGGCCCTGAATGTGTTTATGGGGATGGGGTTGAGTGGTTGCTTTTATAATTCTCTTTTTAAGTCAAAGGTTTTGTGCAGCACTACCTCATTGTGCACAATGCTGCAGCACACCTGCAGCCTTAGGCTAAATTCCAAATACATACCTTTATTATCTCTTTTACTAAAAAGGTTGCTGTACTTTTTAAAAAAAACAAACAGTAGTAAAAGCTACTGGACCTCTTAAGCTGGTGGCATCAGGAAAAACATAAGCAACACCTCTATCATCTAACATAATTCAAGTCAAATGCGCGAGTGTGAGCTATAAAAGTCTCAAATTGCACAAGCACTGCTATCAGAATCTGGGAAATAACACACCCCATTAGCTGTTTTACAAACCAGATTACATGACTGGCAGATTATGATGGCATTTGTTTAACACCTTGGTGGTGAAAAAGGCTAAGGGATTAAGTATTGTACCTGTAGCCAGCCAGCAGCTTTGCACAACGCCAGGTGGATTTTAACTATTTTCTGAGTTTTCATTTGCAGTACGCAAAATTTGTGTAAAATTCTTCATCCCAATATCCTAAAAATACTTTATCAATGCTATGATCTGTGTATGTGTTGTAAAACATAAAAGTATGCTAAGTTTAATGGAAGAAAAATATTTAAGAATGGAAATCAAGCAATAAATCTTTTATCCAGAGAACATTTTTAAAACAAAACCATATATTAATTGTATGCTAAAACTTCTCTTAATTAATAATTAAACCAACACACATAAAAAGGCACTTCACAACAACTGAGAGTACCTCAGCCAAAATTAGCTGATTACGTGGCTTTTAACAGCAGTGAGGCTGCTCTACTGATCTAAATCTGAATGCTGAACTGCTGAACCCATTTTCTAGGATAAATTTAGCTGTTCTTTCGTGTTCCACTTTTCTTTGGTACTTGGATCAGTTATGCAGTACATAATTATACCAGTGAGTTAGACAGAGCTTTCCATCTGAATGTCTCAACATGCTTTTCAGACTTAATTACTTTGGACTTGGAAATCCTTCATGCCGTAAATACTATTAGTCAAATTTAATAGAGGTGGAAGCAGAGTTACAGAAGAGGGGAGTACCCAGAAAATGACTGAAATGAAGCCTCAGTCTCCTGAAATCTACTTTTTGTTCCCATTTTTCTTTTGGAGACATGAAATCAAGATGCTCTTCAAGTTTAGCTTCTGGACATATTAGAAAATACCTTGCTTTTGACAATGGTAAGTAGCTTGACACCTACTTTACACATAAATCCAAGTAAAACCCAGACACTAAATATAGTAATTCCTCATTGTCCCCACAAGTACTTTGACCCATATCCATTCCCAGAGGATGCCTAACACACACCTAAGAACCCAGGCCTGGAGCGACGTGCAGTGTTATCCTTCCCACAGCATCTCTCAGTACTAGGAGTTAAGTACTTACAGAGAACGTAAGACCAAGCTGCATTTTTTTCTCACCCATAAGAGAAAACTCTCACCTGGCACCTCTGTGGAGAGCATCCTATCATTTTGTTCTATGTGAAAGACACTTTTCCCTATCAAGCCATTTTTTTAAGCAGAAAACAGACAAAATTATACGGTGGTTTTTTTCTGAAATAAAACTAGAAAACAGAAAACCCCCTTCAGCAGTAATTTTTGGCTGTAGATGCCAGTTTAGCTACTTACATGGTAAAGAAGAAAAAGGTTTAGACACACCTATATTCTCAAAACATTTTATCATGTAAACATATTTAATAATCTTGAGAGACTGTAGAATCTCACCTGTTTTGCCTGACTTTCCTTATCAGCTGACTACCTTTGGGGCTTGGACAGAAGAGAAAATAAACCCCACATTCTCATTTTTACACACGGTGTTTTAGTACATTTTTCATCCTGAAGGATTTCTAAAATGCAGCATAAACTTCAGAACTGGAGGAACCCTCTTTGCTCAGCCCAAACAGCTGAGAATACCACTTCTCTCCCCATTTTAGCACCTTGGCTTATCAGGAAGATGGAAAATTGCATCTCTGGCACCTGCAGCCTTGACACCAACTTGTCAGAATCGGGAAGCTGGCTTTATTTTCCTATGTGGTTTGCTGGGCTGTGGGACTTTGATTCAGACGACATGGCTCAAATGCACAATAAATGTTGTCCGGTAACAGCTGTGCCCCAGCTAAGGGAAAAACTGAAAACAGTAACTATTAATGCTACATGCTGCTTGTGTTAACAAGCCCAGCTGAAAGGCAGGGCTTATTAGGTGGAATGCAGGATCATGAAAAGGAAGGGTACCTGCATAGTAATATGCTGTATTAAATGATAAATCAGTCATGTAGAAAGAGAGCAGAGAGGTAAAATGCTTATTAGCATTTCCCAGACATATCTTGCCTATCTAGGTCACTATAAAGTACTCGCTACTTCTTTGTCTGCCAAAGAACTAATTCTTTTATATAATGCCTAGAAACACATGATGAAGTAAAATAGTTAATTGTTAATATGAGTGGCAGCATGTGTTGTTCATGTGTACCTACACAGTTCTGCAGTGTTACTTACAAAGAAGTATATCCAATGTAAGAAAACTGAATACAGAATACACCCTCCTTCTCACCCTGAACAGCACTTGCCTCTTTACACCATCTTGCATTTTGCAAGCAGTGTGGGCTGTCACCAACACAGAATTCACAGAGGTCATAGGACTGAAAGAATTCAGCATCACAGGAGATGAGATTTGCAAGGGGAAGGTCTCCACAGGAGTTGCAGGAGACTCCTCCAGCATGTTTTTCCACGAAGCAGGAACGCTAAATCCTCCTCCTGAGGTTCAACTGTATGACAAGGGCATACTTGTTTATAAGATCAATAGCATCCCAAAGTTCTCAGGCAAACCCAGCCAGCTGTTGTCTCTAACTCACAGTTCCAGTTAAGAGTCAGGGGTAGCTCAGGTTCCTGGATACAAGAGAAAGCATTGATTCCTCAAGGATATTGTTAAGGATGTGAAAAGAAAGTAATCTCAGAGCCCTGCAAGTGAATATATAGCCATAGTTCCAGGACTGGCTTTCTCTTTTCTATTACTGTTTATATCAAGTGCAGATGGCTAACTACCAATCATTTGGATTCCCGGATTAGCATTTAAATGCCTGAATATAGCAGCATCAGAGGAATACATGAAGATCTGTGTGATAAAACCGAGTATACTGATGCCCTTAATTTAGTAGCCCTCAGCTTAACCTTTGACTTCTGTTGTGCATTTCTACATATAATGTTCCTCCCTTATAGCTATACAAACAATCGTTAGTGACAAAGATTAATCTTATTACTGGCTTCCTCAGTGTTAGGATGGAGAAGCACTGGGAGATACATGGAATGTTTAATGATGCATGTGGCGTGCAAGAGAAACTATGTAATTTACTGAGAAAGACACTTGAGCAAGGAGTGCTCAAGCGACACATTGCTGCTCCTCTTTCAAGAACAGAAAGAAAAAATTGGGGCTTGTTCATTTCCTGGCCCATGCTTCTTTCCTCAGCTAAGAATTTTGCAACAGAAAAAAATCACATTGCTCTAAAAGCGAGGGTCACATGTAAACCAATATAAACTTGAGTTCTTTTGGCATTCAGGTATCACATTTGAGACTAAGGTATAGTTTGCTACAAGCATAGCTGATGGATCAAATGCTATTAGCAGCAGTCTGTGCAAATTGTGCATGTTTCATGACCAGTGAACGTTACCTATAAAAAGGATTTGAGGTAGATAAAGCTGTATCTCAAATTGTTCACACACTTCTGAGCACTAAAGATACTTGTGAGTGCAAAGAGCACATTCAATATTTAATAATACAGTGATAGAAACAAAAACAGCCTGAACCCTGTGTGAAGGTTAGAATGGAAATGGCTACAGAGCCCATGGTGGACTGCAGCTGACAACTGAGCCGCCCTGCAGGACTCTGCCCACAGACTCAACAAAATGAGCTGCAGAACCCAGGGGAACTTACTGAGCAGTGAGCATCCTACAAGCCTGCCCAATTAGACCAGTCTGCAAGGACTTTAACAGACTGTCTCATCTTTTAAAGGAGCCAACAGAACCTCAGGTAGTATAAATTACTCTTGTCACTTCAATTCCACTACCTATTTAAACCAATTTACACTATTTGCCTTAGTGAGCAAAGCAGAAATTGACCTGGGAATAGGTATTATGCTGTATTTGCAGATTAAAACCTCTTATTCTCATGAAAGAATTGTGCCTGTGATGTGTAACCCATTTTGCCTCTGATCTAGCTTAGGCAGCCTGCAACAGCTGTATTTTTTAAACATGTAATAGCATTAAGCACCATGAAAACCATAACTATATAAACAACCATCACAGAACTAGAAGACAAGAGATATTTCCTGTCACAAGTAAAAGTTTTGTTTAAATACACTATTACAGTAACAAAGTGAAAATCTGCTGGGATTCACTTGAAAGTAATTAATACTCAGGTTTTATATTCACAAATGGAGTAAATGGAAATTTCCATTGCAGAGAAGTCATGTCTTCTAATGCCCACTCAATATTTTTTCTGGTAGTACCCATTATAGATCTATGAAAGCCCTATTATTCAAGCATTAAGTCTTGCTTGCAAGGATAGGTGTGATGAACTGTTATCACAAGTATATTACATACTTTCAGGAATATTACCTTCCCAGAGCCCAAATTAATTAGTTTTAAAGAAAAAAAGGCAAATGAATACAAATTGAAAAGGCAGAAAAGATATTTCCAAATGCTCTGAATTTAGAATGAAAACTGCTATTTCAGTATAAAATTAATACATTAATCCTGAAGCACAGGCTAATTATGTTATGGACATATCATAATGTAATTTGTTAGGATTTTTTTTTCCTACTAATTTATTACTGCTGCACAGGCTTTCCTTTTCTGATAGACTTCATAAACTCTTCATAAACATATTTTTCTCCACGTGCCTGCACTCAACATCACTAGCACTTCACAGCAGGCATATGGAGTAACTGATAGACTGAGTATTTTTAAGAGTTCATTGTCACGTTAGATTTCACTTCAGACTTGACCTCAAGCAATTTCAGTGCTGAAATGCTTTGTGTGTCTGCAGTTACAGCTAGGCGCTTGTACTTAGAAACACTGATAAATAGGCACCTTGCATAAACAAAAGGCAAAGCACTTTGTACAGACTAGTAGTACTGCTAATAATCCTTTCCACTACTCTACTACAGAGTCTGAAGCCAGAAGGGACCACCTGAAGTGGAGCAAAGGATTGAAAAGAGGTGAAGGGGAACAAACAAGGAGAGGAGAGAAGGAGCACACATCTGGATGCAGAGAGGTGCAGTCAACACTATGGCATGCTCAGAAACCTAATGCAAGAGGCTGGGGAAAGGCTGGGACAGAGCTATGGCACAGCAGCACACACCCTTTCTTAGCAGGAAGGGCAATGCTGCAGCATTCCCTCTTCCTGGCCTAACACCTAAACATACAATTTCAGTGCTCAGGAATGGCAGCTTACCAGCATACATAAAGTGAGAGCTGGAGGAGATCCTCCCCATACATTAAGCTCAGTAAGGAGGAGAAAGCATATCAGAAGCTGGGAAGCATAAACGTGTGTAGAGTCCTTCTTAATATCCCAGATGTAGAAGCTTTTTGTCCATTTATTCATCACTTTCTACACTCTTAAATTAAAATAAAAAATAAAAAATCAGGCACTTACAGTGCATAAACCAGCATTTCAACACACAATGTAAAAGTTTCCCATCTGTCCCATATCTGTATGTTGCCCGAATTTTGCAAGTATTTCTCGTGTATATATGGTATATACATATATATATACACTGGTAAATATACCAGTGTTGTATATCGTCTCAAACTGGAAACTGTTCTTGGACTCCCTTGACTTCTATATCCTTTGTGCAGACACTGCTTTTCTGACCACAGCTTCTCCTTTCGAATTTACTTAATCTCCTTTTTTTTCCTGGAGGAACACGTTTATATTGGGCCATATTGACTCCAAGGAACCACACTAAATCCAGTCTGAAGTAAAACCCTTAAACTGCAGGTATTGTAGATGTAGACAGGGCATCAGCCAGCTCCTTCAATCTACTGATCCGCTTCTAGTGCACCTTCAGCAACTGAATACGGGATCGTGGTCTTCATTTCTAGATGACTGGTTAACTGGTATCAGTTTTACTAATTCATTTTGTTCACTTTTATGAATCATGAAAATACATTAGCGCTCTTCCAGACTTCTGCAATCTCTCCATTATTTAAAGATACATTAAAAATGAATACGACTGGACCGGATGTTTTCTCAGCTTATTCCTAGGGTTCCTAAAGATACATGAATGTATGTTATGTTAAAGACATTTATGCTTTATATTTTTACTCATCCCTTTAGTTTATTCATTAATTAGTGTTTTATTGCTTTCCTATCAGAGGAGTATATTGTTCCCTTCTCTGAATCATAACGCAGCTATTCTGAATGATTAACATTGATAGTTTAATGTCTGTAGCCAATATTCTGAAAACCTACAAAGCTGTTAAAGCTTAGTCAGTGAGCGGCCAAAAATTCAAGAATCATGTGTCTAGGAGGAAATCGGGCAAGAAAAACTGAATCCAAAGCCTAAGGCACCTTTGGCAACAGAGACACACATACAAGCTACAGCAGGGAGGACAAAGCACGCACAAAATGTGCATTCTCTAAGCCCCTACACAGATTGTTTCTTCTTCCTGAAATTTTTGAGCATGCAGCGTGAAGGGATTCTTATGATAAGCAGGTGGGAGTCTTCCTGGGCTGCTTCCCAAAATCCAGCTCTGAAATTCTGCCTGGCAACCCTTGCAGCATGGTCATTTGCTGTTTGCCATGCACCTTGCTCTCTCCCACATCTGTAGTGCCAGATTTTTCAGGTCTTCTGTATCGATATTGTTGTCTTAATTACAACATTTTATTTGAATCTTTCACCAGTTATTTTTCTTCTGGGTTATAAAGAAACAAAAACGTGCAAACACAGCCCTTCTATGTCTGGTATTCTGGAGTTTTGGATGGAAGGATCCTGCTGACAAGAAACAAGCTTTTTTGTCACTTATCTATATTACAGTATCATCTGGAGATCCCCAAACACTTTCAGTCTAAACTGGAACAAACACATGGCAAATGACACTGCCTACTGTGAAGAGCTTACTGCCTCAAAAAGGATGGAAAAAGAAATATAATTACACCATTTTTCAGTACCATAAAGTGATTAAGTCAATTGGCTTAATTATGAAACACAAGATGTCTGGCAGAAAAGCAACTTAAAGCTGATCTCCAGAGGTCTTCTCCAAAAAAGCTGCTCTTCTTCCATACAGATTCTTTAGTCACTGATATTTAGAGTCCTATGATGATTTCCTGTATGGTGTTGAAGTGAACTTTTTTTGAATGAGAACAGTGAATCAATTACACTATCTCAAAAAAGATCCTTCCCTCTACTGGCACTGCACGTTGCTGAGGCTGGGTTGTTGAGTGCCTTTACAAACAAAGGTCTCCAGAGCTCTCACTCCTGATACAGTAATTACAGCTTAGAGAGGCTGGATAAGAATTTTGTAGCCTTTAAGGATCATACGATGGCAAAAAAAAAAGTAATTTTATTTTAAAAACCTAGAAGATAGTGAGTATTAGCTGCTGTTTTGATCTGCCAATTTATTCCAGCTATCTGAAGCAGGAATTTTATCTTTAACTTACATCAGTCCTTCCCAGGCATATTCACCACTGAAAACTTAACAAGAAAATTAATTAAACTGAAACAAGCAGACAAATTAAAAACTCACTAACTTCACTATAGCAGCTGATGAGGCCATCACCAAACAGAAGATACTAATGAAGAAATATTTCTTGCAAAAATATCTATCATCCTGAAATTGCTCTGTGAAAGGAAAACCACTGATAGTCTTCTTCTGAAGTGTTTATTTCTAATTTCAATATTATTAGGGGGGAAAAAAGTGTTTTCCTGCTCCCTTCCAATAAAAATGATTATTCAAAAGGAAGCACAAAATTGGACACTGCAAGGGCATACTTCAGGCAAAGCAGTCTTTTAACACATCTAGTACTTTGAGATAACTGCCTCAATTCAGGGTAAAATGTAGTAAAGTCATCACCAGATCCTCAATGCTAGAAAAGATGAAAAAATACAGCACTTATCATTTGAGGCTGATGCAAAAAATACAAAAAGTGTTACTTTGAGTCTTCATATTACAAACAAATATTACCATCATTAATGATCTGGATCCTTTGCTCATATGTCTTTACAGGTCTAGGCACTTCTGCTGTCCTCTCTTGCAGGCAAATGTGAGTAGATCTGTCCCCCGCCAGCAGCAACAGCCCATGAGAGCCTGGCAGTGGTGTCAAGCAGCATCCTTAATACCCACCAGTTAAATGGGGACAATAGCACTTGCCTATCCCACAGTAGTTTGGGAAGACAGATATAATAGAGGGGCTAAATACACAGAAATGTTAAATCCCAACCATCCTTGGGGAAGTTACTTCCCAGATGAAAAGATTTTACTTCCATGATATTTTCCTTACGCTCAGTTTGAACCTTCACTGTTGTGATTGCATTCCCTTTGCTCCAGTTAGACCCTACGGCCTTACCCTGAACAGGTCTTCCATTTTCACAGGTGCAATGCAATATTCCCCCATATCTTAACTCCTCCCTGAAAAAATATTTTAGCTCTAGTACTCTGTGTAGACTTTTTAAATCTCTGCTCTGAAATCAGCCCCTTCTCACTTAATATTATTGGTGTATCTGTAGGTATTCCTTTGATTTCTATCCAATCTGTCAATATTTTAACATGCCTGTAAGTCTACATAATGTGTGCCCTTGTTTAAAGTGTATCAGTGGTATGATCCCACTACTCAAATGTAAACATATTTTACCTGGTTTTTTGGTATTATTATTATTAATTATATGAGAAATCTTTGTCTATGTCAGCATTACCTGGACTTCTCCTTCCTACACTGTAATTCAGAGTATTAATCATTACATTTATCAACCTACATTCTGCTGAGCTGAATTTCTTTTTTTCTTTCTTCTTTTTTTTTTGGTTTTGTTCTGTCAAGCTTCTTTTTGCCCCTCTGTGGTTTTGTACCTTCAATGGTATTTGAAACCAACCTTTGTATCACATGCAAATTTAATGAACATGCTGACTGCCTCCTTCTTCCAGATCATTAATGATGATGTTAATCCAGGCCAAACTTAAAATCTCCCCCTGTGATACTTCATTAGACACCTCTCCACAGTTTAATATACCTAGCCAAATTTATTCTTGTTGTAAACAAAGGATAATCTCAATTAATTTTGAAAACTTGCACCAGCATATGCAAGCAACGACTCTGGACTGTGACCTTTCATCATTAGCCTTTGTAGACATGTACTCATTTTACAATGGTGTGCAAATGGGCAAAGACAGTTGTAATTAATTTTGCCACTAAGACTTCACGCAACAGCATCCAGCATATCACTAAATCAAGTGCACTACTGTTGCTGCTATCAGTCTCACTGAAAGAAAATAACACCACTCATAAGAGGTATTCTTTTCTGTTAGGAATTACAAGTATTTGTTATACTTTTCTCACTTCAAGCACAGAAAACCTGCAGCAATCAGTCAAAATCTATTGCATTGGATAGTCAGTTTGACTATGGCTGTGTAACTTTACAGCATTTCTGTTGACTTTAAGTGACGTGACATCCTACATTGCTACAAAACCATTTAAAAATAAATAAATAAATAAATAAATAAATTTGGCTGACTAACCCAGTCTTCTATGCACTTGCCATGCACCATTGAAATCAGAAAGTACTATTATGCCAGTACTGATGATCCAAGAGCAAAGCCACACAGCAGAAGCACACAGAACATTTTATATTCCAAAGCGAGAATTGCAGCCCAAATAACAGATAAATAAGCTCCCTACATGGGAGGTACTTAAGCATTTCATAACAGATCTACGCACTGCATGGAAAGCTGCCACGGGGTGACAGGGTTCATTCTTTGCTTTCCAGGCTCAGTTATTACCAATGCCACGTGCCAAGCCCAGCCCACCTGAAGAGACCCAGATTCACCCCCCTGCTGGGAGGCTGCCCTAGACAATTAGCTAAAAGCTGCTCACTGTCAGAGATGGATGAGAATGAAGGTATACTCTATTCTTTTCTTTCAAGTTTTTTCAGTTTGTAGAAAACAAATTTGATTGATGTTGAGCCCAAGGAAGGAGTGAACATGATTCTGAAGCCTAATCAACAGGGAACTCAGCTGAGGGCCAGGAGACCACCTTGCTTTGTACATATTGTTCAAACACCCACTTGATGTACAATACAGCCATCCCTCATACAAACTTGAAAAGACACCCTGTTGTACGCAGTGTAACTGTTTTATCATATTCTCTCCAACAGCAACCAGAAGAGGACATCCAGGGAAGACTACAAAATCAGGCAAACCAACAATGATACTTTTCCAACCTTCAGTAATTTCCCATTCAAGCATATCCTGAGCCCCATATGGTGCTTTCCTATTGAAGAGCCTTGACGGGTTTTGCTTTATAAAGTGACTCAGCACCCTTGACTGTAATCTCAAGGCATTTGTGAAGATTTCCAGCCATGAGTTCCAGCCTACATGATGGGTCCTGCCTCCTTTCCCCAGTTCAGCCTGTTATCTGATAGTTTTATATGATGCCTCCTACTTCTAGTGGAACAAACAGGCTGGTCTTACCACATTTACACAGTTTGCACAGGTGATAGCTGGATGTGGCCCCTCAAGCAAGCAGCTGGAAGGGATCTGCTGCCTTGGAATTAGCATGTATTGCAAAGAGCAAGAAAGATGTAGGGGAGAAAGATGCCAACAAACTATAAGTACTGTAAAAAAAAAAAAACCACACACCTGTGATTTTATCAATTATCAGTGTAATATGAAAACAATTGACTCTACAGATGAAATATCTGGTGAATTTGAAAATCCCTTTAAACTATCAGTCTTTAAAAGTATTTATGTGATTCATAATCTGTCTCCTCGCTTCTGCCCATGTACTGATTTTCACTTTACTTCTGTGACTCTAAAAGATGTACCCTAGACCAAATACCAAAGACCAGTAGTCTCCAGAGAATAAAAGGCATTAAAATAGTCCTGGTTTTTTTCTTTTTCTTTCCTTCAAGTAAAGCATTTTGTTCATTGTCAACATGGTAATGCACAAAGCATGCCAGGGGCAGTAAGTAGAACATTCTCAGAAACAAAGGATGATTTTTTCATGTTGTTGATAACAAGGGAAAATGGTTACTCAATATGAAGTCAAATACAGAATAGATTTGCAGGTAGAAGAACAAGCTGCAATTCTGAGCATTCACAGTATCTCCATTTCAATTAAAAGACGCACAGTTCTAAAGTGCAGAGAGTTTCATTAACCACCAATTAAATAGTTCTGCCAGAGGGAAAAGGAAAATGAGGAATGAAGTGTAAAACATTGCCCATGCCCTTTGTTACGCAGAGACATTCATTTCTTGTACAATGAAAGGATATCTATCTCAGTGCAAAGCCAATGTCCAGCCCATTCGTAATTATTTTGTGGCTTCTTTTGCTAAACACAAAAAAAGAATAGAATGGTTGAGGGGGGGAGAAGAGAAAGAATGAAAAAAAAAAAAAAAGGTATTTCTTATCCCCTTTCACAATCTATAAGCTTCCTGTATACACCATGGGAACTGCATCTTTTAACAGTTTACAACCTGTATCACTAAAGAAAGCCTAAGTGCCAAGTAAAGTAAATTCCTTTTTTAACCCATTTCCCAAAGAGTTTCACACAGGTTCAGTCTTCCAGGTCTTTGATTACCTGCACATAAGTTATTAGACTGGTCTGATAGTCGCACAGCAATCCTTATTTAACCCCATCAGATCCACAACCAATTGCTTGGGGGGGAAAACCAAGCTTCAGATTTCTCTTTATACTACTTTTCTGTCTCATTTCTAGCATTTTTAAGAATTTTTGAACTCTAAGTTAATGAGTGCAGGGTTGGTCCCTAAATACTTAGCCTTGTATTTCCCAGTCAGATTAACTGCCAATTAGTGATAATTGGACTTGGCAACATTTCTGTTGATGGACACATATGTACTGTGAGACAGAATGAGAGCACTAATTAATTTCAGATAGGTCACTCTGGCTGTCAATTTTTCTTTGAACTCTAGGTATGTCCACGTAATTCTTCCTTCAAATTAAATTGGTCAGAAGCTATTCAGTCTCAAACGTAAAATTGGACAGTACAGTTAAAACTGCTGTAGTTAAATCTGAGCAAATATTGACTTTTCTATGTGTGGATGGGTCCAGTTGCCAGGTGGGATCTTTTTTCTCTTTTTTTTTTTTTTTTTTTTGTTCATCTACTCTGCAAGTCACTGCTTCGGGATGAAACCATCCTAGTGTGCAGTTCCTTTAATTTCTCAGTTCCTCTGCAGGCTGCTGCAGCATTTGAACTGCAAAGACTTCCGGGCTTAAATAAAAAGATGTAGTGAGAAGGGGAAAAGCTTTAACTGTTAGTTCGATAGGTTCTATACACACATTTCTACTAGTATTGGGCTTTCAAAGGCTAAACAAAAACCTAAAATTTAAGCCCCTTTAACAGTTACTGCACTTATGTGTAATACAAGTGAAAGAATGAATGTGCCAGACCTCAGAGACCCCATAACATTTTTGAAGTCTAAAATCTAACCAGTCAGCTTTCACTGAGAAATTTTAAAAGGTGTTTCAAGAGGAGACACTTCTAGTTCTGTGGAGCTCTTGCTGTTAGTACATTTTTAGATGTGTTTCTCCAAAGTGAAATTGTCCCCCTCTAGTTAAATTCTAAATCAGGAGGTCTTTCAGTTCTTGCTGTAGTTTTTTCCAGTCTTTCTTAATAGAGCAGAGTTGAACCAGTCTTTCAAACTTTCTCAGTAATCTAAGGTCATTTCCACCTTTTCAACCAGGCTATCAATAAAGGTCATGGAAGAATCCTAGCAAAAAATAAAATAAAATAAAGTAAGGTAATATATTTTTTTAAAGATATAATTCTGCAAAATGGTTTTAATTCATTGCTGGTTTTTGCCCTAGTATTTTACAACCTGAAAATATACTTTATGCACTAAAAGGTTTTACAGACTGCAATTATGATTTACTTTCAGAAAGTAGAAGTGACACTATTAGCTGCCACAGAAGTTAAAACAACAACCACAATAAAATCCAATTTAAAATTTTACTATCTCTATTTGATAATTTCTTGGACAGCATACCTTTTTTGCCTTCAGCCACTTCAGTAAGTAAAGTGACTTCTTTCTGGAAGCAAATATCCTAAATATTAGAAGCCTGACAACTAACATCGTGCTTAAATACTCCCTAGAATGAAAGAATAAAATCTCATGCTTTTAAGTCAAAGAACAGGTCTGTGAAATCCCAATTCAATATAATACTTGCGGGGGGCGTTAATTATTTTGTTTTGAACTGTGATAATCTGTTCCAATTCTGCTTTAATATTTGGTAGATGATAAGGAAATGTACATGTCCTTGATTTCTACTCCAGTGAACACCACTGTGCTGCTTCAGAGTTCTGAGTGACACCATCATGACCAGGATGGTCCAGAACCTTCACTGAAGTGTTTCGCAGTGGAAGAAAAAACTCTACAGTTGGTAAAAACTTTTTTTTTTAAGTGGTGACTTTGTTCTAGTGTAAATAGGGAAGTCTGAAAGTGATTAATTTCACCTGTCTTGTCTTCTTCCACTGCTGTATAAGTGTAATTCTGTTTTATTTTTACTTTTGACATCAAGTAAATAAAATACATTGGATGTTCGGAAACTTTCTTTAGTTTTCATCTACAGAAAATTTTAAAGGTTCAGAAAATTTGTGAATGAAATATACATAGAAAAATCTTGATTTCTTATCAACTCCAATGAGGATACAGACCATAGACCCAACAAAATATATATTCCATAGAGTTAGGTGACAGTTTTACAGTTTTATCCCTCTCCTCCTCCAGGAAAAAATGGGTCTGTATTTTGCTGTTCCTTCAGTGCATATATGAAGCTGACAATGTAATATGATTTGTTTAAGATCATGTATCAACAGAGATGATGGAGTCACACACCCTACAGAATTTACAATGTAAACTGATGTACATGAATCACAGAAGACACAAAGTGCAGCAAAACAATTGTTGAGTGCTGAAAAAGTAATCTATGTTTAGATTTAATTTATTTTAAGCTTTTTATGTTATGTCATTCATCCTTTCCATGACAAATGAAAATAAAAATAGTATAAATTTTCTTTTCCATTTTTGTTCCTTAGAAAAAAGTATTTTCTGATTTAAGTTATAGTTTTTATGTGTTTTAATGTGCATAGCTAAATTAGTTAGCCTTTACTCAGCAATCACAGTATACCAGTGTAAGAAAGACAACAGTGGGGGTTTTTTGTTGTTGGTTTTGTTTTGTTTTTTTAATCTTGGAAGATTTTATTTCTATACATAAATCTATACATCCATATAAAACTCGTGGATGAAATCCAGCCCACCCATGATTTGCTTCACTGAATATCAAGATGGGACAGGAGATCTGGTCTACCTAACACTTCCACCAGAGGTCATTCCACACCCGAACAGAGGGATGCGCAGCAAAAGACCTCTTGAAGGAAATCTACTCTATGCAATGTAATTTCCTTAATACACTAGCTGCACTGTCATCTCCAGAGAGCTGAACACTTTGCCAGTGTGAACTGTGCTTGCCTGCACCAAAAGTTTGCCTCCCTCCCTGGTCATTTGGGATACAGCTTGCTCAGCAGTCCTTAGAAGGGCATGGGACAGCAGGGGAGCAAACCCTTATGTCCCATGACTGCTCCATCCTGCTGGCTATGGTACCCCAAGTAAAGGCACTTTCTATTCCTTCTCTTGTGGATGAGAACGGTTGCAGGCATACATTCAAGAGACACGGGGCCCAAGCAAAAGCAGGTAAATAAGAACCCAGTTTTAACCGAAGAAATGTGTTAAACATCCAGGTGGAAAGAGAAAGCTCTAGACCAGAAAGCATTCCACATTTTTTTTGATTTATCATCCAGCCTAATAAGAGACATTGAACCGCCTCAAAAGCCTTTCATAACTTGTTTTTGTTGGCAACAATCATCCATGATTGTTGAAAATAATCATCCATGCCAGGAAGGTTGCGGAGTCTCCATTGTTGGAGATATTCAAACGCCATCTGGACATGGTCCCGGGCAACTGGCTCTTGGTTGCCCTGCTTGAGCAGGCAGATTGGACCAGATGATCTCCAGAGGTCCCTTCTAATCTCAACCATTCTGTGCTTTTGTGATACCCCTGCAGATGCACATGTCCATGTGTACTAATGGATTAGCTGATTACACTGAGGCAAAATTTAGTCCATGAATGCCAAACTTCTTAGCATATTCTTCCTAAATTCCCTATTTGCAAGCTCCAAATGCCTTCAGGTAGTGCAAGAAAACCTTGGGAAATAAAAAGTTTATCTCCTAGGGAAAAAAACTCTATAAAAATTAAATGCTTAGTGAAAGGCAATAGCATGTTACTTTACTTTTTTTGTTCTGAAAAATCACAAAGGCTTTATAAACTATTAAAGAGGAAAATCTGAAAACAGAATACAGCAAAACAGATGTCACTGCAAAATTAAGGCTCCACAGGCAAATACTCAAAAGTCCTAAACTGCAAACCTTAGTCTAAATGTGTGACTTTACAATCACCCCCAGTGAAATACATCTGATGCATAATACATTTTCACTCAACACATAATTAGCTGTTGGAACTCATTGCACCAAATTAACATTGAACTAAGACCTTGGCATAATTCCAAAAGATATCGGGCATTCCTGTGTAGTATTGACACGGCCCTATTCAGCAGAAATGCCCCACTAACCCATACAGGAGGCAGGAAAATACTATTCTCCCAGCTGATAAAAATCCAAACATAGAGCAAATTAAGTGTCTTGCCCAAAGTCAAATAGGAAACCTCTGGAGGAACAAGGAGTTCTCAAATGTTCTGAGGGGTGACAAATGAACACGAAGTTTTCAGTCACCATGCGTGGGCATCTGTTTTTTTAACCGCATCCTTTGGAACCACTGCCACTGACGGTGCAGGGACATTCATTACATGAACCTACTGAACATTGCCCTTGGGAAGTGCTGAGCATCTGGATGTGCTAAAGCAGAGAGGGAGGTGTCTGCAGGTGGGCTTCATAACCTCATGGCTATTCCCTCTCTTCTCCCACAGAACCAGCCCTGCCATCTCCATCAGCCTGAAGTAGGCCACGTGCATGAAACCCTATTTTGCCCTTGGTTCCCCCATTAAGCGGGGCACCTCCGATCCCAACCCTGCTTTCAGCTCTGCACTGTGCCAGTCTCCTTCCCATGCACAGACTCAGGGACTGCATGGAAAGGGCTTTCCCTGAAGGACTGCATCATATTAGTACTCAGCACAAGCACTGCAACGGCACAGTTTAATAGCTTGCTATGAACGCAACCTTTCCTCTTAAAAATAAAATGCTTTTTGTGATCAATATACATTAAATTGAGGATGAACCAAAGCAGCACTGTTTTGCTGAGTCTGGAGTAGAGAGCTGCTGTGGGGCAGCCCTCCAAAGTCTGCATCAACAAGCAACGGCATGTCCCCCAAAAGACATCTGCACTGTCACCCTAGAGCTGTTCAAAGCTTCAGCCTGGAACCTAAAGCTGAGCTTACTGAAGAATAAGCAATTTTGCACTGTAAGATTTTTTTCTGTTCATAACATCAGAAAATGTTTCTTTTTAAATGGAAAATTTTCAATTTCAAGCATTTGGAAATCAAAACCAACCTATGTGTTCTGTTTAGCTTTATTTGTAGCTGTTTCAATTATTATTTTTATGTAAAGTTCTCCCTAGTCACAGAGTGATCGATAGCCCTTTGTAGAGATCAGTAATGCAAGTTCTAATGCCGTTAGACAGAAGCTGACACTCAGACTTGCATATTTCAATTGTGCGGGCTATAGAACTTATAGCATCTACATCTCTTCTATTTTCTAGAATAAATGCCCAAAATATAACCTCAGAAATAATACTTTTTTACAGAGACAGGGAAAAAAACCAAAAACCAACCAAACAAAACCCATAAGCAATATAGTCCAATTTACAACTGAAAATCCATCATTATTAAAATTGGCAACAGCATGAAAAATACAGGATGATTTGGGGGTTCTCTGAGCAAACTGGATAATAAAGTCAACCTATAATTAAAAAGAGTTACCAAGAAATGACCAAAAAGAAAGAAATTTTACCTGTGTCAACTAGCAATTACTATTTTTCTCTTCTGCCTGCTCTAAGCTTAGGGTCTGATAACTAAAAATAATTTTGCATAAACAGAAGGAGAAAAGGATGATCATCTGTCTGTACAGTATACTAAATCTAAATACTCTAATTTAATAAATAATATTGGATTCGTATTACTGGATTATTACATATTATTCCAATGAGCTCACCCCCTCCCTGCAGTCCTGTTTCCCATCAGTACCCATCCGCAGCACTGTTCAGACTGTAACTTGCTGCTAAATGCCTTTCCCCTTTTTGTGGCTTATACCAGATCACTTGTATTTTCTTGATTTACCTAATGTTTTCATTCAGAGATTCAAGTTACTAAACTAAACCATCAGATAAAAAAGGTTTTTTTCTTTCAGTTATTGGTATTTTTCTGTCAAGTTAAATCTTTACCTTTTTGGACAAAATTCTCATTCCTTCTTGTTGTATACCAGTCTTCTATCTTACATCATGACTATGCTATCTGACAATGCAACGAAGTCATAAAATACATTTAAATAAAAATGTTAGCTCACTTTTATAGATTGTTTTATTAAATTTAATTATAGAGCACACAAAAAAATAACAGTCTCTATCTAAAATGTTTCACGACATGGAATAAGGAAAAACAGAGAAAATAGTCTACTAGTAAGGCAATTTCTGCTAAAATTACTGCTTACACTATTACCTCCAGCACTTTCTGAATCCATGCTTTAAGTTAGATTACTTTCTGATTTTACTAACTTTCCTTACAAAATTATTCTGAGGCAGAATTACTTTAGAATGACTTTTTCAATCAATATTAACTCCTAATACTTCCTTTTAACTCATTTGTCTCAGTCCTGTATCCTCAGTCTTACTATGATAAAGGCAATCAAGAAATTTCCTCAGGTGTATGATACTCGTGTTCTGATGGTGATTATTGGGCAAGTAAGCAAAACATTTTTTTCATGTGTCACTTTACATGTTTGTTTGTCTCTTTTTGAAGAGCATTTCTGCAGAATCATAAAATTATTAGCTTGGTAGTGACCCCATGAAGTCATCTGAGCCAAGACCCTGTTAGCCCAAACCTAGTTAGACCAGGTTGCTCAGGGTTTTGTCCAGCTGAATTTTGAGCGCCTCCGAAGATGGAAAGTCTAAAAGCTGTCTGGGCAACCTGTTCCAGTGCCCGGCTGTCTCCGTGGTAAAATGTCTTTGCTGATGTCTAACAGGAATTTCCCATGTACCAACTTGTGCCCTTTGTCACTTTTCCTGTCACTGGGCTCCACCAAAAAACATTTGGCTTCTCTATCCCCCTTACCCCCATTACGCAGCTGCAGGCAGCATTAACATCCTTTATCAGGTTTCTGTTCTTCAGGCTGAACAGGTCAAGTTGTCTCAGCTCTGCCTGTATGTCATGTGCTTCAGATTAATTTTAGATTACTTCCCAGTTCATTTTGTTTAATTTGGTTTTGTAGTGGCCATAAATAAATGTGTGTGTGTGTGTACACACATGTATATATACAAACGCATACACACACACATATGTATAGATATAGATACACACACACATGCAACAAAATTTTAATCAAGAATAATAGAACGCTCCAAAACCAAAAAGCAAATGGCATTATGGAAGAGCAAGTTGTCACTACATGTTCATGTCTGGAAACAACATTTAAGTTTTTCTTTCAAAGTCATCTACTTCACTGTAGGCAACACTGATAGACTAGGAAGAGCCGGGCTGTGACCTCACCCGTAGTAAGAGGCAGCATGGAGGTGCCCCACAAAATGGGCAGAAAACAGAAATCTGAAAGTGATTTACCATTTAGTCTTATTTCTTAACTCCTACCAGTGAGGGAACAAATTTTGCCAACCCTTTTTGTGAAATGGCCTTTCTTTGCACCTGGTAACCCACCCTGTGCAGCAACGGTGGGAAGAGCACTCTGGTCTCCCTCCTCCTGCACACCTGTCAGAGCAGGATGGAACAGCAAGGTGGACGAGCAACATGGAAGAAGGTAATAGAGACTTAATTATCCCACCATCTGACAGGTAAAGAGCAACTAATCCAAGGCATAACTTTCCCCATTGCCCTGTATTCCCCTAAGTGTATTTCTGCTGTGCTTATGGGAAGTAACTGGCAAGAAGCCACCACGCACGTTCACAATCAGCAAGGACCTGAGAAGGATACGCAGGATGATTTTACTCTCTTAGGATGGGTGAGTAAGGACAAATGAGGCCAAAAGGAAGATGAAAACAAGGTCGCAACTTAACCGGCCCAAAGAGAGACCAGTTTCCATGTCACACTGGAATACGGCGCTCACATGGTTCAGAAGTTCTGTTGTGTCACCACATTTGGTGTCTCATTTCTGCAGCTACAACTGAGAAAATATGCAACTGAACTACAGAACATGCTAGGTTCCCAGCGAGGTTTGGCACTGCACATAAGACAGCACACTGGCACCCAGCCGACAGCAGACTATGTTTAACAACTAATGATATACATTACCATAGCCTTGACACTAAAAACACATATCTAGTGCCAGTCATTCTGCTGCCATTTAAATTCATATACGTCTTGGGATGGTTTCCACCCATGCTGGCAGCCAAACTGTAATGAATAAGGAGGCTGCACTTTGTAGATAAATAAAAGCAAATGTGGGATGTACCTAAATGGATTTGACAGATTGTAGGAATAATTTAAAACTATAAGAGTACAACACAGAAATGCTGGCATTATCCATAATGAGGACAAGAATTCATGAATTATGTGCTATTTCCTAGACCAGAAAAACAGGAGAAAGTACCATAGATGTTCAAGTCCTACAATTTACACAGCAGTAAAACAACAAAGTCTTCGTGCTTAGTGTTCATTTAGTGCCTTTTCATTTGTAAAGCCCTAAGCTCGCTACACAAAAAAAAATTACCCTGAGCATGAAGCATAAGGCAATGAAGCAACTTTTTTCTCCTCACACAGAAAACCAGCACATAACTAGAAGGAGAGATGGCAAAAGACATTGTAGGCCATATCCCAAACTGTGAAGGAGCAACGCAATTCACGTCACTGGGATTCTCCCTGAGGACACCTGGCATTGCATCCTATTAAGCAGCACTAAGCATCCTTCCTAATATCCACTACTAGTCATCTGCTTGTTATTGGCACAGTTCTGTAAATAAATGTCAAAGTCTGGAAAGGATGAACTATCTCATGAACAGATAAAAACTAGAAAGCCTTTTTAACATCTGTAATTTTCTTAGTTTGCTTACTAGAAATGTAGCATATTTAAAGGACTACTAATTTGAGCAAGGTATTCTATTTACACAGCTCAGTCACAAAAACAGAAGGGTACTAGAATAGAAGAAATAGCATATGTTCTACATCAATATGGATTTTTGTTCAAGAAACAAAACACCTTTAACAATAGTCCCCAAATTACCAATCAATTCTTAGAATATCCTACTGTTCTTCCTTGTACTTTTTTCATCTTTTCCGTATACCTTGTCCTTCTGTAACAACTTATTTTTATCTTTTATCACTATTACACTAGAAACAGTGACCATCTTTCCATATTGTGTTTATATAGTGCATTGTAAAAGTATGGAAGTACAGCTTGATGCTATTATTTGAAAAAGAAATAACCAAAACCTCCACCAGTGAAATCCACCATTTCAAAAGTCTGTCCTGAATTTTAATTATTTATTGCATTCTGTATATTGAGGTTGTCTCCTTTGATGACTGAGGAAAACAGAATATCAGTAGTAAAAAAAAATCATGTAGAAAAAAGCGGTTGTTTAAGGGGAAAAATATATAAAGACGGGAAAACTTGTAAGAATCATATCAAAAAACCAAACTCTAGAAACTTTATAGCAAATACTGTTTTCAAACACTGTGTCACCTGCAGTGTGCCAGGCTAAAGCACAGAGCAATGAACATGGTCTGTGCTCCACTAACTGTATTTATTCTATGTTCAGGTAGCTTTTTCTTAAAAGAGCACTGTACAGTATGCCATTTCAAGGACATTAATGTAAACTCTTGGGAAAAAACCTAGCGAGAAAGGTGTAAACCAAACATCCTGCCTACTTGTAACATAGCCTAGTAACTTCACAGACAGAAATAATACTATTATATTCATACCACAGTAACAAAATCATATAAGTTAAAACTGGGAATATTAGTATGCAAATTGCCTGCAGAAATTATAATTAAGAAAGGTAAACATATTTAAAAAATGTATTAAGCTATATTAAAGCCACAT
The DNA here is from genome assembly GCA_035590275.1 of Ibycter americanus. NCBI lineage: Eukaryota > Metazoa > Chordata > Aves > Falconiformes > Falconidae > Ibycter > Ibycter americanus. Next base: position 73,061,133 of record JAVJGI010000060.1, on the reverse strand, counting down.
CGTTGGGAAAAAAACCCATATCATATGGCAGAACTGACTCCAAGGAGGCAACTTTATCATTCTTACAGAAATAAAAATGTGTTAGGATTCGGCATGAGACCTGTGGAGATATTAAATTCTGTGGAGAGGCAGAGATACAAAACATGGACAAGTTAAATACTTTAAGTGGATATTAGTGACCCCAAAAAGACAACTGTGGTAGTGAGCTGGTAGAAACACTAAATAACATGTAAATAGAAGAGGCTCTAGTTAGCATTCTTAGTATTCCATTTTTAAGCAGCTATTCACAGAACCTCTGTCTTGGGGATAACCAAAGCAATAGATGTTGTGCGGGTCTGTGGTTGTCAATGGGGTTCCTCAACTCTTTTTGAAGATCAGGTTGCTTTAATGCTGTCGCATGTGGGACATCCAAAAAATCATAAACACTCCAAAGCACAAGCCTTTGTTGAAAATATTGATTAGCTAGAAATAGTAACAGCTTGTGAATACTCAGGGAACATCTCACCGATGAAAACAGACTACTACACCACCTGAGCAAGAAATGACCTTTTAGGAGCTCACTGTGGCAATTATTCATTAATATAGAGTAAAACATTAATTACCATGGGAGCATTCACTGTAAACCATGAGCACGCAAGCAAAGACAGTTGGAAATTATTTTACGTGTGCATACTAAGCTTGAACTGAAACAATTGGTATTAATGTGATGATGTATCTGTATTCTTATTGTACAAAATAATACTAGCTCTCAGCTAGCATGGGTTTAAAAAGTGTTGGAGTTTGTTCCTGTACATTCATGCACTTCTGTCAACAGAGCAACAGAAGTGCATCTGAAATGGATAATAGAGAGGGTTAGGCTGTATCAATCGTCACTCAATAAGGAATTTTAAAACTGATTAAAAAAATAACAGTGGGGTTCTGAAGCTTCTGGTCAGCCTACACATGCATATGCATCCATAGATACTTAAAGAGAAACTAAGGAAATCAGGATTACAAGCACTGAAGCAATGCACTAATTGAATAAACGTATCTTCAAGATGGTATCACGCACACTCTATTTTCATGCTGACTCCAAACATCAATTTAGCAGGTGTACTTCCTTCCATAGGGGATGCACAATTATTTGCCAGGATAATCAAACTGAATATGTGACATCCCAATAAGAGTACCTTGTGTAAAGGACCCCAGGTCCTCCCTATGCTCTTTTATAAGCATTGGTGATGATTATTATATTAATGACCCCTTCTTCAGTAGACTCAGAGCATGAAAATGCACTTCCAAAAAAGGAAAGCTTTTTATTCCAGAAATTAGGAGAAAAAAGTTCACCCTTGCTCCCTTTCCATCCCTTCACCATAGACCGAAATCCAGTAAATCTACATGATTAGTGCCACAAGCACCTCTAATAATATGTAGGGACTGCTAGCTTTGCTAATTCAGATGACCTGAATTCACCAGTGATTGCAGCAAGAAAACATGATTTCTCATACTCTAAAGACCAAGCTTTGAAAGGACTAACATCAGCACCCAAACTGCACCTGAAAACAAACAAGACGACAGCATTAAAGAGACTGTTTCAACGGCATGAATGTGTATTTCTCAGAATACCTTCAGATAAGTTTTATAAAGACAAAAATAGCAGGGCAGTTAAAAGACTTAATTTGGTTTGTCTTGCATCTCATTTATTAGAGGGATAGATCATATCTACTTAGAGATATGTCCTTAGTATCACAGCAGAATATAAATAAAGGCCTCCTACATTATTTTTAGACAGACTCTTCATAATATTAGTAGAATACTATATGTCTTACTGCTATTAAATGAGCTCCCACTGATTTTAAATTTCATTAAGCGCATAAACTCCTTCAGTTGGCAAAGAAATTACATTTCCTGATTTCCAAAGCTGCATAATGAGTCATGACCTATCCCTTCCCTTTGCCACCTCAGAATACCTTTCTGTTGGCTAATCTCCCCCATATTTTTTATTTTCCCCCAACACTCATATGGGTGTTTGCACATACACATAGGCAATATTGCAGAGCACTCAATTTTTTATTCCAGAGCTCAGGATGCTTTAACTAAGCTTCACCGCAGTCACTACGAGGAAAAGCAGCAGAGGAAAAGGCAGTTTCCTATCATATGTCTCTGGTCTTTGATTAATCTGCAAGCCGCCCATTTTAATGACTCCTCATAAATAATTCAATTTCTAATTATGCTATAACCTTCTAACCTGGAGAAAAATAAAGAAAGGTAAAAAGGTAGGGGAAAGGGAGAGGAAAAGTGCATGTGTTGGATCAAACAATGCCTGCAGCAACTGAGCTACTCTTGCCGAGCTGTTCTGCCCAGGCAAGGTGCACCTCCTTCCTAAACCTTTGTTTCTCTAATAAACATGACAGGATTACATACAACGTTGGAGTTGAAGACAGTAATTCTGGAATCTGATGCTTTTCCACCCACTCTTCCCATTCCAGAAGGTACACACGTGAGTGAGACGTGCTCCTGTTGTGGATGACCACGCTGACCTCTCCTCTGCTGCTGGGACCAGCTCCAAGCCCTTGCACGTTGCCCTGACTGCAATGGATGGGAGTAAACGAGCCACTGAAGAACCTCTATTTTCGATTCTTGCTCCTCATTTGTCCTCTTTGAACTCCTCGATAAGGGCAAATCCAATATTGGGTACTGTATTTTCCCCTGCAAGTCGTTGCCTGAATAGGTGGGATAGGAACTGCCCCTCTGTCCTCCTCCAGGGCACATTCCTGTTCCCCCGCGTGCAGATGAGCCAGGACTTTGGGAAGAAACCAATAGTACTTCAGGAAGAAACCAATAGCTATCACCACCTGAATGACACCTAGCTTCTGCCAGCATAGAAGTTCTGCAGCTCCCTTTGCACCCAGGTCTCACTGTTCTACTGCAGAAAACTTCGTTGCCAAATCAACCACCAGCTACTGACATGGGGTTTTTTTCCCTTTTTTTGCTTTAACCAAAATGCATCTGACATACAAAAAGCTGGTCAAGGTACAACTGACAGCACACAGACAGCTGAATGATCTCCTCCTACCTACAACTATTTTTTAATTGCAAGGAGGTCTCTCAATACACAGCAGAGCATCTGCTCATTAGCACTACAGCACTATTTCTCCTACTGACACTTCCTACCCCTCCTCCTCTCCAATCTTTAACAACTATTCCTAAAGCACTTGCAAATTGTAAACTCTCTGTGACCTGTGGGGTTGGGTTTAAGTTGTGCATATTAATGTATTTCTTTCTAAAAGTTCCTTAAAAAAATAATGAGCAATCCAAACTCACTGTGGCTTTTGTCCAAAATCCCAGAGATTTATTCTGAATGGCAGCTCTTTGGTTTGTCCTGATTCCTTCCTCAAACAGTATTGTACATTGACACCGTATACGGAGCCTGTGGGCTTCCACATTTTTGGTTTTAGAATCCAGCCTACAGAATTCAGCCCACACTGTTACACAGGCCAAAGCTCATTGTGTCAAAGCTGCTGCAGTGGTACTTTATGGAAGATAATGATAAATTGCTACATGTTTATTAATTAGCTGGTAATCAGAAGGGTATGGGAATTGCCTGCATTACAGAATGCAGTGCATTTGATTTAATAGACACAGCTCATCTGAGACCACATCTTTTGAATCCTCTTGTTTGTTTTACATCCAAATATGCAGTAGTTAATAAAAGCCAGAAAAATATACAGGTTGGTCATCTTTAGTCTTGCTGAATCTTGCGATAAGTGTGGCCCATCACCATAGTAATTGAAGCTGTTGGCAAGGAACATTTCCAAACGCTTTGATGTTGGCACACATCCCAACCTGCCCAGGGGCCAGACCTACACACGTTGCCAGTTCATCACCTGCAGACTCTTGGGTGTCCGTGGGAAGGGAACAGGAGGCACAGGCTAAAGGCAGTCACATCACATGCCTGTGCCCAGGCTGGGTGTAGCTAGAGTGACTGAATGTCAAATGCACTGATCTTCACCAAACCCTTTCAAATTAACACTGCAAAATATTTCTTCTTCAGAGGTAAACTAATAGAGAATTAAAATCTCTGGATCTACTTGACATGGCATGTCCCAGGTACATCCTGAAGACTAGAAAGTCAGCCCGAGATCAGGTAACAAATACATAATAACATCTTCTTCGAAAACAACTTCAAATGACATCTCTCTGGGATTTCTGTGCAGGAAACCTTACCGACACATCCCACAACTTTAGCGAGAAGTTTAGCCAGACAAGGCTCAGTGTACTGGAGTTACGTGTGCACCATGCAGGTTGTCCTAGCGTCCCACCTATGAAAACTTCTGAAGGCAAGGAACATGAAAGTCAGGATATGTTCTAAGACTTCACTTGTCTACACTTCCAGGACAGTTATAATGAATCAGACAGAACATACCACGGATGAGGTATCCGACTTCACCTGCTTAAGTATTAGCTGTTTTGTCTGAACTAGTTATCCATGCTCCCTCTACAGAGAGGGCACTTCCAGATATCCCCTGGAAATACCTACCTCTCTTCAATTTCTGAAGAGGAAGGTTCATGTGACTAGTTTAGAGAAACACCTGCTTAGACAACTTTAAGTCAGACGAACCTTATCCTGCAAGTAATTAGATTGAAACCACACAAGAAATCTGCAGCAAAGCAAAATCTTCAACCAGCATTCCCCATGACTGAGGCTAAAGCTTTAAATATTGGGCCATTGTTCCATTTGCACACACAGGTCCCCATCCAACAAAAGCTCATGTATAAATATGTGCTTCATTTTTTTTTTACATTATTCCATTTTCACATAGAATTCATTAAGACTGTTCATAAGCATAAAATTAGCATAAAGCACACTTGGTTCTTTCCAAGTCCAGGGACCAAGTGAAAGCCAACAGAAAAAAACCTCAAGTTTTAAGATTATAAATATTTATTTTGTAATTCCTTAGACTACCTTAAAGAATATCATGGTTATGAATACCATGTGTATTGGGCTAGGTTCTTCACAGAGGCACATGCTAAATACTCCAAAGCCATCAGTGGCTGCATTCTTGAAGAATAACGAAATGAGCGCATTCTCACAATCTCAATTAGTGTTTGGATGTTTTGTGCACTGGTGATGCCCCAAACCAATCAATATATGTGATTCAGAGTTTGTACAAATCTCATGCTGTCTTAAGACTTGTCATACACTCACCCCGCCCCTTACAAAATACACATCTTCTTAATTGTAAATTTCAGACAGAACTGAATGACACTGGAGGCAATTAATTTTTTTGATATTGTTCTTTCATCACATGGTATCTCCTCTCCAAGACTGATTTTGTCAGAAACATAGGGATCTACTCTGAATAGTAAGGGAACTGTTACGTTCTGCATAAACTTCAGATCTTCAATCCCTCAATTTCTCTTGATTAAAAAAAGAAGAAAAAAAAAAGGAAATAAAACACCAACCAACAAAACCCACAAAAAAACCCCTAAAAAAAACACTCTTAGAGGAGAACAGATTATTAATTTTAATGTAAGTGTGTAGATTTGATCTGACAAATTTTTTTTCAAGAAATGCTCATCAGATAAACTCTCTGGGGTTTGTAAGCTGGTTCAGTGTGTCAGTTCTGGAAGTTCATTACAAACATCAATTCTTTATTGCTGTACAAGTAAACATGAGGAAGCCTTGGGTACAAAGCTCAATCCAGAACATAAATATTCGGTGGCTGGAAGATTATGCTTCCTGAACAAGTTCCTCTCATCTCATTACTTAAAATACAAGAATGCTAAAGACTGTCATACAGATTAAAGTTATATAAAGAGAATATGGTGAACTCCATGTGTGTCTTCCTTTGTGTATGTGAACTTTCATAGCAGGCTTCACATGCAGCGTCTGAATTTGATTTTCCACATGGGTCTAGGTTACCCGGGGCTGAAATCTCACCATCTGTTCAGAAAACACCAGCTTTAAATGGCAAAAGCTTTACATTTTTAACTTTTCAGATGGTGAGGGAGAGTGCAGTACCCTGTAGGCATGTATCTAAATCAAGTCCTCTCTCTCCCCAAAAAATCCCATTCACTTTTGGAGCTAAGGTGAAACCAAAATCATGAAGACAAGTTGAGAGCTTGTTCACACAGGCATAGTAAGGAAATGACTCCAGGTAACTTTTAAAGTGAGTAAGGTACGTTATGCTTAACTTCCATTGAGACAGAATTAAAGTAGGCATGGTTACCATGGTAATTTATTATTATTATTATGATTACTCCTCCTCATCCTCCTCCTCTTTTAAGGCAATAAATCCTACAAAACGTAAGCCTAGCAAAGAATATATTCCTCCTACTAGGGAGAACACATGGCTTCATGGCGATAATCTCCTCAACCTCCCAGCAGTGAGCGTGTACCCACGACAAAGTCACACTGAGAACCACAGCAAACCCAGAAACCACCCGCCACAAAACCACTTGGCAACTGTGAAAGCCCCGCACTGAGGCTTCCTCGTTTCAAAAGAGCTAAAGGGTAAAATATAACTAAGATCTTAGCTTGTGGTCAGTTCAATTTCTGGAAACATTTAAAAAGATGTAAATATTTACCTAGAATGTTTACCTCAAAAAACCAGAGCATTTTGCTAAAAAAAAGAAATTGAAAAAGGAAGAATGATAAAATACATCAAAATGAAAGAGAAAGCAGAACTAAGCAGATGAATTCAAAATTTTTAACAACTTTTAACGTAAAATAAACAAAAATAAAAACATAAAAGAACCCTTCTGTAAGTGGTTATTTGACTTTCTAGGGCCTTTTGGAAAGACAGTGGCCACAAATGCAGACAATGCAGCCACAGCACAAAGAAAAAGATGAGAAATTTAATTCCCAATTCGATAATAAATATTATATATAAAGTGGCAAGACTATCATGAGGGCAACACACAACAAAATGTGCAAGAATTAGATTAATGCATAAGGAGGGAGTTTTGTAGCAGAAGCACAGCTGATTTTGAGCTATAAGCCTCAGAGAGAGGGGGCTGGTACCCACAGCCCATGGTTTTACAGGACTTACACCTCAGAGGGATTTCACCTCTGCAAAGACTGTTCACAGGTTCCTGCCTGTGAATTCTGGAAATTTCCAGCCCAGGATGTCAGATGTGTTGACAGAGGGGTGTCTGAGAAATCCTAGGTAAGTCAATTCTGGTTTTAAGTGAACATGCAGACTGAAGTAAAATGCACAAAATTATGTGTACTCACTAAGAAGCTATTATGGTTTATCAGGAAGGAAATAATTCCTACAACTTTCTATGTGCCTAAGCCAAAAAACACATTTAGAAGTGTAAACACATCTTCTAAAACAAGCAAATAAATTAATGACTCCATCTGAAATCTACAGCCACACGCCCCATCTGGTGAATCCTGTGCCATCAGATTCAGAGCCCTTCTGACAAGTTGACCAGGCAACAACGCTCGGGGGGGGGGGGGGGGGGGGGGTTTTTTTTTCCTCCCTTATCTAATTGGTGTCTAAACAGTTCAGACTATAAAACAGAAGGCTTAAGTAAGCTGAGCACGCGGCCGCCTTTGCCTGCTAGGATGGCCTTCATGTTTCCTGACGCTTCAGATCTCATACAGTGACCAGAAGCCTCATAAAACTGTCTCCTGCTTTCTGCTCTCACGGGGCAGCGCACTCACTTCCCTCACAGCAATAACCCAACGACGTTAATTCCCCCAGCAAACGAATCCGCTTCTGCTGCCTCCCGCATCAGGCGCTCCCTCAGCCGCTGGCCGCAGCACCGTGCAGGACACACTCCTGACATACAAGGCACTGCCCTTGCCCTGTCACTCACTGGAAGAGAACATACTTGAATGATCTGGCACAAACAGTTCCCCGAGTTCACCTGCAGGATTAAGGGTCGCTCTGTATTTTAGAAAAATTATTTAATTTTTAGAGATATCTATAAGAGTTACCACCCTTTTCCTTTCCTCAATTTATTTCTTCAGGAAACAAACACTTCACAAGACCATATTTTCAGAACTCACATAATCCCCATTAAGACTGGGAATGCTGAATAAATATATTCCTAAGAAAATACAGAAGTCATATAAAAAAAAGTGCCAAGTTTGAAAATTATTTCACTAGATCCATTTCCTATAAAATATCTATAGTAGTTACATTTGAATTAAATGTAACGACAAATTCAGTTTCTTCATTTCTCATTCACTTTAATCCAACTCCAGAAGCTCTAGCTTGAATCTCATGATTATTCTTTCTGCACAATTCTGCAGCATAGCCTGCAGCTGGGACATATTCCACAGGATACCTCTGGCCTCTGGCTATGAACTTCATTCGAGAAATGTAAAGGGAGACAGACCATAAAGCTTCTGTTATGAGCTGGGCTGGGACCACACCATCATAAAGGTCCCATTTAGACTCCACATCTGTGAGTTTTGTCCTTTAGGGGTGAAATCAAACATAAAATTTATTCTTCTTTACTGTTTGGAAGAGATGATAAATTCAATTCTGTACTCAAAGAAAAAGGGACTATTGGGCTGAGCTTACAAATTATATACGCTTCATTTTGAAAGCTGTATTTGCTCCTGCTGCAGTCCAGCCAGCTCTCATATCCCAGGGACAGGAAGGCTTTTAAGTTAGGTGCAAAATAGAAGCTTCCCTGTTAATTTAATATCTAATGATCTCGTTCATAGGTTTTTTTTTTTGTAAAGCTGAAGTAAAAGCAATTGTATTTTGTTATTAACTTCCCAGCTACATATTCACAGCGACACCTTGGGAATGAGCACAGGGCATTCTCTTACCTTTGTGATTCCAAACTAGGTTTGCATTCTTACATGGAACAAAATGCTTTATCAATAATTCAAATAACAAAGTCTGCTGGGTATTAACTTACAACTGAAAGAGTAAACAAGCACTAAAGCTTAGCAAAATTGATTGACACTGCATTAGCAAGAGGATCCCATTCTACAGTATTACCCTGGCTTTATTTTAAGTGTGAGATATCACCTGCGATGAGGTCCTAGAAATGTAGCGGTCCCAAAGTATACAGCTCAGCTTCTCTGTGGAAGGTTGTCAGATCACAACTATGTGCAATCACAGACCAGAACTGAAACAAGAGTAACTCTTCCCATTCAACCCTTCATGACAGCAATTAAAAAAATCACAGAATTTGTCCTAATGTCCTCTCCAGCATGAGCAGCCTTGCATAGCAGCAAAATCCCTTAATGCCCAAGTAACATGGCATACTGAATTACTCAAGTTTATTAAAGGAGTTAAAAAGCATTACACAATCCACAACATATATTTCAGAAACAGAGTCAAGGACCAAAAGGTGTGTTAATTACAAGAAAAAAAGGGGGACTGTGAACAAGAAAAATACATTATTTATGAAAGCACAGAGGAGAAGTTTTGGAATCTAAAGGGTAAGTACTGGAAATAAAAGCGGAGAATCACTTGGATGCAGGGATAAAGAAGTTCATACTACTACAGCCTGCTTTTGCAGGGACCAGGAAAGGCGGCGGGTCCTTTTTTGCCAGGGTTGCTCTTTGGCTCAGTGATATAACCAAGAACTATAGATGAATGATCATGAACAAAGGAGGCCAAACAATCCATATTTTTCTTCCCTATGAATTCCCACATATGTATTGAAATGCAACCTAAGGCATGCCCCTTTGAGGTATTTATTTACTTAAATATTCTGTCAAAAAACAACTGTTACCGAACAAGATTTCTCCAGTGCTTGGTAATATCTTGATCAGCTGTGAAAATGAAACAGATGCTACCCTGAAAAATGTCTCTAGTATCAATAAAAAAATAATAAAAATTGTGGTTACAAGCTCCTTCGGGGGGGGGGGGGGGGGGGGGCG
>JAVJGI010000060.1:73030450-73051192 GCA_035590275.1 Ibycter americanus | reverse complement strand
CCCCCCCCCGCCGCCCCCCCCCCCCCCCCCCCCCCCCCCCCCCCCCCCCCCCCCCCCCCTGGCCAGTCTTTGATCTTCCTATTTGCAGTTGAAAGACAAGATTTAGGACTCTACTTCCTGTCTCTCCCAACTTCTCTTCAAAACTTCTTTGGACTTTACTTCCCTTTTCCATGTGGATTTTGAACTTTTTCCTTCCTAAAAATCAAACAATCACAGTGAAAAGAAGCAGGGTTGTATTGTATTGCTGGGCAGGAAAGAGAGGGACTGCCAGGCTGAGAAGGGGTAATCAATGACTTGCCATCTAATTGGTGGCTGGTAACAAGCAGAGCACATGAGGGGTCAATAGTGAGGTCAGTGTTGTTCAATATGTTCATTGGCAACCTGGATGATGAGATAGAGCACATCCTCAGCAAATTTAAAGGTGATACTAAATTAGGCAGAGTGGCTGACATGCTGAATGCCATAGCTTCAACCCAAAGAGACCTTGAGAAACTAGAGAACTGAATCAAAGAAAACATCTGGATCAACAAGGAGAAGGTCAAAAGTCTGCACCCAGGATGGGATAATCCCATGCAGCAGCACCACATGGGAACTTACCAGCTATAAATGCCCTGCAGAAAAGGACTTGGGGCAGAGGACACATCAAAAATGAGCCAACACTTGGCTGTCATTGAAAAGGCGGCAGATGGCCCATCAGCTGTGCCAGGAGCAATGTGGCCAGTGGATCAAATTAAGTTTTTATTCTCTGCTCAGCAATGGTGAGTCTGTGTGTCCACCTGCACTCTTCCCAGTTCAATAGGGATGTTGAGAAATTAGGAAGGGTTCAAAAGAGGGCTACCAGGATGGTCACAGGACCAGAGCATATGACCTAGAAGCAGACAGTGAGGGCTTTTTATTGCAGCAAAGGAGAGGCTAAGGAGTGATCTAGTAGAAGCCACATTGGCACACAATATAAGGGCCAGTGACCGCAAATTGCACCTTGAGCAGTTCAAGTTATACATTAGGGGGAAAAAGCTCACTAAGAGAGTAGCACAGCTGTGAACCAAGTCACTCAAAGGAGCTACTGAATCTCCACCCTCAGAGGTTTTCAAGACTTGGCTATGTAATGCTGTGGCTGACCCAGCTGTAGTGCTGGCAACAGCCCCACTTTGAGCAGGAGCCTGGATTAGGTGACCTCCAAAGGTCCCTTTCTTGCTAATATTTCTGTGATTTGATAGTCACCATGACATAAATGCACTTGGCATGTGGCAGAAATATTCAATCTATAAATTATTCAGTCTCAGGAAGAAAAGCCAATGAGGTCTATATTTCAAAGCTGCATTTAGAGAAACATGCAGTGTTCTCACCCATGAACTACCGTCTGGGAGGGGCACAGAAAAAAATGTAGGACTGAAGGGGTAAAGGGTACCAAGGGAGAAAAGATTCAGACTGTGTGGGTAGAAAAGATGGCGATCTCTAGGACAAGAAATAGGGGAACAGAAGCTTAGGGGGAAAAAAAAAAGGTAAAAGATAAGAAAAGAAGCCAGACGGAAGATTTGGAACTGCTGATGGAGGCAGATGGAGGGAAACCTCTGGAGGTTCTTCCTGATCATGAGGACTCAGGCTAGGATAAGCATCATAAAAGAGAAAGGCAGGACTTTCAATGCTGGGAAACACAAATATAATGAGGAGGCAGGTTAAGGGGGAGAGAAAGGGAGAAAAAAAAAAAGACAACAAACAGAGCAGAAAAGTAAGTGGCAATTATATTTGGTGGTAATTAAGCAAAAGACTTTCTACCTAAAAGAACACATTTCCCTGCAGAGCCCTAAGGAGAGTTCAGGATTCCCAAGTTTCACTAATCTGCTGTGAGCAAGGATTTGTGTGAAGTAAAGTAGCTAACTCGGAGAGTGACAACCTGTGAGCGATTTCCAGAGGACCAACTGGTTTAAGAGATTGCCTGGCATGGAGAGAAACTTTCTATGGCAAGACAAAGATGGAAGCTGATGCTTAAAGACAGGATTTGTTTGTTTACCTTAAATGCTACTGTGGTCATGATCAATGAATCAATAGCTTGCAAAAAAGATCAAAACAAGCACACAAAAAAACCCAGAAGAAACCAACACATAATTAATGTGTCAAAACCAGATATTGAAAAACAATTTTTACATTTTGTCAGTAATATAAATCAACAGACACTGATGCAGAATTAATTAAAAGCTACTGCTGACTGCTAAATTAGTTCTTCCTAAACTCCTAATTGATCAGTCAGAATTTCTAAGTTAATCAAAGAGAAAGAATTTATTTTGGTTATTAAAATCATGCCTGTAGGAAAGGCCACAGGTTCTAATCTTTCCCACTGAATGCTTTGCATATGAGACAGCCCAATTTAACTTAGCAATAAAGATTTTAGGGTGCATAGTCTATCTAAATCTATGGGACTGATATTTTTTTTTAATTCTAAAAGAAGGTTAACTTCATCAATATGGAAAAAAAAGTAGCTTTTTAGTGTGATCTTACCAAATACAAATTCTAGAGTGTACGCTTCAAGACAGAGTAAGGTTTGCAGAAACTCTGCATCACATTTTTTGTTAAGGAGCCTGAAGTCACACAGCAAGTTGACAAACTTAAGCTTCTCAAATTGCTTTTGACAGTCAAGGTTTAAGTACTGTTGAGAAATTTACCACAAAATGTCCCCAAAAGTGCCTCTGCTATTCTCAGAGGCACAGTGCCATGTGCTAATGTATTGTAAAGGTCTTTGACACCGCGGTGCTGAAGAAGTCTTTTTCCTTTCATTTTTTTCATTTTCCTACTGTGTTGAAATAAAACCTATAAATTTGGCTTTTTTTTTTTCTTTCAGTTGGATTCCTCCAGCCTCATGGGAATTCCAGGAGCAGAGCATTATGTCTGCAACTTTATCTTCATCATCTTTTCTATCTATCTCTTGTGTCCTTGAGCTTGTGTTACACGTCTAAAATCTATAGAAGCTACAGAAGCGGCAAGAGACACAAAGGCCTGAATTAACATCAGATGACCTCTCACGTGTCCAGTGATTTTCAATTTATTTTAATTCTTTAATTCTGAAAGGTTTTTCAGTGTCCCCACAATGCTTGGAGCAGCAATCTGGTGCCTATTCCTCTTGTTTGACAAGAAGCTTAAGCAAGCACCAGATTCCCAATTTGAGATTTCTACATTAACTCCAAATTAAGAAATGTTAACTTTTTGCTAATTTAAGAACTCATTTGGTCTTAACATTTCAGCCCCAGACAACAATAACTGCATACAATCACATCTTTACACAAAAGTTTTAAAAAGCAGAGGCACGCATCTTGTAAAACAGCTGCTCTCATGAGTGGCAGCACGCATCCAGATGAGACTCAGGACCACATATTCCCTGTAGTTTTGGCTCCAGCCCAAAAGGAAATCTATAGAAACAGATCCTAATGCTGGAGGATCAGATATGAATTCAACCAAAATTTTTCTGAGGTAATTAGATTCAAGGCTGGAGTTGAGCTGACATTCAGTACGGATCTAAAATGGCATTAACTTTTTTCTGAATACAAATGTTTCATTGCCAATTCAAACCAATTAGCACTGGATAGTCTGGCTCTAAATGGTGCCCTTTCTCTCCTCTCCTTTCATCATATGCACTTTATTATTTCAGGTTGATACAATATCTGGTCAGCTGAAAAACCTTGCTAAACCATTTAAGAGAAGGGTACGGTAGAGATTGTTTTTACTGCCCAGTCTTCTCCTGATATGCACGACTGCATATTTTTCCATAATGAACATTTTTATCACACTTCCTTCAAAATGTTCATAAGTGAGATAGGTAATATTACAAAATAAAGAGAGAAGCAAAGGCTTCTGTAGCACAAACACAGTTACATAGCACAAAGGCCTTTGCATCTGTTATTATTTTTAGATTCCCCTTTCTCATGTCTTCCTACGTCTGGTACAAAAGAACCAGAAGCAGTGGCACTGGCAGCACATTATTATCTCTTTTTGGGGTTGCTCCAATGCAGGTTGGCAAGACAGGGAACTTTTATTATGTCGCTTAGAGACTGTAAAGAGAACATCTGTCTTCCACATACAAAACCCATCAGTGCTCCCTGCCTGCAGAGAGGGTCTGTGAAAATTGACAACTTGTCGAACTAATCAGATTGCTTGTGATATTGCTGCCATCTGACGTATTCTCACAAAGGGAACTTCTCGTCTGTCTCTCCAGAAGCGAAAAGTCTTTCGCCAGCATTCATACCAGAAATGTGCAACCAACTCATATTGGCAGTGATTCTTTTGATTCCATTTCTCAGCTTTTTTTTCTCCTTGTCCCTCCTGCATTTTAACAGATTCTTTGAAAAAATGCTAATCATTGGCTCTCGAATTCTCTATTTGTTTACTTGAAATTTCTGTACTGAATCACTCCTCTTTCATATTCTATTCATGTATGCTTTCTGAAAACAAACAGAGCTGGTAAATGATTGATATATATTAATCTGTAGACAAATACTCAATCCTAAAGAGAATTTTGCAGAATGAAAGCTATGTACTTGCAGCTTGACAGTTTCTCTAACTTTCTGCCTCTGCGGCAACAAAGGTTTTCAACACTACTCTGCATCCTCCAGTCACAAATTCTAAGAAATACTGAAAACATAAAATGAAGTTTCCTCTTAATTCAAAAATGGAACACTGCAGCTTTTTTGATTTGAGGATCCAGTTCCTAATGAGATAATAATAAATACAGAAGGACCATTATGCAACTTTGAAGGTAGTAAGTCCTCTGTACATGAACTCTAATATTCCCTCAACTTACAGGTCAAGTCAGGAAAGATGCATTAATTTCATTTGAATCAATCCTGACATGCATCAGCTGAAGATTTGGCTCAGTAACCATATCCCTGCAGAGTGTGATCATGCAAACAATAACAAATCAGGCTTAAACAAAGGCATATACTCAGACACAAGCACTACACACTGTTCTAGCCACCAAGCAGACATCCCTCAATGGCAATGCCAATTAAGCGGCAATGTAAACCTTACTACGTTAATTAAACATAAGAATTTACAAAGGATCTGCAGCAAGAGACTTGTATCTCTCAAGAGCAGCTTTCTGAAAGAGTAGAGGAGAATGTAATACTTTTGGATACTTCCCAGCATATCTCCAAGTCAACAAACCTTGTTTTCTTCAGAGCTATTTGTAATGCAAAGATCCCCCCAAAAGGAGGAGTCAGCATAGGCTGCCTGTTGTTCAACATTTCCTTCTCAACTCCGCTGCTCTTCCAGAAAGGCTAGCACAGCCGGTCACGTAAGGTAAAACCACATTTCCCCCATCAAGTTCCTATCCAGATACATCATTCCTACACTGAGCTGTATCATTATCCCAGGAAGGGGCCCTTCTTCGGAGAACCCATGGCCTGCGTGTGCTTTTTGCGCTCTCTGCAGTGAGACAAGTACCATCTAGAGGAGGGTTTAAGTCTGCCATTTTTGTTGAGAACCTGTCATTATCTTCCAAAGGCAACACTTCAGGCTGTTTAACGGATGAAAGGCCGAAGACTCTCAATGGCACAAAGTGACAAATCACAGACAGCTAGGGGAATATCTCGTCATCACTGATTCACGTAAAGACACTGCATTTAATGACGTTTGCACAGTACTGCCGTTTAATGCCCTTCTGCAACTCGGGCTCTGTGCAAGCATTTCACTTAATCAGTTCTACTCTATTCACTCCTTTAATACAAAGCTAAATGTCCAAGGCAAGTCTGATTATTTTTTCCTAATGCTGTAGGAACCTTTACTGCTCTTACGATCAGCAGTGGGAACTGTAGATAAGAGGTGAAGTCTATAGAGGGTGATTAATATTTATCAGTATCATCTTTATTAATAGACAACGCAATACTAATTCCAGGAGCATAAAACAGTACATTCTCTGTCTTGTGATGTGAAATAAATCACATCAGGTTCAGAGGTTCTTCCCTTTGAAAACAAAACAAACAAACGCTTTACAGACTACTGAAATATAGCTACTTCTTGCAGCAGAAAATGTTTTGAACCCTGCAGTGATACCATGATACACTATGACACCATTATTTAGGGTAGAATAAGAGGAGGTAAAAGATATCATTTTTCATTCAGAACTACAGGAATGATTTGAATAGAAAGCACAGTCCAATTTCCTAAAGTGGAATTTGTCGTAGCTGGCTACATCAAGTTACTGAATTGTCTTGGTCTTATAAAAAGTGCCCTGGAATCTCTAATGATTATAAGAAAAGGCTTCATTTCTGTAGCTTATTCAGGAAAAAAAACACAACCAAAAGCTCTTCCAGCAGTCTCCTTCTTTACTACTTTGTTTGACTATGTTATAACCATGTTATCTCTATGTCATCTATCTGGACTTCTGTAAGATCTTTGACATGGTCCCCCACAATACACTTCTCTCTAAACTGGGGAGATAACAGATTTGATGGGTGGGCTGTTTGGTGGATAAGGAATTGGCTGAATGGCCGCATCCAGAGGGTAGTGGTCAACAGCTTAATGTCCAGATGGAGATCAGTGACAAGTTGTGTCCCTCAGGGGTCTGTATTGGGACCAGTCCTGTTTAATATATTCATCAACGGCATAGACAGTGGGACCAAATGCACCCTCAGCACGTTTGCCTATGACACCAAGCCACGTGGTGTGGTCAACACGCTGAAGGAAAGGGAGGCCATCCAGAGGGACCTTGACAGGCTTGAGAGGTGGACCCATCTGAAC
This sequence comes from Ibycter americanus, assembly GCA_035590275.1. Lineage (NCBI taxonomy): Eukaryota > Metazoa > Chordata > Aves > Falconiformes > Falconidae > Ibycter > Ibycter americanus. The sequence goes on along the minus strand of JAVJGI010000060.1, from coordinate 73,044,466 downwards.
GTCATGAGGTTCAACAAGGCCGAGTGCAAGGTCCTGCACCTGGGTCAGGGCAACCCCCAGTATCGATACAGGCTGGGAGATGAAGGGATTGAGAGCAGCCCTGCTGAGGAGGACTTTGGGGTACCAGTGGATAAAAAAGCAGACGTCAGCCAGCAATGCGTACTGGCAGACCAGAAAGCCAACCATGTCCTGGGCTGCGTCACAAGTGTGACCAGCAGGTCGAGGGAGGTGATTCTGTCCCTCTACTCTGCTCTTGTGAGAGCCCACCTGTGGCACTGCATCCAGCTCTGGGGCCCTCATTACAGTAAAGACATGGACCTGTTGGAGAGAGTCCAGAGGGACATGAAGATGATCAGAGGGCTGGAGCACCTCTCCTATGAAGACAGGCTGAAAGAGAGAGAGTTTTCAGCCTGGAGAAAAAAAGTGTCCAGGGAGACCTTATTGCAGCCTTTCAATACTTACAATGCACAAAGAAAGATGGGGATGAACTTTTTAGTAGGGTCTGCTGTGATAGGACAAGGAGCAATGGTTTTAAACTAAAAGAGTAGAGATAAGGAAGACATTTTTTTATGGTGAGGGTGGTGAGACACTGGCACAGGTTGCCCTGAGAGGTGGTAGATGCCTCATCCCTGAGAATGTTCAAGGTCAGGCTGGACGGGGCTCTGAGCAACCTGATCTAGTTGAAGACGTCCCTGCTCATTGCAGAGAGGGTTGGACTAGATGACCTGTAAAGGTCCCTTCTAACCCAACCTATTCTATGATTCTATGATAAAATGGGTCTTGCCCCAAAACTACTGCTTCAGCAGGGACATAATATTTTACACACTGGAATTTCCTCAGATGGCAGACTGCAAACAAGGACCAAAGCACTGTAGCGGGTTTAGAAGACACAACATGAGCACTTGCTTCAACACAGCACTGCTTAAACTAAACAGCCAAAATTTTCATCAGAGTTACTTTGCCAAGACCCCAACTCCTGGCATCAGATCTCATATTTCACCCTTGATAAAGTGGCCATAATAATAACAACCAGTACCGACTGTGTTAAAAATCAGTACCCAACAGGCCAGGCAAGTTTCCGTAGTCCTAAACAAATCAAACATGACTTTCTGGGCCTGATAATCATCCGTGTCCCCACAAACCTTTAAGAGGGGTCCTACTAGAGAAACACACTTAGACTTACTTGCTGGCTCATCTGTCCTGTTCCGATAACCTCCCCTATGTGTACACAAAAACCAGCAGAAACTATAGTTCCTAAACTTCTGGGCTGTAGCAGTGTCCCATCAATACTTTCCCCCTCTTTCTGTTTTAAAGTCTGTTAGTAGAGGAGAAAGTGGATAAAGGGAGAAGGAGACAAACAGGGAAGGTGAGATTCATGTAACCAGGAGTCTACACCTGAGCCAGTCCAGACTTTCTCCATCTCATGTACTAGTAGGTATCTAAACTGGACCAAATGAATCATGCTCTAGAGAGGGCTATTTCTCTCCACTGCTTGCAAAGTTTGCATAGACAACCAGCACACATGCAGACATCTGTATCACAGAAACCAGAGTTTCCTTACAAGAAAGTGTGATCAAACAGTCCTAACCTCCCTAGGAAATGAGGCTCTGCATTGGCATATATGCTCTAAATCCTGAACCCCGGCAAGAAGGGTTATTCAGCTAATCATAAGGAAAAGACTGAAGCACAAACCCCACTAAAGTGGGCATTAAACAGGCACTGAAAACAGGATATACAGAACACATACATGTGGATATTCACTAAATAACAATATCAATAAACATTCAATAAATATCCTTACCATTCAGGGAAACAAATTATATCTAGTTATGGAAGTTCCACTGATTTGTGAGCACAAGTATTTCAGCCTGACATGTGAAGTAATGTCATTTTTCACAAAACTCCAGAAAATCAAGATTTCTGAAACCAGTTTCGTAAATGCTAAAGGTAAATTAGACATAAGCCTCATTGGAGTTTTCACTGAGAATTTTTGGTGGTTTGTGTCTCCACAATATTGTTAACATACTTCTGTGTTTCTACATTTTACATTTCCTGACAGATTTTTAACTTCAGCTCTGAACTAAGCAAGACCTTTTGTTTCCCTGAATTCAGAAAAAAAGTGAATGCAAGAAACGAGCCAGAGTAATTATGTTTCCCTACAATACAGTCTCCCTTGAGGGACAATATGCCCACTGTTATGAAATATCAAATCACAGTAACATTTATCTGTAGGAACTGAAGCCTTATAGCATCAGTCCTTGCTTCAGGAATCAATAAGAGACTATGATGCTTAATATTTTATTGCTTTCTCTAGTAGCTACTTTCTCAGTTTTGAATGAGTTACTAGCTGTTCGTAAGTCACAAAACCCAGATAAGCCAAGACAGGACTTAAAGCAGTATTTTAGTCTGTTACCACAGCCTTCATGTAAGCTGTAGGAGAGAGGAGTTTATTGAGGTCTTGCCTAGTGGATGGCAAATCAGGCTTCCAGTTCTTACCTCTTCAAAATATTCTTCCTCTTCAAAATGTTTACTGAAAGAAAGAGCTTGTTGGGTGTCTGATGTTTGCTGTTAAAGGGGTCAAGAAGTAATTTATGTGTTAAAGGCTCACTCACTGTTAATGAGATTTACTGTTCTACCAATTAAGTACTGCCACGCCACTTATTTTGTGAGATTTAGGCTTTGGTCTGTATTCAGAATATATTCAGTTAGATTTAGTGTTTAGTCTTATCAAATTATGGTGAGCTAAATAAAAAATCCATATCCTTCAGGGTATAAAACTGAGTTTCTTCCTCAATTTCTAACCAAGAAACACCAATATAGAGAATATCTATCCTATGCCAACAGAAAACACATATTCCTAATCCTTCTGTCCTTCACTGTGAAGACTACATCAGTCAAGTCAATCAGCATGTTATGTGCCCCCTTGCCTCTCTGATGTGCAAAGCATAGTTTATTAGGGTCCCAGTTTGACGACACAAGATTTTCAACTGATCACTGTTGCCATTTACACTTTCTGTTCTGTAGTCTTCAGAAATCCCTTGGTTGCCAATCTGCAGGTAAACCATCACCGAGTCCTCTCCCCACACCACAACAGAAATTACTTTGTAGTCTGTTCTCACCCATCTCAAGCGAATCTCGCTAAGATTTATGGACACAGCCCTGAGTCTGCTTTCTTTTCGAGCTCAAGATCCCAAACCTAACCATAAAATCTTTATACCTGTAATGAAAAGTTAATAAAGATTCATTTACTGATCAATTATAAACGACAGAACACAAGGATCAAGAGAACTATGAACATAGACAAAATAATCAATTTCTACTGTGTTTTTTTCTTTTTCTTTCATCTTTTTGGATTGATATTGCCTATTTCAAGTTTCATCTTGCTCTCCTTGCACATCAATTAACTGTTGCTTCTACCTGAATCCACCTCTGCTGTTTATCTCCTTGAGTTTCTTCTTTGCTTTCAGACTATGTTTCTGGCTTCTCTTGTGTGTATCTTCTCTGCCTTTACAGCAGTTTGCAGACCCCTGAGACAAATTTTAATTATATTTAAATTGCCATTGATATATAAAACCACTGTTGTGTAAGGATCAAGTGTTCTGTCATTCTGCCATGGGATTCTCTATTTACTAAGTCTCTTGTGTGACTTTTACTTTTGTAAAAAAGACTACAGGTTAAACTCCTCTATAGAACAAAAGGACGCAGCATGATATTTTTCTGTAATTTCTTTAATTAGCACCTTACTGCAGTTTCAATTGTCTGAATGCACTTCATCCTTTTAATGATAATGCTGCTCCTTGACTCCCATGAACAGAAGGTAAACAAATTACCTGAAGGTCTCTGGTGTTGTTGTAATGACCTTTTTTTTCCCAGAACCCAGATCTTTGCTTTAATTAAGCCACATTCAAGGTTTTTACTTCTATATAAGATTGTGAAAGTAAACATGAATTGTTGCAGTGATAACAACTTTGATCTTTTTTAATCAATTAGCAGCTTGTGGTATTAAGGGCTTTCAGAAACCAGTGAAAATCATCTGACATGATTTTCACAGGAGTGAAAAGTATTGTTTCTCCTCCACAATACATCATTCTATAAGGTCATATTAGACACAGAAAAAAAACCCCACACCTGTGCCTGCATTTAGGGGAACATGACATTTCTCCTCTGCTCCCTAAAATAAACATGCTAATGACAATATTAACTTCTTTTTTTCCCATATCCACTCTGTAAAGTTACTTTGAACAATCTGAGAAATACAAATGGTGTAGGACAGAAATACAGTTTTCAGGCTGGAGAATATCCATTTGTGTGTTATCAGAGCCACCAGAGGAGAAAAAAAAAAAAAAAACACATAAAAAAAAAAAAGAGAGAGAAAAAGAAAGAAAAACAGATAGAAAAATGACAGTGAAAGAAATTGTCTTGAAATAACTTGCTTTGCTCTGGTTTCGAACATGGAGATCAACCCTACCTCCCCCCTCCCTCCGAACAAGAAGGACGGCATGATGTCCCTTATGCTAATGTGGGGCAGTCTGACCGCTCTACAGGTGTCACATTGCAACACCCAGCTCACAGGGAAGCACAAGGAGACAGCAATCACAGCCTGGCTAACAGGGAGAAAGACAAAAACATCAAAATGTCAGCTAATTTACAACTCATTTGCTATTTATTAAGCCTGTGCTTTACACACTGGGGTTTTTTTCTTTTTTACTAAAATACCGCCTTCATCTGAGGACACTCATAATTAGCATGGATACATTTTTTCAGCTTCTGGAACATGGCCTCAAGAGCAACTCCCCAGGGCCTGAAGTGCAAATCCATTAGTGTATGGCTGTGCAGCCTTCTCTGACTTCCTTCATCTCTGCCATAGCTAGATGTCCCATGGCACATGTAAAGAGCTTGATTTGCCATTAGCTAAGTTCGTATCATGCAGGCAGATCCAGACAGAATACTTCCCCCTCCCCCCCTTAAATATGATGTGGTTTTTGCTGTGGCTGCCCCATGAATGCTTTTGTCCCTTCCAGTTCAAAGAGCTGTATCCCTGCTGAATGCTCCTTGCTTGTGTTTGTGCACCTATTTTTGTTGCCTGGTTGTTGCCTTTTCAGACCAAAACATCTGTTCAATGTGTTTCCCTGCACTGCCCGCATGGTGAAACAAGTCAAGGTCAGAAAGGGATTGAAAATCAAAATCCTCAGCAGGAGCTAAGCCTGCCTCTCAAATGATAACGGAAGCCACAGGTAGGACCAGTGGTTTACGATGCATCCAATGGTTCCGTGCACTTAATTAACATGCAATTGCAAATTGCTGCAAATTATTGGTATTTCTGATATACAAATAATCTCTCCATGCTTTGGGACCAGAACTGCTTACCGGGAGGCACCTTGGGTCAGATTTCCAAGATTTGCGATTCTGAAGATAAACATCTGGTGATATACACACAAGCATAAGAAGAGTTTGGATGTCATCCTCCAACTCAAAAGGAGGGCATTAGGGATCTAATTTTCTTGTGCTTTAAAAATCCCATTCTGTACCTTCTTGCATACATAACTGTTCCATCTTGGTAAATGGCATCTGCCCCTTCTTTTCAGCCTCTGCAAGTGAACCCTAGAATCATAGAATCACAGAATGGTTTCAGTTAGAAGGGACCTCAAAGACCATCTTGTTCCAATCCCCCCTGCCAGGGGCAGGGGCACCTTCCACTAGAACCAGGTTGCTCCAAGCCCCATCCAGCCTGTCTTTGAACACTTCCAGGGATGGGGCATCCACAGATTCTCTGAGCAACCTCTCCCAGTGTCTCAGTACCTTCACAGTAAAGAATTTCTTCCTAATATCTAATCTAAACCTACCTTATTTCAGTTGAAAGCCATTACACCTTGTCCTATCACTACAGGTCCTTGTAAAAAGTCCCTCTCTAGCTTTCTTGTAGGCCCCCTTCAGGTACTGAAAGGCTGCAATAAGGTCTCCCCAACAGCCTTCTCTTCTCCAGGCTGAACAACCCCAGCCTTCATAGGAGAGATGCTACAGCCCTCTGATCATCTTCATGTCCCTCCTCTGGACTCACTCAAACAGGCCCATGTCCTTCTTATGTTGGAGACTCCAGAGCTTGGATGCAGTACTCCAGGTGGGATCTCACAAGAGCCAATTATAGGGGGAGAATCACCTCCATGTACCTGCTGGCCACGCTTCTTGTGATGCAGCCCAGGATACGGTTGGCTTTCTGGGCTGCAAGTGCATATTGCTGGGTCATGTTGAGCTTCTCGTCCACCAACACCTTCAAGTTTTTCTCCTTAGGGCTGCTCTCAATCCATTCTCTGCCCAGACTGTATTTGTTCCTGGGATTGCCCTGACCCAGGTGTAGGACCTCACACTTGGCCTTGTTGAACGTGATGAGGTTTGCACAGGCCCACTTCTCAAGCCTGTCAGGGTCCCTCTGGATGGCATTCCTTCCCTTCAGTGTGTTGACTGCACCACATGACTTGGTGTCGTAGGCAAAGTTGCTGAGGGTGTATTCAATCCCACTGTCCATGTCAACAACAAAGATGTCAAACAGTGCTGGTCTCAATACCCTGAGGAACGCCACTCATCACTGGTTGCCAACTTGGACATTGAGCCATTGACTGCAACTCTTTGAGTGTCACCATCCAGCCAATTTCTTATCCACCAAGTGGTCCCTCCACCAAATCCATGCCTCTCCATATAGAGACAAGGTTGTCATGCAGGACAGTGTCAAATGCTTTGCAGTAGTCCAGGTAGATGACATCAGCTGTTCTTCCCTCACCCACCAATGCTGTAATCCTGTGGTAGTAGGTCACCCTATTTGTCAGGCATGATTTGTCCTTAGCAAAGCCATGTTGGCTGTCAACAATCACCTCCTCACTTGAAGATTCCTTGAAAATGATGCATAGGGGATTGCCGAATAAAGCCCTGTTCTATGAAATCAGCCTCCCCATTCTTCAGCATTCTTCAATGCTTTGGCAGTTTACAGGGAAGATGACCAGATTTGAACTACCATTTTCAGTCTCCTAAATTAACCTCAAGTGGTTGATTTCATACAAATAAATACAAAAAGACCTCCCAAGAAGTTCAGAGATCTCATCATAAAAGTGCCTTGAGCCAGACCTCCACATGAGTAGCACATTCAAGTTGAGCCAACAACAGATGAAAACCTGAACCCCTGTAATTGCACCATCTTTATTAGTCAACGAGGTAGGACATGAGCAAATTCTTCCTTTGGTTCTACCAGTGACAAAATCGATACCCAACAGACAGGATTTTACAGCTTTGATTATCAATTGATTGGGGAAGATATAATTCTGGAAAACCTATAGAGCCTAGGGAGGTTACACAGATATAAATTATGCCCACTACATATCAAGCTACTAATGAAAACTAATACTGTTTTGTCGGTCAGACAGAAGCCTGCTATTTCTACCTGTTCCATTTTTAAAAGTTTGTCAATTTGGAAAATCTATCAAATACATGAAAGAATTAGTATTTATACTTGAACATATCAGAGCTTGAGCTTTTCAAAGAGAATAAGGGCTTGCAGGTGGTGCAAAAAGGCTACAGGTCACTGCTGGCATTAAAAAGAAAAATCCACAAGGTAGATGAGTAAGAAGGAGCTAAATTGTAAAGAAACTTAAAAGGATCATATGTTTTTCTCTGCTGCAGAGGGGGAAATAGCACTGAAGGGACTGAAAAACAGTGAAATGAATCCTCCACTCTGGCGGTGCCTATTTTCCAGCAGACACAGAGAAAGCCTACATCCCTAGCTTAGACTAGACAGCTTTCTTTAACTAAGCTTAATTTAAGCAAAATAAATCTTATACCATGTGTGGGTTTTTTAAAATTTTGTATTCAGCATTTAACAGATAGTATAAGCAAAGTGACCTCAAGGATAGTTTATGGGGAATGCTATAAAAGCAAACCTGTTACTGGCATGTCTTGTGTCAGGGATTTATACTTTCTTGCGTGTAGCTCTAAAATGTATTGCAGAGGCAATATGACACACAGTTCACTTGGACTCCGTGACATAGCAATGGTTCAACAGGAGCACAAGTACTGACACAGATGGTGTATCAGTCTTCATTCTGAAAACCTGTGAAAAATTGAAAACTATCTGCAGGCTTCCTATCTTTGTCAGGTTATCTGAGTCCGCTACCTGTAATATATTGTAGGCTGCTGTGAAATACTTCCTCACAAAACTGCTCATGGGGCTGAGAAAGCAGCTACAGACAGTTTCTAAGCGATTGCTAAGCCCTTACCTATGGAATTTATTTGCTGATCACAAATGCTTCTCAGGGGCTTTTAGTGTAGTGCTCCATTTTTATTGTGGCCATTACAACTGCAGATAAAAAAAAAATTGCTTGAAAAAATATCAGAGCCTAGACTTTTATTCTATTATTATAAAAAGTAGATACTGCAACAATTCTCACTGCAGATCAAGAAAAGTTTTAACTTCAATACTTCTTAAACTTTGTATTTGTATGTCTCTCTTTTTTAGACAGCAGCATTTTCCCTTTCATTAAGTGACTTAAAAACTTAGCCAGATCACTGTTAAAATTTTAGATTCGTAACATAGGAGACTTCCACAGATGCAGAAATCCCTCTAGTCCATGATGATAGAAAAATCACTCCATCCAAACACCCTGCTTACAGGAACAAAATGAAAACTTGGGTCCATCAACATCTATCACCTTCTACGCTCGCTTGCCTGATCTTTACTCAAACAAATCAAAAAGATACCAGAAACCTTTGCTGACATTAGATGTAATTTGAAAAGATGGGAGTTTACTGTGATGTGGTGAGAGCTTCTAATTATGCAGCTATTTACTATCATTAATTTAATTCTATGTAACGGAATGGAATTCCGTAGTTTCCAAGCTGACAAATGGTTGTCAGTAAAGAAGCAATTAGCAGTATAATGTTTGTATGAACATGCTGAGTATCTGAGAGTATAGAAACAAGTGTAAAATAGTCTTTTCTAGGCATTGAGGCCACTGTGAAAATGCATTCTGTTGAAAGCATGCAGTAGTAGCATGCCAGTAGGAACAATGTCCAAGTCAGTGCTCAAGTGTAACTTGACACACAATCTCAACGGAACTGCAGAAAGAAAAGCTCTGAAATGAGCATAGCTCACAGCTAAATAATATATCAGAGCATGTAGTCAAGCGTCCTGCAAAAGCACATCTCATTCCCACATCTCTGCCACTTCATGCCCTTCTTATAAATTCTAATGCATGGCCAATAGTTGACACAGCTGTAGTTGCAGCTGAGACCACAATGAGGATGCCTTAACAGAAGTATTTTATTTATACAGCATAACCAAGAATTCACTAATAATTCATAAGACTATCTTGAGTATAACTAAGTACTGAGAAAAAATAATTTAAAAAAAGCACAGTATTGTATTGTGATGTGGCGGAGAGTAGTGAAGCACAAAGTTGATGAGCCTTTTATAGCAACTTATGCAAGCCTCCAAAGCTCGAACCTGTTCTAAAGAGTGTGGTTTACATACATAGATATATATATACACAGTTCTGAACCACTAATTCAGTTTGTCTCCAGACAATCTGACAAGACTAAAGTAGCACTAGTTCCATCCCATGTAAACTCCTTTAATATCACTGTAGAAAGCCTAACTGCAGCAAGGATATGTGTCACACCCCCATCCCTCCCTTACCCTGAGAGTGAAATTTTGTAATAATAGGAAAGGCAATTGTGAATACCACAAGTACTTATATGCAAAACATCCCCACCTGCTTTCATGATCACCGAGTTGGAAAATACCAAATCCTTAACACTAAGACCAATGGGGTCTCCTACATGAAGAGTCTTTGCAGTAGCTTAACCTAAATTTCATAACTGTAGCTAAACAAGGTGAACATGCACAAAGTACTCCTAAGCAAGAAACACTCAAATTGCAGGCAGAAATATGGCACAGTCAGAAATATTGCGCCCATTTAACATAATATTTCAGAAAAAAACTAGTGGAAGTTCTAAGTCTAGGATAAACCAGACAACATATCTTTTCTTTGCACCACATGAATACAAGTCTATTCAATGCTTCCATTACGTTTACTATTATATTCACTATTACAATCTTTTTACATCTTTTTTAATTCCAGGCCATACTATAGACTTTGATTCAAGGAAAAAAAAAATGGTAGTAATACTATTACATGCTTAATACTTAACCCATGCTTAATTCTGTACAAAATCAGGAACATAGCCTGCAGCCATAAGCTTTGCTTACAATACATCAATGATTATCTATGAAAATATGTGCTTTATGTGAATCTATTTCATATACTGAAAGCCCTTTTATGAAATATTAGAACAGTTAAAAGCATAACATGCTTCATTAAAAAGTTAAAACCTTGAAATCTAAAAGTTAAAGCACCTTCTAACAGTACCTATGCTCTGCTCTTGAAGCTACAATAGCACACGATTACAGTTAAGCTACACCAGTTTGTACTTTGTAACATTTAATTTTCCTCATTTTCATCCTCTGTAGTCACCTCTTTTTAGCATATACTTAGCAAATGCAAAGACTGGATGTAGCAAGCATTGGCTTTAGAAAATGGTAACTTAAAAATAAGATGTATATCAAAAATTAAGAGTTGAAGTTGTAATACACATGATACAGAGAAAATACAAAAGAAAAACCAGAAGGCATAGAAAATTATAATTGAGGGCAAAATTATACCACCTGGATTTCTGCTTGTGGAGAAAAAACAGAAATATATTCTTAATGAATTTTTTTTTCGGATTATAGCCTTAAATTTGAAGTTACTACTGTGTATTTTCATTACATGCACACCTTTATACACATTATTTTCAAAGTCTTAGTACACATATGAAGACAAGACCACATTTAGATATGTTACCAGCTTTTTACAAGGAGTTGATGCCCATGAAATGTGTCATGAGATAAAATACTCTCCCTAGAACTCTTCCTAGAATTGCAAAATGCCATGGACTAGTCCTTTGACTTCCATTCCCCTCCATTACTCATTAAAAGTATCTCCTGAAGATGCTCTTCAGTTATTACTTCTCCTGGCATATAGCCATTATAATGTATATAGGCTATGAGGGAAAAAAAGCAAAAAAGAGGATAGTTAGGGGGCCAGGAGGGACAGACTCCTCTGCTGGCCCAGTGGGAAGTCTGGCATGTCATTAATGCTGTGGAAGAGAACACGGTTTGGAAATGCTGCGGAAGTGCCCTGTGGGACCGCGTGGTTTACACACGTCAGTATCATCTATGTTGCTAAAGGCTGATTCTGTGTTTGAAACCTACCTGAAAATATTCACCCCTAGGATTTCAACTCAATCTGCTTTTATCACCTTGGGAACAGGTAAACATGATCCTCTAGCATTTTCTGTTCATTCACATTAATTTTTTTAAAGACCTGGTTAAACATAAATACATCCTGACAATGCCAGAATACATGTAAACCATTTAAAAAAAAAAAAAAAAAAAATAGAGAGGGGAAAAAAACCAAAAATCCAGAACAAACATCAAGGGGGATTGCTCACTGCCTGCTCAGCAACAAGAGTGTTACAGCCACCCACTCCTGCACCATCCGCCCAAACACATCCAGCAAAAACAAAATTATTGCTCCACGGTGCTCTGACTCAGACACAGTACTTGGGGAATAGCCACTGAATTTAGCAGCAGAGGCTGTCTGTTTAGTACTTTACACTGGACTGAGCATTAGTGAGTCACTGCTGCTGTAACACAAACCAACTTGGAGATAGCAGAAAAAGCAGAGAAGACACCCAGCCACAGCCCCCGTGCAAGCAAAAATTGAAGCTGAAGGGTTATGTAAGGTTTTTTTCTGTACAAGAGGGCAAGACCTAAAGCATCTTCATGATCCTTTTGGTTTTGGCAAGTGTCCCCTGCTCACTCCTTGGTGGGGGGGGGGGGAAGTCTCCTTCATAAGGAAGGTGCAGTAACAGGTCACAACACAGCAATATTTGAGGAAATACTCTTGAAACGTTATCACCAATGAATTTCAGGTTTGTTAACTACATGTAAAGAAATACATACTTTTCCTCAGCCATGTCAGAGGTGGATATAATGAAGATGTTAATGGAGGAATCTAGAGGGAAACACCATTGTCCCATCCTCATATGACCCACTGAACACCATACCGACCACGTTACTCCAGGACGGGAACCCAGCTCCCTTCATTCTTCATGCTCCCTGCCCTAGGAAGTCCACCACTGCACAGAAACATTTTTCCCTGCACTAATGCAACAGGGCACAAATCAACAACTTCTTATCTTTGGTCTGGAGATAATTTCAGAATTCATGGAGTCAGGAGAGTGCATTACAGACCCAAGTTCAAGGAAAAGTACAAACTCTGTTGTTCTGTTTTGTTCAAATATTTGAAGGGGGGGAAAATGATTACTTCATCACTTATTTTAACACCACATGAAAAGCAGCAATATATGAACAATTAGATTTTCCATAATTATACCTGTCATATTTGCATAGAACAAAATTTATTGCCTAGGGGCAGTTTTAATTACAATCAAGTGGTGGATGATTGAAATTTTAATAAGAAATAGTGAATTGAAAATACATTAAATCCCCAAACAATTGCCGTATGAACAATCTTTGTCTCAGCGAGTACTGAACCTTAAGACTGGCAGAACTTCTCTTGTTATTAAGAAATGAAAAACTTGAAATAGATTAATGATGTCACTGTTAACTAAACATAGGCCAGGTGTTAAAAACTCACACAATGGATTTCTTTCAGTTTGTAAGGAATGAATCTGATGCTAACCTGAAAAGCAAAAAAAAACTAAACCAAAGCAAACAAACCAAAGCAAACAAACCAACTAAAACACCCAAAACCCCACTAGGAATTCAAACACCATTTTTTATGGAAGGCACACTCCATTAAAACTGTTATACAAAAATTGTATTTTCTTATAGCTAAACTAAACACCACCACACTTGGTCTGAACATGTTATATTCTGCACTCACCTAAAACAGTGGCTTCTAAATTATTTCTAATTGTGAGGCTACTTCCAAATCAATATTGACGTTAAAGATTTTGAAAATTAATATTAAATAAAAGTGAATTTTCCTGGCAGTCACAATCCAATGCAAACAGGTGAAACACACCTGTGGATTCATTCCCTTCCCTTAGGAGCTGGTGTTCTACATCTTCTACTGATGGTGACTTTGTTTGACAAAGATCATATCCATCAACTTGGAAAAACAAACTGACTGGTTTTGTGTTTGCAAAATATTAGCAGAATTTTGTAAATGTGTGTGGAAGGTACCAAAGACGTAATTCATAAAGGGCAGAAATAAAATAATATTTTCAAAAAATAGAAATTAAGAGACTAGAACAAGACTAAGGAGAATGTAGCCAAAAAACACTAATTAGGGAAAATCTTAATTAACTCTGCTGGCATCAAAGGTTCAGCGAATCTGACCAGAGGCTTCCCTAGGTAACTGTATGTCTGACTTTTGGGCATTAGCAGAAGTCCAAGAGCAGATACTTATGCTGCAAATACCCACCTACAGTCCTGAATTCAGAGGTGCCATGCCTAGTACACATTCTGACCAACTGTCAGACTTTTTTGAGATGTCTTGCAATGTAAAGAAGATGGTAATGATGTTCAAATTATACAAAGACCAATGGGAAAAGATTTTACTCTCATCTAGCTGAGTGCTATAGAAACTAAGATCCAAGCCCTCCTGTGTTATCCTACCTCCTGGCTCCATGAATCCTCCATTCCTCACACAGTGGCCCAGCACTGGTAGGATGGAGGAATAATCAAGGAAGAACAGTGTATTTCCGTTCAGTGTAGCTTGTAATTAAGTGATCAGAGCACTCTTTTGGGAGTGGGAGACAAACATAAACCTTCTTAGCCTGAAGATAAATTTGATCTCAGATCCCTAATTTCCTAGACAGCTCCATTTGAGTTCTGGAATCTTCCAAATGTATTAAAAAAAAATAACTTAAACCCCCCCCCCAAAAAAAACCAAAAAACCC
>JAVJGI010000060.1:73017742-73030416 GCA_035590275.1 Ibycter americanus | reverse complement strand
ACCCACAAACAAACAAACAACAAAACCCACATCTCTGTAACTACCAATCCTAGGTAGATTTCAGTCTCAGATCCTGAGGAAATTAAGGTGTCTGACACAAACAGCAGTACTCCAGACAGAGGATTTCAGTTGCATCTATGTAAGACATCCTGTGCTTAGCACATACATATCTGTCCTTCAGATGTGCGCGTGTCACGTCCGTATGCAAAGTGGTCCAAAGGAATTTGGACCTAGGTGACTCCGTGTTTTTGATGCCACCAGGACAGCTGGGTGTGTTACAATCAGGCACACTTTGGAGACTTTTTAGGCTTTGGAGCTAGTGCAGCAAGAGTCCCACTGAACACTAGGAACAGACAAGTAAACTTGTTTGTAGAGAGACCACCAAGGACCACTTCCACCTCCCCGTCAGTTCATAAATCAAATCCAAATATATAGTAAATCTCAGCCCTTTAGGAATCTAGTTGAAGAGCACAAATATGTATTTGCTAAGCACCTGCATAAAAGGGAGTGAAAAATGTTCCTGGACAGTCCTTGGACTTTGAAGAAACCGTATCTTCGTCACATTGACACATCATAACGTGTCATCACCTTGTTTCTTGAAGCTTCCCCATCAGAGGGAATCTTTTAATTCAGCAAAAGAATTAACGTAAAAAACATGTGAAGTACCTCAGCCTCTACTGATTAATAAAGCTTTTGGCAAGTGAAGCTTACATCTGTTTATCAAAAAATTTACAGTTAGGTCACAGAAAGTTAGAAATTGCAACTTAAACCTTCAGGAAATAGCACAAAATAGTTTATTACACTGCTTTCCTTCAGCATATCCTGCTTTCTGGGCTTTTCCGGAGAAACTTACTGTGCAAGGAAATTGCTGAGTTCCTAGGGAAATATGCCTTTTGTACTAACAAGTACATCAAAAGTCAATGTTGCAAAGAAAGCTGGCAGAAGATCTCTTAAGGGAAGTTTTAACATGGAAATTCCTCTAGAAATCCCAAAAGCTGTCAAAGGTGGCAGGTGGACACCTTAAACTGGTAAGAGAGAAAAACGTATGAAAGAAAGATGCCAGGTGAACACGCTACTTGAATCTGCTTTATACTTTCATGAAGACAGAAGTTCAGTATTTCTTCTTAACTAGCTCTGCAGCAAGCAGTTTCCAAGGATTCAAGCCCTGCTGATCTGACTCCTTTACCACTTACTTGGAAGAGCCCCTGATTTACCTGCATTCTTTCCCGAGGGTCCCAATTAGCTGCATGCCTGAAATACTGGCACAAAGTGTGCTACCAAAATGCTTGAGGAAAAACTCAAATATTCCAGGAAACAATTTGTTACACTACTGAACCCATACTGTTATGCAGTCCTACAGTACATTTAAGGATACTGCAGCTATGTAATAAGCATTACAGCTATGCTGTAGATGGCTATCATAACACTCAGGGGGAAAAAATCCTTTACAGAAAGGGAAAAAAAATTAAGACGACTGTTTGAAAGAAAAGACTACTCAACTACTCATTGTTGAATGTTAAATTATCAAATCACATGGCCAGAAACCAAGCCAAATGTGGGGTTTCATCTTTTACTTGTGCAAAGAACAAGACTCTGAAATAAGTTTAAGACCAGATTCTGATGTCCAATCTGCAATTCAATAGGTCCTTACTGCAGCAAGATTTCTACTGAGGCTGAAAGTTAGTTTGATGTATGTACATATTTCATCAGTCAAAACTGGCATTTTTAAATTTAATCTTACTCTGGCTCCACTGTAACAATTATTGCATTCGACTCAATCTTACTAAAAATTTGACGAAGAAAAAAGGTGGAAAAAACATCTGGAGAAAACAACTAGTTTCACCATAGCAAATTTCTCATTAGGAAAAAAAACCCCAAAACCCTACACTTATCTTTCAAAATAAAAAAATAACACCAAAAATAATTAAAATATTTTTAATGTGGATAGTGTTTATTTAGATCTGAATTTATTTTATTTATTGATTTAAAATATTTTGTCTAGCTGGTAGTGATTTACTGTTGATTTTTCTTGTTAGGAAGTACTTGTCAGAATGCCTACCACTACACGTAGTTGCAGCATCTGAACATTTTGTCATGATCTTCTGATCTTAAGCCTGCCAAAGAGTTATGTCAGAAGTCAGTAAAGAAATGAGGGAAATCATGTGCTGAAAGATGAAAGAATGTCCCATTCCATCCTATTCTATTTTAATTACCAGTCACATTCTAGAAGAGGACATGCAACATGATGCAGGCACCCCAGATATGGTAGAAGAACCTCCTGCTATAAAACAGTTATGCATCCTCTGTAAGACAGCATGCCAATGAGAGACTAGAAAAGCTAGGACTCCAGAAGGAGTCTTCTGGTAGACAAGAAGGCTGACAGCAGACATGGCTGAAGTTATACACCAGATGCCAAAACTGTGATGTAACAAGTCTGGAAATACTAGACCAGGAAGCACTCACTGCAAATAATCAGAGATCAGTTTAGAACAGATAGGAGAAAAAACTTTTTAACCGATAAATAGTGAGGTCTCAGAGGCATTTACTACAGGATGTCATGGAGGCAGATTAGGGGCTAGAAAAATTAATCGGTAAGTTCGCTAATAAGTACTGAACGGGACAGACAGAGATGTCCTCTTTGAAATTTCTAATCAAAACACTGTGAACACGGAGGGATTACACGCATAAAGGACCATAGACACTAGCAAGGCTTGTGTATTTTCCTTACCCAGCATTGCCTCATGCCCACATCAGGACAAAATACTGACTACACAGGCCACCTCAAGCCAGCAGGACATTGCTTATGCTCTTATACCATAGACTACATCCTGGCTTCAGTTATCACTCCCACCAAAAAAAAGAGGTCTTAGTGTTTTGCTGGAGGGGGAAAAAATCCTTGTGGACCTTGAAACTGGTGATAAATATAACGTGCAGCTTCAGCTAGCAGGAAACCACAATGGTTCTACTGTAACAACTACATTTTGTTAGTTCTCTCATATACTTAAACAGTACCAAGTACCACCAACCTCATTCAAAGCAGAACAGAGCCTTGACAAATCTGTAATTTCCCCCTTCCACACACCTGCTAACAGGGAAGAAAGGAAAAGGAGCAACAAGGAAGACGAACATGTGAAAAAGGCACAGGAAAACAGAGTGCATGTCACATACTTCTTGCTGTTGTTCCCTGATAAAATCTCTGCCTTGCCCCAAAACATCTATTTTAAACATTACACATTGATTATCAAAATGAACACTGCTAAGAGCACAAAGCAGTGAAATGGTATGCCTGGAGATCCAAAAGTCCTTGACAATTTTATACACAACCATTAGGAAGTGTTCCATTTTAAATAACCGCTTTAATTCTGTCTTCTGAAATGCAAATTGAACCGAATTACAATCCAGATGTTTTGAGGACATATTGAAACTCTCTAAATCGCTTACAGAAAATGCTGAAATTCAAAAGAGTTGTTATATACCAATTTTTTTAATTAAGATGGAAATAAGACAAATCTCATCATTTTTTAAAACTATTTATATTACTAATGCATTCTGTCTATAACAAAAAGTAGTTGGTTTTGTTACAATATTGACTTTTAAGGCTGTCAGAAGTATGGGAAGTAACATTTTCTAAAAGCCATCATTAGTCAAGGAAATGTGTGGAAACACTAGATGTCAGCTGGACTATGATATGAAGACCTACTTTGCAGAAACCATCTTTGTTGTTTACTGTACAACTATTATACATAGTTTATAGACAAATATTATAGTCTAGAACACACAGGCTAAAATGATCTCATTGAAAGACAATGCATTTTTATACAGCTGAATGTATCATTAGAAACAGAACCAGGAAATTACAGATTTCATAGCATATTCAGAAAACAGTGACTGTGTCTTGGACACAGGTACCCTGAAAAGTATTTACGAGGTGAAGTCAGTGAACAATTCAACATGAGTTAGTGTGATGCTGTAGCAACACAGTCTAATCTGAACTTTTAACAATGGGGAATGCAGAAAAGGAGAAGCAAAGGGCATTTCACTGGAACAAACACTGAAAGACTGGAAAAGATACTGAAAGACAAGAGAAGATGCAGGAAAGAGTCCCAGAATTATCCAAGACGTGGGGGAAAAGGTCTCAGAAAGGCAGAATCTAGGCTCAGAGAGTTGTGTAAAATACTGTACATGAGTTTATGTGCAACGTGTGCGTGCAAGTTGGACCACTGAAAACAACACTTACATTGGGTTCTTTTCAGTAATGTTTAATAGAGGTTTCAGCAAGTAAGCAGAGTATTTCATTTCAAAGAGGATTTTAAAATTTTAAGAATCAATTTTATTGCGGTTGAAAAAATGAACTTAGTGAAAGAAAGATTAGGAGTCTTATGAGAGTTGGCTAAACAGCATTAGGGTATGGAAGCCAACACTTGCAATGCTCAAGGACTCCTATATTATTCTTCACTCTGTTTAGATAGGCAACCTTCCGTTAAACCAGACAAATGTGAGCAAGTTAAGCTACTAGCATGAAATACTGTAATTTTGAAAAGTTTGTTTTAGCAGGGAAAAATCATTCTTCTGTAAAATTTTCAACAAGCCACAGCAGCAAACGGTCTTACACCAATAAATGCATCAACATGTTTCTTGGGCAGATGATCTGAATGGAAATCATCAGGCCAAGAAATAAGCACTAAAACAGTTCTCTTCACCTATCAGGCAGAAGCACATACAAAGAAAACAAAAATATCTGGAGAGGTAGAAGCTGCCTGAGGGTAAGCCTCAGCTAAGAAGGGTAGCAAAGCCCTGGAGACAAAAACTGGGACAAATCCAAGAAAAGCAACAACAGAGGTTTTGGTTGTATTGTTTTCTTTTTAAATCTGAGCTTCTGAAGCTGAAAAAGTAGCTTTATAACCAGAGGAAACCAAAAGAGTTATTTGGAGCAAGATTTCACCTTTCACAGCTGCTACATCACTCCCCCAGCTTAGGGTAATGCTCGCTTTAATGAGGCTACGCACCTGCTGAACATCTTTCACAAATGAAATTTCTGTATCCATAAACCTAGGCAAAGAAACCTGCTTGTAACAAACACATGAAGAATCCCCCACCAGGGAGTTTTAAAAAAAACCAACACCACCACCTCTGGAAAACTAGTCACAGGCATTTATTTTGTAAGGAAATTTGCTCAAATGAATATAGGGGGACTGAATGGGAAAGAACTGCTACAGCTATCGGTGCTCCTTATTTTTCTCCATACCAAAGGTGAAAGCAACAAAGAAGCTATGCTATCAGTGACAATCTACTGTGTAAGGAGAAAGACAAGTTAAATTACCAAGCTGATCATGCAGTAATATTATTTGCTACAAGCTCTTTTTAGCTTTCATCATCTCAATCACACTTATAAGCTCTAGCTGCAATACACTGTGCTAGCAGGACAGAGATTCAGCAGGTGTCTCTCTAAGCTAGCGTACTAGATGCTATTTCAGCACTATATACAGTTCAGGTCTACAAAAATCAAAATGATGACTCATGGCTACCTATGAGGATACGGGAAGTGGGAGGGACGACCCGCTCTTTATCAGTCAACAAGAATACAAGATCTGCAGAAGGCAAATAAAGTAAACCATGGAAAGAAAAAGCATGAAAACAGGCAATATTTGTAAGAACTTTCATTGCAAGCCCTATGATTTATCTTTCCCGACTTTTATGATGCCTTGCAAGATATGTGAGTTATGCGATTCTGTCCTCTGAGGCATAATGTTGCATCTATACAACCTGGATTTTGGTTAATAAAATAAGACTCAAGGCAAGACAAGTGAAAACAAATTCAAACGTCTGACATGTGGACAACTTGACAAATGTTTGACTTCACAAGTGTCAACGTCTCGCTAGTTGTCATTCCAAAACACATTTGCTTCAGCAACTACAACTGACTTTCAAAATAGGCTACATTTACATCTGGAGATACAAGCAAAGTTCACATCGGCTAGCAGACTCAGCATTACAGTCTAAAAAAAGCATATGTAGAACCTTTTTTGCTAGTGTGCAAACTTCCAGTGAAAGTAGTTTTAAAAGAAATGCAGGATCAGTCTTAAACTCACCTGCAAATTCCCTGCCTTATCTGAGGCAGCTATTTCTGCTATTTGGACCAGCTCTAGTCATGGCCTGAAATCTAAATCTAATGCTGCAAAAAGGAGATGACAGTATCTATTCTGAATACTCGCAGGAAGCATCCAGAAATAAAATTTAGAAATTTTCCACCTCGGTAACTCAGTTACTCAGTTTGCAAAGAATTGAGGGAGATAAAAAGTAAACATATAAATAGGCCTAGAGTCCTAACTCTGTAAAATTTTACCACTTACATAATGGAAAAAATAAAAAAACAAGACATACTGACATGTAAAAACATGTTATGCATGATCTTACAGTCCTTATACAGAGAAAAGTCTATTTTATTTGTATTTTTCCAAAACATCAGTATTTTTCTGGTAAGATAGTGGCACAATTAAAGCCATTTGGTTTGTGATGCTGGTACACACTTTGTGTAATCTTTTCCTATAGCCAAAGAGCCACCTCCAGCTTGAAACGGAAAGTTAAAATACAAGAATAAAATATTTTAAAATATTAAAGAGAACAGCCACTGTCAAACAATTCCAAGGGGAAAATGAACATGTTAGAGTGAAAAATAACACAACCTGTGTACACAGCACAAAAATGTGCATAGACAAAACCTCATTCTTCTGTTCAATCAGTAATAGACTCCAGTTAATTTACTCTCTTCCATCTGTGTAGACTTCCTCTTCTTAAAAGTCAGACCTGAAATTATTTTGGTAAACAACCCAGCACACAAAGTCCATTGCCAGATTCTTTGTGATGGCCAGTTTCTCATATAACAACCAACACAAAATACTAACAAAATGTGGGAACGTGTTGCTTGCTGGTAGACTAACCACAATTCAAGCTGTTTTCCTTATCTGAATTTCTCCAGCTTGAGCCCATTCCAACACAATTGTCTAACAGTGCCTGTAACTGGCAAGTGAGTCAATGTGGTAGAAACACCTGAAAACAAAAAACAGAAGTAGGGAGAAAACAGCAGCAAATTTATCAAGGCATGAGTGATGCTTCTTTTTGTACTGAAATGAGTTTTGAAATCAGTCCTCAACAAGGCCTACGTTCTTAAAATCAGCTAGGAAAGACAAGAAGGACAAGACATTTTATCTTGATTAACCTTCCAACGCTACCACAACTCAAAGGTAAAACTGAGACCTCTCCCCTTCTCCGTTGATTCTACAGGATATCACACCCATGCATAAGGAACTAATAGGAAACATCAGGTGCCTCCATCGACTCAAAACCTAGTTCATCAGTGTCTCCTAATGTCAAAATCACAGTGTTTACTGTGTCATCATTTGCAAAATAATGAGGGAAGTCAGAATCACAAACTGCCCTCAACTCTAGGAGGATCCAAACTACACCTCTGAAGAATGACCTGCTTTTCAGGCAAGGATTCTGGCCCTCACAGTCTGAGAATAAGAATAAGTGGATTTAACATATTGGAAGAGATTATAATGAAGGTCTTACCTTCTTTAGGTTGTAATGAAGTAATGAAGATCTTACCATCAAAATGTGATTTTTGCACAGATTTTACTATGGATAGCAGGACTTTAGCCTTGTGATTGGAGGACTTAAACAGGAAAGAAAATAACTGAGTTGCAGATCCTCCTCCCTGTTCAAATGTTTTGTCTATTTACCTTTTAGATTAGAAGATAAATGGAAAAATACATATTTCCCATATGCATATAGATGCAATTTCAACACACCTGTACAAATGTGTTCAGATACAGATACGTATCCATACGTACACACAGATATTTTCAGCTAGAGACCTAGCCCAAGCCCTCATGGAGCAATTAACTCTAAGCTTTAGACTATCACGTGATGTGGTGGATTCCACTATTAGGTGTGACTATTTAGGCTTCTTTGGAATTTCAAGTGGAGCTCAGGAGACCAGTGGCTGAGTTGCAACAGAAGCCAAAAGCAGTGGATGCTGCCCAGCGTAAGTTCTGCCAAATGAGTGGACAACTCTAATTTCTCTACAGAGTATTTTTAGAGTGGAAAGATATCTTGTCAGTATAGGCAATTAGCAGACCAGAAGATGGGTGTCCCAGAGTGTTTGTAAGGATGTTAGGTTGGTTTTAGTCATCCAAACACTACTTAAGAGTTTTGGATCCCTTCCAAAAACCAGTAGTATCAAGCACACCTACAAAATTTATTTCAGTTTTATAGGTCTTCCAGGCCACAGAAAAATTCCCAACCCTATTTAAAGTGCACCACATCTCTGCCCAGGAATCTCAAAATACGTTATAACACATGTTTATTTAAACTTCCCAGTTGTATTGTGAGACATCGAAGCCTTATTTCAGGCGGGCAGGGAAATACTAAGAGATCTGGACACATTTTCACAGCTGTGTTGAAATTGCATCTAAACTAGCAGATAAACATTCTGAGCTCCTCATTCACAGACACAGTTGTGCACCTTGGACACTTCCCAACAGAACGTAGAGGGAACCTGTCTCCTAGCATACAATCTGTGCCTCAGTTTCCATGGAAACTCAGTTTCCTCAGATTTCAAAAAAAACAAGGCATAAAGGCTAGAATGAAGGCGTAATGTCTCTGGTTGAGACATCTGAAGAAATCTAGACAATAAGGTGCAAATCTGCATGTAACTCGTCTTTGTCTACACAACCCCCAAGAAGCCAAGGGTATTGACTAGTACCTTCCCTTGAATGACCTTAATGCAAGGGTTTAATAGTTAAAGCAAAAACAAATGACCCTACAGCAAAACAAAAAAATATTAAGCAGGAATTTGGCAGTGAAATATGGATGTCTCTCATTCTCCAGTGAAATGGATTGTAGTGGACCTTGAGTGTTTGCTTCAAAAAATGGATATGCTGTCGCCTTAGAATATGGGCACTAATGGAAGAAAAGTTTATTAATAAATGCACTGTGAGTGTACACCATAGTGTTGATAATAAGCTACTGACACTGAGGCTTTCCAGAAAGAGATATTTCACTGTTGAAAAGAAGATTTGCAGGGCAATATGCATACACCCTAACTTTGGATACAAGGACAAGTAGGATTCATCTCAAAATATTACACAAACACATAGCCAACAGTTAAATAATTTGGGAATGCAGAAAGGAATCTTATCTAAGCATAAAATAAGACGTTTTGATCCTGTTTCCAAAATTTTCTGCAGGCTGTGCTTGCAAAGACTGTGTTCTTTATTCATCATTTTCTCCCTTAACTTTAATTTTCTGTTATCCGAGAGATCCAAACTTGCTTAATCTCTTCAATTCAAATATACCAGCAAAAATGAGCAAGAATGTAAACCAGCAGATTTTCCTGCCATAGAAGATTAAGGATGCTTCCCAATACCTAATGAGTGATGGGCTGCTCAAATACGCAAAGGAAGGCCAAGGGCTGCACAGCTGATGACTTCACACTGCACAGGAGTGAAGCTGCACCTTAGATCCAGTGTGCGGCACTGGATCAAATATTACTTTAAGATAAGTCACATTTCAGTTCCCTCACAACACAATGCATGAACAGCAAACAAAACCCCAGAATAGTCTTTTGCAAAGCACTGAGTTTTTAAAATATATTTTTGTAAAAAACACAATTTGCAATTTTAAATTTAGAAGCGTGGCAACAAAAATTAAAATTTTTGCAAATCTTAAGCTTACTACAGTATTTTACATGAGTAATGAAAAATATTCGTCCATCTTATATATTAATGAGTTTAAAAGGCTTTGTTTATATAGTCAGTGAGAAAATGTTTGTAACACCTCAAACCATATTTTATTAATATTACAATGTCAAGTACTTTATTTAGTATATCTAATGATACTCAAATAAATATTACTATCTTCCAAATACAAGTATCCTTGCTTTCTTGTATATAGAAAAGTTTTTGTTTAAATTATTTAGTTTCCACTGAAACTGAAAGATTATGATCAATTAGCACAATCTACATAGCTCCAGAAAGCTACGAACAGATGAATGGGGTAGGAACTTTAAAACAGAGGATTTTGTTTTAAATGTGAAATTTAAAACACATTTTAAATTGTGAAATGAACACTTTAGGTGCCAGACTGCCTAATGGGTTGGGTGTACTATTTATTGGTATCCTTGGAAAAGTTGTGCACCTGAAAAATATCTAAGAACCTTCGCACGTTTTGCCCATAGTTATTGCAGGATACGTTTTCAATGAAATCCCCACCTGTCTTCCATTACACACCTGGAAATGCAGGTTGCAATGGCAGCACAGCTAGGCTGTACACCACCTTTCAGCAAGGTACACAGAAACAGAATATTAACTTGCCTGTAATACCACAGAATCATAGAATATCTCGAGTTGGAAGGGACCCATAAGGATCAAGTCCAATTCCCTGCTCCTTGTAGGACCATATGTATACCATATGCATATGGAAATACCATAATATTGAAATAGTCTGTGTTCAACAGGGTTTGGCCGGGCAAGTATGCAACAGTAAACAACAGCAAACCACAAAATAAACGTTCACTATTTGAACAACAGGCTCTAACGCAAGACATTCTTCAGCATTGTCACTGAAACACAGACACTTGACTATAAGGCTGTTGCCTGTTTGTCTGTCTGCCTGCCTCCCTCCTTACTAGTCATACCACTCTTTTCCTCCACTATGCTTTGCTAGAAAATTCTCCATTTTCTTTTCATCCTGACTTTTTCTTCTATGGTTAATGTTTTCTAGTAATAGCTAGCCAGGACAGCCCTCTGAGTTCAGATTAGGACTTTACCCCTTTTCCCTTCCCCAGCTAGGTACCTATTTCAACCACCATTTTTAAGCTTCTCCCAAACAAGTTCACAGACATGAGAAAATAAAAATAGACTTTTTTCCTTACAGTGAGACAAGTCACCTTTGTCCAGATTTTCATTATAATGTTTTCTCATACAAACCAGAAATGAAATCACAAAGCTTTTCCATGTCTACTCAAGCCTTTTGTGTGTAACGCACAGAACCACTAATTTTACATTTAAGTCATACCTAGAGAGTGTTCTAGCACAAGGTTGCACAAACACACAAATAATTTGGAATGCAAGAGTTACATCTCATTTAAAGGTGCTCTTGCAGCTCAAGGGAAGCCAACTTATTATTAGAAGAGTCATCACTAATATTTGCTTGTTATACCCTTGCCCAAAGATTGTTTGCATAGCATGCCTAGAGAAAATCATGGCATCCCTGGGGTATGCTAGTCTCTGAACAATGGCACTGTTGATGTCATTCACTGGCACCTTCCTCGTGGCATCACTGGAGGATGTATGATCCTTTTGCATCATACTCTTTTCAGGATTCAGGTCTTAATTAACACCTTGAGTCATACTAGCCCCAATGGTAAAACCCTCTGTGCAATCATTAGTAACAGTTGCATTCAGCTCTACTCCTAATTTCAGAGAAAATGCGACCCAGCAGATTTAAGAAGACTTACATTTCAGATAAGTAATTCACCTCACTATATAAAGTTTACAAAATGCCAGCGTAAAGATAGTCCTCAAAAAAAAAAGAAGAAAGAGAAATACATATGGAAGGTCAAGAAATTCTCTTAGTAGAAAGTAACAGTTTAGATGCAGGAGACAGGAAGTGTGTCTCCTGCGTATAAAAATAATCCAGAGGAAGATTTAAAATCTGAAGTCATTGAAATCTCTGATATATATCTGCGATAGCTACAAATAGAAAAGGCAGTGTAAATATCTGGGCCATTAGGAGCTCTTAAGGTCAGGTGATAGCACAAGAGAAACCAACATGAAGTGATCCAAAGTTAATAACCATGTAGAATATGAGTCAGCAAAGAGATCTGACTAGGACCGAGATTAACAAAAGGGTATGTTTCCCCTTAAGTAATGCTTCTTCGGCCTTTTCCTCTCTCCTTTTTTTCAGTCAGACTAAGTTCCTGGGTACATGATTATACATCAAAAATACATCTTCTAAAGAAACAACAGAATTCCCCAGAAGAGCTAACCTTGACAATGGTTGAGAAAAATATCTGAATCAGAAATCAGAAGCTAAATCAAACAATGAAAATAATATTTAAAAGCTTAATCAGGTTAACAATAATAAAAATAATATTTAAAAGCTTAAGCCAGTTTTAATACTTTGAAACGTTGTACTCATTTTTTAATGCATTGGCTGTGGCTGTGTCTGGCATTTGATACAAAGGGAAAAGTAAGTTTTCTCAGGAACCATCTATGACCAACCATCCCTAGAAAGTTTTCTGAAGAAAGTAGTTTTAAAAATTTGTATTTTTACAAAAAATGTAGATCTAAAAAAAAACCTTAAAAAAACAAAGTAGGATATAAAGAAAGAAATTAAATACCACTTGCTTAAAAAAAGCACAGTAGGTTACCATATATACATTTTTATATAGATATATAAAATTATACATATAAAATTAGGAAATAAAAAATACACAAATTTCACAGAAAGTTTCAGCAAGACAAACATCTGAAAACTGACAACCTCTGTAAGACATCTCCATCTTAAGCTGGAGTAGAGGAATGTTTCAACAGGTCATGTCAATCACTGCTGCAAAAAGGATCTTAGGTATGTGTTATAATCATGTAATTAATGTTTGTGAACCAGATACT
>JAVJGI010000060.1:73003359-73017725 GCA_035590275.1 Ibycter americanus | reverse complement strand
TGTAATTAATGTTTGTAAATTCTGGTGATTCGGGGGTGGGGGTGGGGGGGTGGGAGTGTGTGTGTGTAATTTAGAAAAAAATTAGAGATGTTCCAACACTGAATAGAAGCATCATTGATCAGTATTTAAAAGATGGCAAATCAAATTCAGACATGTGAAGTGTGGGAGGGGAGCTAAGTTATTTCCACCTGTTTGGGCATGAATTTCACACTGCATGAAGTGGCCAAATTGATAAAGATGTCATGCAGAAGTCTTGCTGACATGCATCCTGAAATGATGGCATGCAGTTAAATTTAGTAAGTATTGTACATTCACTGCAGCACTGTCAGTAATGGCAACCCCAAGCATTAAAGACATCATGAGTCACCTCCTCCAAAATAATAAAATTGTTTTAAAGTCATAAGTCTTTAGCCACTAACACATCTGGAGGACTTTTTATTTGTCTTCAATACGCACTGACTTGATCATTTGAAATCGTCTGAGAAGTTTTGAAGACTACAAGATCTCTTTTAAAAAAAAAAAAACAAAGAGCAACCAGACTGAAGGAACATCCTTCCCCTAATTTAATCTTCTTCTAAGTCAGGGAATTGAATTATATTACCCTCTTCAAAAAGTGACCATGGGCTTGCCTAAAATGAGGTATGAACACTTCTTCTTCTACATTCACAGAAAAACCTGTTCTGGAATCCTTTCTAAAGTAAGTATGACATACTTATTTAATTTTCATAGAGTTTTAAGATCAAGCCACCACACCCCCACAAAAACCCCTACATTAATCTTGAGTCTCAAGAAAATATAAGATTTGGCTGTAATAACTTAAAAACATCAGACTTGTATGGGTTAATGGGAAAATGGTGGAAAACCTCATGTGTTCACAAAGGTCTGTAAATGACAAAATGTTTTGCAATAATAATGCAAAGTCCACAGAGTATTACACAAACACATGCCCACTGAGTTAAAACAGGAAAACCAAACAAAAAAATAGTATCTATTTTACACTCATTTGACTAAAGCAGAGAAGCTTTGGCTCAGATAACACTGAGGTACATGGCATGTTAGGGAAGCTATGGGAGCTGGAAGAGTCAACTCCTGCTAAGAAAAAAAGGCAGGAAAATGGGTACCTCCTGTGGTACCCATGCACAGACAAGAGACTAAGCAAAATCTCATCACCTGCAAGAAGGTTAGTCCCCAAGATAGCGTGCAGCAGCAGGTTCGCTCTCAGACTGATTCTTCAGCTGCATGAAACGGTACTGATAAAAGGACTGCTTGGGTGGGACTCATCTCCCCCAGCTTTATACACTTACAGTATAGACATTTACATCGAGGCTCCTCTGACAGAGAAAGAGAGAAGTAAGTACATCTGGGCTGTAGTTCATCCCATTTTAAAGTCTTATTCGGAACATGTCAGGTCAATCCTGACTGAGAAGCGCCTGTTTTATTCTACTGAACAAAAAAGCAGCTTAGGGCGACCAGCTGAGTAGATGTCTACAGTTAGGTGAATTAATCCCTCTTCCTTCTCTCTTTCACTTTAAATGACACGTCCAAACTCATCTGCAAGTCTATGTGGATATGTAATTGCTCAGGGAATCCCAGTCTGCTGTTCCATCCTTTAAGCCTATTTCCAATAGCTCTACTCTGCAAAAAGCATGTTTATGAATTCATCCAGATTCCCCCATGCATGTTTGGTCAGTATCTTCTGAATAGCACTCTGATACAAACCAGAGTGATGTGAGCAGGAATCCTAAAAAGCAATTACCCAGGTTTGGTGTCTTATGGGATAGAAGAGAAAGGGACTGCTGGCAAAAGCACTTTAAAGAAATAGCTACTTCTTATTTAAAGCATAAAGAAACGTGAGGTTACAATACTGCATTGTCTTCACACTAATAGTTGGGAATTAACTGTGTTGATACAAAACACGATTGAAATACAGATTAAATTAGCAAGTCAGAAATAGAATAGGTATGGAAATGAATCTGATTCACACATGGCTACATTTGTTGAAGGAGAACAATTACTTGCTACCATCAAGAAAGACTGAGTAAACTGAAAAGACGAAGAGACCAAATATTAACAGATGTAATCAGCAATATAACCAAAATGAACATCATGACTTCAAAGATGCCATTATTTTTAAATCACATTTTAAAAAAGCTCTACTTCTTGTTTCCCCAAGATCACTACTGACTGTAGAGTACAGTGATCTTCATGTCATAAACATTCATGTGCATCACTTAAAGGAATATTTTCCAATCTATTTATAGCTTGATTTGTTGCTTGGCCGTGGTTCCTAACCTGTCCATCAATATTACAAGCATCTGCCCTATGCCAATGACTTAATGAGTTCATTTTCTACCATGAAGTCACGAGCCATCTTTCTACATGTCACGTCCTGTACACATCAGGCTGACACCACCCGTAAGTGCATAGGCAACAAAAATAACAATAAAACCATGTTTCAATAATAAATAACATTTTTTTTTAAAATGCCAAATAGAAAACCTAACCCATTAGTACTCACCACCAAGGCTTTAGACCTGTTGCTCAGAAGTTTTTCAATGTCTCTGGCTGCAATTTCCACTAGCTGACGAGGGTTGTTGGCTTCTACAGTATACAAATTTTTGTTTTGCAAATAAATCTGTAAGGGGAAAAAATGGAAATAAATCAAAATGGTTGCAGACATTCAAAATAAGCAAAGTGACTTGACAGAACAGGCATCAGAATGTCCTCTGTTCTTACTGGAGAACTTCAGAAAGACTATTGCTAGGAAAATCAAAATGTGCCTTGTGAAAGAAATACTTCACCTTTTTGTCTGAGAGGTGGAAGGTGCCACTAAAAATCATTTAATAAATCTTCAAAACTGACTGTTTCTCCTGACAGACTATTCAGCTGTTAAATGATCAAGGAATCTGATTCCCACAGAGTGCTGAGAGAGAAGTAAAATGGAAATCCTTTAAAATGACTGAAGCTGAAATCAAATAGTTATTGCTGAATTTAATTCTTCCTTGAATGCTGAGCAACAAACATACCGTTTGCAGTAAATCATTTCAGTTATGCTAATATAATTAGTTTAGTCCCTTATCTATTTATTCATACTATAGTGTTAGTATTCATGAGGGAAGAAGAGGAAGAAAACAAATAAGAAAAAAGGAAAAAGGGGAAGAGAAACAAAAAAGGGGAAATGTGGAGGGAAAATGAAAGGGGAAAAAATGGGGATGGAAGACAAGAAAGGAACTATGATCATGTTGCTCCCCTGTGATCAATAAAGGTTATCTCTGTTGAGAAGCCATTAACTGTTTCCAACGCAGAACACATATATATAGAGGGAATAATTTGGTTAGTTAAACAAACCCCTACAATGAAATGCACACAACCACAAGAAGTAAAGAAGAAAAAAGTAGCAAGAAATCTATTTGCCTATCTCTATCCTACTAGAACTGGATAAAGAAAAAGACCATATTAATTGGGGAAATAAAAAAAAAAAAAAAAGGGCAAAAAAAAAAGTGGATATCTTATGGCTAGATGGGCAAATGGGGGAAACTAATTTATGCAACCAACAGATGGCCTGAGTTTACTCAAGTACTCTGCCTCTCCGCAACACTGCCTGGTGGGGGCTGTGCTGTCTCCTGAGCAGTAATTTTGAGCACAGGCAGGAACGGGTCCAGCACTAATGCACTGGCTGCTATCCAGCACGAGAATCGAGAAACTGCAGACCAGACTGTGTCTACCAGCCTGGCCAGGTTTGTCGGGTTAAAGCTATGGAGACCTTAAAGAAACTCACCAGAATATGCCTCTGGTGCTTGTAGCTGATGGGTATTTATCACAAATTTCTGACAACTACTGGGCATGTCTCATAAGCTGTCACAGGTTTTCATCATGTTTGAATTTCACGCTTCTGTTGGGTTTTGGGTTTTTTTCCTTCAGAAGTACAGTCTATCCTTTCAACTAGTAAGTGAGTAATTGCAATATGCTTGAATTCTTCTTATAGTAGCAATTATTTTTAAAAAAATCAGTGTATCATGAGCAGAAAACCACTACAAAAGAAGATAGTTTGTAATGAACTCAGATTATAGTTTGGGTATTTCTGAGGTGTATGATTTTAAAAACTGCTACACAGAAAGTTTCTCTCAGGCATAACCCAAAATATCTTCTTTTTTTTTTTTTGACAGATCTTAATAGTAGAAATGGCCTATAGGCCAATTATTAATCAACAAAACCAGAAATAAAGACATTTGATTCTACAACTGATCACTACAGAATTTTACACATTTTTCTCTAAAACACATTTGCACAGTCAGCAGTGGGATTCGGAGTTAAATTGACTGTAGTGACCAGAAAAGCCTTACAGTCCTACAGGCAAGGCAAAAGTAGAAATCAGTTTTATAGATCCAGATGGTTTGAATCAAGAATGTAAATTTCAGAGAAGTATCTAAATTCCAGTGACCGTCAAATCTGGCAAAACTCTCAGGTTTTCCCATCATCAGCAAATATTCACCCTGATCACGTAAGGAACAGACACAGGAATATGGGTGCTACCAGGTGTTCATGTCTTACTCTTTGAAGAGAAATGTAGTGCCAAATTCTTTAAACTTTGTTCATGACTGTGTGAAGTACACTTGCGTCAAAGGTTACTAAATATATAGAAGAATGGTCACAAGATTTTGCAAATAGGCTAGAAAAATGTAAAGTAACTTTCACAGAAGTTTTTAAATAATACTTTTAAAAATCATTTTAAAGCATTCATTTATTTTGCTTGTGAAAATGTTTGCTTTGCTTTGTTCAATTTTTTTCCCTAGTTTCTTTTTCTTTTTTTTTCAGATTTCTTCATGCAACTGTTTTTCATTTGCTACTGAGTGGTGAAAGCAATACGAAAATTTAAATATAATCCTTTTTCATTTGGGAGTTTCAATTAGGCAAAACCATCTTAAAATTTGGAGAAAGCAGTAGTTCTCTGCAAAAGTTCCATTTCATTGTAATTAGATTTTTCACTCAATGTTATAAACAAACATTAAGAAGACCACAAGCAAAGAAAATACACAGTAGGGGCACAGGCAAGTAATGCAGGTTCAGAGCAGCTGGAGGATAGGGATAACTTGGAGACTGTGTTGACCAGCTGTATTATAAGGGTGAGTACTGTAGTGCTGATTCTTTGACAGCTTTAAGCACTTTAGTGAAATACAGTTTCTAACAGGCTCAGCAGAGTTAAGGTGATGGTGCTCTGCATCCACACAACCATGATTTTGCACCCCACCAATGAGAAACACAATACGAATAATTTATTTCAGTCTAGAGCAAAGTTACAGTAAGCCATACTGGTAAGGGATTGAGAACCTGGACTGAAAATCTGCACTTTCATCCCTGTATCTAATCCATTCTTCCAGCAAATATATGATCCTATGAACCCCAATCTGAAAGCACTCAAATTTTTCACATGACCCATTCCTATAGGGAAGTTGTTCCCACACCTACAAGCTTGAATAGTTTGAAAGCTGCAGGCTATCGAAGCGTGGTCTAAGTGAGTACGTTTGCAGGAAAAAAATAAACATTCCCATTTTTCTTCTCCAACACCAGCTATCAGCATAGTTCAAAAGCCTGAATCATTTAACAAGGAGATCAGCACCACAAGAGACAGGAGTCCTATTCACAATTCAACTTAAAACTTTTATAACAGGCATTGTGGGTCCTACCACCAACAAAGCCTGATTCTGAGGCTGGCTTCACAAGCTGTTATCTGTCAGTAATTTAAGAATAAAATAAGGAAAAAAAATTCAGAACAACCTCCCCCAAAAATGCTTTGAGTTTCGCACAAGATCCCACATTGAATTGAGTCAGTGACTGTCTTTCTCCTCCTCTTTGTTTTACCCCACGGCAGGGCTCAGAGTACCTATCTCCCTTGCCTCTACCACTGGTGGAAGATTTATCCCACAAGCTCCGAGACATCAGAAATAACTCAGAACTTCACACACTTTATTTTCCTGAAGGGTTAGACCTGTCTGAGCTACAAAGGAACAGTGTAAGAAATATTCACTAATTATTTAAGAAGTGCGTACATAATTTATTTGTTGCCTGCTCCCCCTTAATTCAGCCACAGTGCTGCAGCAGTTCAGCACAACACACAGGGAAATGACAATGTGCTTCAGGAGTTGGCACCCTCTGACAAGCTTTTCCTTCTCCAAGCCTCCCACCTAGCAGTCAAACACAATTAGCAAAAGCTCATCTCAAATAGCCATAAACGGTCTTATCAGCAAAGGTGTGCTCATTCGTCTTTCAAAATGCAATTTGGCAGGCTCTGTGGCTTGTTAAGGAGAGCTAATTTGAACACATTTTATTAAATTGCTTTGACCGAGAGAGAATGGAAGTTTCTGTTGGCTTTTACATCTAAAATAATTTTTGGTACTTTAATCACTAATGTTTTGCTAAAAGCTCTCCAAATTGTCAGTAAAGCCCTACCACTTCTCACGGAATAAAGCCTCATTGCATGACTAAGTAAAATCTGTAAGGTCATAGCACAAAAAATAATGTCTTCTCTGAAGTCAATAGCCATGCACTTCTTTATTCAGGCAAGAATGTATTAAAATTGCTTTCTAAATGCTCCATATTTATTTTGGTATAACGAACTGCAAGGTTTTAGGGGAGAGAACATGATGGGGAGAGTCACATTAGGATGAAACAACAAAAGGACAATCACTGAACGTGGTGAAGATTAGAAAAACTGTCAGTTCCTCAGAGCATGCCCCTCTCTATTCAGTCTTCGAGGAGGTGTTTATAAACTTCTCACAAAGAGACGTTCTCCGTGCTTTCTATAAGACTCGCAAGGGAAAATCAAACATTTCTGTACAAATTGAGAGAGAACGAACGATGCGCCTTCATTGCCTGGCTCTTGGTACGTTGCGGCAGCCATTGGGGCCCCCTGTAACATTGAAATTTTATTTCAAGGGCCCACATGCTTTATTGCACTCAGAAAAAGTTCCTGAGAGTGATAAATTCTCTGTGCTTTGGATCTGTGGTCTTGGCACTGTTTACACAGACTATCCGAATAACAAGGAATAATAATCCATGTTGAATTAATCTAAACTACAATAGAATTCCTTTGCCTGTTGTTTGTTTTGAAACTGTCAGTCTCCCAGTTTAAGAAAAAACAGAGCTTTTTCTTCAGGCAGTGTTAACCTGGCTGAGGGCCTAAACATGGGACATGAATGTGCCAAACTCAGTTTCATCACCAAATACTTTCATGGACATAGAAATCATATGAGACAAGATCTTCAGAAGTTCAAACCCAGAATTTCAAAACTTAACCCAAACCACTGTATCTTTTCCTATCTTGAAATATGCTTTGGAATAGAGAAACAAAATAACTCAACAGTGCCAGTAATACCTATCTATACAAGGTAAATCTATTGATATTTTTATTATTTCAATACTACTTTCAAGACCAGTTAGCTTAGGTAGGCTGATGGGACACCTCTCTCAATGATCAATGCTTTGTAACCAGTCTGGACCAGTTGGAGTCTCATGATGTTAAAACTATGGCTCAAAGATACTACTGAGCTTGGAATCCCAAATCAACCAAATCTCTGTGGTAGGTCTTCCTCCATCTTTTCTGAAAGTCACTACACCAAAATACTAAGAGTGCTTGTGAAATCTTGAGCTAAGTTTTATGAGCTTATAAATTAATTAATTCATTAAATAATTTTTTTAAATCCCTCAGAACAGAGCAAAACTTAAATAAATGTTTTGTAAACTATTCCCTTCCTGCCCACTCCCTGCTTTTGGAGAGAGCGTCCCATGGCCAATTCCCCCAGTCCTTCCAAAAAGTCTCTTGCCTTCTACCACCACAGGGTACTAATAGATCCCAATGACCATGACCTGCCTCACTGAGGACCTCCACCCACACCCCTGCCCATGGCCTCCATTTCAGCCCAGTCCTCAGCTACGGGATAAGTATGCCTGTCTCCAGTACCTACCCCCTTCAATGGACCTTGACCCTATGCCATAGTTAGGCCATCTCCTAGATGGACCCTTCAGATGTATGTTAAGTCTTTTCTCTAGTCCTGTCTCTTGGATGATGCTGGACCCACACTGTAGCCTTGTCTCCAACCTGTTCTTGGCTCCATCTCCTTTTATTCCTGACTGGAGGCCCTGGGGAAAACCTAGATTTGGTTCATTGCTTGTCACATCTGACTGCTGACAAACCCTGTTACCAGCATCCAGCACCTTAAAACTGTGCAGTCAGAGTTCAAAACTATCTTCCATCCCTGGGCTGAAACTACACAAAGTAAACTACGTTATCTTGGCATTAATTGCCCAGAACTAGAAGAATTGGGGAACATTTTTCTCAGGTGCTTGCATGACCTAATCTGACACCAATCTGACACGACACCAAAGCTGGTTCTCTGCAATGTGTAATTCTCTGCTAAAACCAGGAAGAACTGAAGAATGATGCTTGCTCTTTGCTGACAGTTGGGGATTTATGTAGCTTTGGGATTTCTAAACCTAAGGCTGAGCAAGCACCCAAGTCACCTTTAGAGTTACTGAAGGAACAGGCACTTCCAGAGGTTTATTCATTCTGATACAAAGTATTTCTATCCACTCCTTATCTAGACAAAAGACAGTTACCTTACAACTCTTGATTGAAGTAAAATCCCTGCCTAATAAACCATATCAGAACATTAAATTAAAAAATAGCTAGTGGGATAACTTAAGAGTTTTTCTAATTTATACACCTACTTCAGCTTGGCCCAGGATGTTGGTCAGCTCTGAGCTCATTCATTGCTCTCTGTTCTCCCTTTCCCATCCAAAAAAAAAAAAAAAAAAAAATCACACAAACTGACCCCAAAAAATTTAGTATTTCATCCTGGGGAAAAAGGAATCATCTCACTTGAAAAACAAAAAGCACATTTCTTACTGAAATTTTGAGTAATGTTAAAATTTTCAAAACAACTATTTTGACAAAATTATATTGTCAAAACATATATATGTGTATATACCATATATACACATATATGGTATACATGTATATATATGTGTATATACCATATATATACATATATGGTATACATGTGTAACACCCACATATTCATTAATTTTATTTTTTCTGAGTGCCATGAAGTTACATGTCATGATCTCCTTTACGTGAGAAAAGCAGAGAAGGGGGGCCATTTGAGACATCCAAACATATGGAGAGATCTCAGGAGCAGGAAAAGTCAGAAAATAGAAGTAACACCTGCTAATCCAATGCAAGTGATTACTATTGATAACTTTTTATTACTGCAGATACTCAAATTTTTACTAGTCACCAATAACTATATAATCAGAAGCAGCAAATTCTATTGTCTTACTACTGTATCCTATTTCCAAAGTTATATTAATACTTTCCATTTCTAATATATGCCAGAGAATCTTTTTTCTCACAAGACAATTCTTTTCTTTGAATCACAAGCTATCCATTGTGGAACACACTGAAAAATGCTCCTGCCGGAGGAGCACTCTGTGTGTTCAAAGAAATCAGTCTGAGTATTTTAAATATGTCTTACTCTCTGCTACATGTAATGTATGAGTACAGCTGCTCCCTAGCAACTCACAGATGCCTTCATTCTTGAAATTCATGGCAGCAACACAAAGGAAAAGACCCACCCCAATAGTTTACTTTTGCTGTTGCTCTTCAGAATCACTTGCCTGATCACCGACTGCTGTAAAGGTCTGGGATAACAAGTGACAGGGCAGCTGACGTGTTGAAAACCATTACGTAGCATAGTAGTGGTGTGCACATTGGAAAAAAATTTATCAGAGCTAGCTCATTCTTAAATAATACATTCACGGCTCAGTTCTGCAAGATACTAGGAACACTTATTCCTCAGTGAACATGCAAAAGACTATAAGCAGTGCCAGAGTCAATTGGCTCACTCAGGTGCCTACTCAAAGGAAAGCATATAATCAGGGGTACTTTGTAGGATGGAGTCATCAGCCACTGTTGATAATTAACAAAATAGTCTAGAGGACTTTAAAATTAACAAGTAATTTTTTGTAATCAACACTGTATTCAAACCTTCATAAAACATGAGTTCAGTTTTGTACCTCTGCTATTGTACAAACATCAAAAACAAATCTAAACTTCCCCCTTTGTTAAGAAAATTGTATTCTAAGGCATTCAATTTTGTTTCATAGTGATAGCAATACAGTGTTAAGTAACAAAGGCTACATCATCTATAGGTTGCACAGCAGTTTTAGCTCAGGCTTTTAGCTGAGACTGGAGGAGAATCCAAAAATCCCAACTCATGATGAGTACATGTACACAAGTGAATCTTTCTTGTAAGAGAAGAACAGGAAGAAAGTGTTTCACATTTCTTCTGCATTTCTGGAATATTTTGAGGTGGGCACTTATGTACTTTTTCAAACTGACTTATTTGTAGGACATTTTGTCCTGACTCGGCTGTTCTTAATGCAATTTAAGACCTACTGACTCCCTCCACTAAGGTAATTTTAAGTCGCAGGGAACTAGCAGAGTATTTTTGGTGTTTGGTCCTTACCACAGGACTTGGAAACTGATTAGCTATAATGTTCATTTTTTTGTTGGTTTGGGTGTTTGGGGTTTTTTTTAAGGAAAATCTTCAATTTGCTCTGAGCTTCTACAAAAACCATCTGAACATGAGAACCAACAGGATTGATGTTATTAGTGTTAAAGTCAATGGAAAATTATAAATGAATCAAGAACAGTGCTTTGCTCAAAGATTATCCAGATCATCAAATAGTAATTAAAACAATGGTAATATTAGGCTATCCCTTCCCTTGAGTCTGAGGAAGCCTTGTTAATGCAACCACATATTCTTAGCGACTTACAGCTGATTTTGCTTGCTGGAAGAAGGAACTCTTTCAAAATGCCAGTTTATTGCTAAGGGAGCAGAGGGAAAGTAGCATCTGCAAATAATAAATGAGGCTCCCTGTGTTTTGGCAATCTCTTTATTTCCATTTGAGTTACAAAAAGAACTTGCAGATATGACTTCAAATTTCCCAGCCTGCATTTTTAAAACTGATTTAATTTTCCTGACATCTTGACATTAGTTAGCAATGTGTAAACTCAACAAAATTTAGTTTGGAGGCTTCTATTTTTAATGCCTGCAGCTTTGGTATTTGGTTGCACATAGAACATAGCAGTGGTATACTCCAAATGGGACATACCTTTATAAATACTATATTATTAAAAAAAAAAATCTGTTACTGTATTTTGGGAAACTCTAACCAGACTAACCCATCTCTGACGTTATTTTAATTCTGGTAAATAGACTCCTACTTCTCAATGAATACCTGAAATGCCCATGTTTCACTGCACCAACCCCTTCATAATTCTGTTCTAGAACTAATCCTGACCTCACTTCCCTTCACCACACTCCACTGAGACAGCAAACTGTTGTCCTCGCCTTAGGGATGAGGCAAAAGGCGCAAGTGTAAATTGTGTACAACAGCCAATTTATGCTTAGAAAGAATTCAAGCATTTCAGAGCACCGGCCTCATATACAGCCCATTCAGCCAACCTTTCGGATGAACTATTTTATTACACATTGCTAGGGTCATTTAAAGAAATTGGAGTTGCTTCCTTGCTTTCAGATCTTTCTCCTTCTTAAAAAAACAATGTAACAAAACTGCACTTTTGTGAAAAACTGCAGTTGTAGACCTACCAGAACCAGTCATAAGAACGGCCTGAACTCAGGGAAGTTTCAGCAAATACAAAACTGTTAACCCAATGAGGTTACAAGAAGTGCTTCAACAAGTTCAAAACACTAGTTTTGTTTAAATTTTCATTTCAAGATGACACCAAAATTTACTTGTATTTGTTTTATATGGGTAAATTCTTCTCTATTTTATTTTATGTTTAAAAGAAGTGGTTTAGTGTTTAGTGACGCTGAGGACAACAAAAAGAGAGAAAAGGAGAAAAGAAAGGATACAATACTTTTCTGACTTTTGAGATCAATCACAGTCAGCCTCACTGGGTGGCACATTTTATTGTATGAATATGAAAGTTTCCTTAATTCCCACGTTTGACTCATTTAAGCACTTGCTTTCCTTTCCTAGAGCACTAGAGAGTACAGCCGGGGCACACAGCTAACAGTTTTACAGTTACTCGAGTTGTGCCTACAAGTGTTGTGGTATTATTTACATTTTCCATTTTCAGGGGTGAAGAAAGATGGAGATGCACACCAATACATTAATATTTTATAGGTCACAAGTGTCTTAAAATTCAGGGTCAAAACAGCAACAAACTCATCAGAATCTATAGCAATCAGAACCTTCAAATGAAATTCAGACTTACCTTGGTAAGTCTATGGACTTGTCCATAGACAAGACCTCCAGAGAAACGTAAACCAAATGTATTGATTTGGGTTGCTATTCTTAAAAATCATACTACCTTTAAAAAAAAAATATCAAGTTCTCTCATTTCTTCTTATATTTTTCTTAATCATAGAACTCTCCATTACTTCAGCCTTAACAAGGGTAAATGTAATATATTCTGGAACATGGCCATATATCCCCTAGGTCCACCTGGTAGTTCATCAGAGAATAGCATGAGGTACAAAACTCTGCCTTTGGCTAAACCATATTCAAACTGACTCCAACCTGATAAATATAGTATTACAAAATTAAATAAATAAAGCTAGTAAAAATAAATGGAAATTACAATCCTATAGATCAGCTCCACTTTTTTAATAAATAATTCCAAATTTATATAAAGCCTTTGCTAATTCATCCCAGTAACTTTATGATTTTAAGGAAACAGCCACATAAAAAACATGCAGACCATAGATTAATAAGAACGAAAACATTTACTGCTAACTTGTCTGTCAAACCACCTATTGAAGCAGGAATTTCAGACCACTTGTAACAGTAAGGAAGACGCATCCAGATATGAATTTTACATTAAATTCAAGTAAGCTGTTATAGCCCTCCCTTGCATAGACCTCTGTACAGTTAATGAAGAGAACAAGGCAAGCCATATATGATAAGGTATAGGTAATAAGTTAGTGGCATGGTGACATGTCTCTGTCTGTAGAGCCTCTAGAACATAACACTAACTTAGCTAAAATCTGTAATGAGTCCAGCGGAAAACTATCCCTGGGTTATAATTCCTTCTGGCAGAAGGAAGCTTTCCTGAACATCCCTGCTCCAGGGCAGTTCAGATCAGAGACCAGTCTCTCTTACAAGTCACTCATCTCAGTTAAACTCTAGAGAGTGATTCAAGACCTGAAAAGCTAAAAGCGTGGACTGGGAATCTGCTGCCAATCTGAGTGCTTCAGCAGACTTGCACCATCTGTGCATTAGGCACAGAGACCTCACACTGAGCAATGGATGAAATGTGCTCATGCAGAACCTCGGCTGGGTGTTCTGCAAGAAAGAACTAATTATTATAAAACAGCATTCAAAAGATTAAATAAATAAAAAAATTTCTAACAGTTGCTGGTGGATTCATTCTGTGAATGGAACTCATTGCCACATATCAAATATCTGCGAGTAGTCCTCTTTCCTTTTGGAGGAAGAAACAGTATTTCTGTCTCAGTATGAATATCATTTAAAGGCCAAGTCAGTCTATATGGGTTCACTCTGCAGCTCCTGGGACTGCAATAACAGCATGCCTCATGAACATCATGCATGGATTGGTTTTGCAGTGATGTATCAAAAAGGAAACAGATTCAGAGACTAGATTTCCTTGGAACTGCCTCGCTATCTGCTGTTTCGTTCAATTAAGCTATTGCTTGAAAAGGTTACGCTGCACAAGATGGCAATTTTTTGCCGTTAACAGTCATAGCGAAGCTCCAGTGTGTTTGTCATGTCCAAGCTCTTAACACAGACTCACATTTTTAATACAGTGTTTATGTAAAAGAGGATTCTCTTCAATCAGTTTG
The DNA here is from genome assembly GCA_035590275.1 of Ibycter americanus. Lineage (NCBI taxonomy): Eukaryota > Metazoa > Chordata > Aves > Falconiformes > Falconidae > Ibycter > Ibycter americanus. Next base: position 73,003,836 of record JAVJGI010000060.1, on the reverse strand, counting down.
GAACAGACAAGTTTGTGCATTGCTATAAGGCACGTTCTCTACACTGAGGTCTTCCTTTCTGGGTACTGCAGGGATCCCTCCCTCTCTGTCCTGTCCCTAGAGGTATTTTCGGAGCTGGAAATCAGAAGCATACTTGTTATAGTTTATTAGATTAAAAGAGCTGTCAATTAGCTTAGTCATGGGTCCTTGCTGTGAAAGATCTATGTGAAAATGGAAGCTGAGCATGCTTCCATCAAAATGGGACCATGTATTTATTTAATTCTGTAGTTCAGTAGGCTCTTCACCTTTCTTTTTTTCTTTTTTTTTTTTTGCATGCTGAGGTAACCATTTGTAGGTAAAGAGTGTGACTTTAAACTGTGTGCATTTTTTTGTCTTTACTAAAACAAAATATTTACTGATAAATGAAGCCAGTGAGATCAGATGCAACCTCAATATTTATTTTGCTACATCTATTAAACTACTGTCCATTCCTCCTTA
>JAVJGI010000060.1:72970902-73003259 GCA_035590275.1 Ibycter americanus | reverse complement strand
CAATATTTATTTTGCTACATCTATTAACCTACTGTCCATTCCTCCTTATTTTTTTCTAAAAGTCTATTTGCTCTGTAGAAATCACATATCATTCACACCAAAGCACCTTCATACTACCTGACAGCACAGAGTTCATAAGTAAGACAAAGGTACATAAATCTTTTTAAGTTGAAAGGACAATTACATTACTGTTTTGTGGGTTTTTTTAATTTAAAAACACAATACTTAAAACATTAAAGGGCATATACTAAGCTGTGTATTGCTGATAGGCATTTAAAGAAGCACATTGGACATCTCGTACCTCCCTGACAAAGATTTTCCTGTTTATCCTGTCTTCCTGCTTTCAAGACTCAAGTTGTTGTATGTACAACAACTTCTTATAAACGTTCCCTTTGCTCTTCTAGGGGAAAAAAACCCATCCCTTAAATCATAGAAAGGATCCAACAAAAACCTTTTCAGCTAGGCAACTACAGAAGCAGTAAGACCAAGGTATAGCTTCTCTTTCTTGTGTAAAAATGTTTGTTTGGGATTTCTCAAGGTACTTTTTACCCACTTGAGTTGTAAATTAAATGTTATTAGGCATAAATGTCGAGTTAAAGGGGGCCTACAAGAAAGCTGGAGAGAGGCTTTTTGCAGGGGCCTGTAGTGAGAGGACAAGGGGTTATGACTTTAAACTTAAAGAAGGTAGATTTAGACTAGTTATTAGGAAGAACTTCTTTACTGTGAGGGTGGCGAGGCACTGGCACAGGTTGCCCAGAGAAGCTGTGGCTGCCCCATCCCTGGAAGTGTTCAAGGCCAGGTTGGACGGGGCTTGGAGCAACCTGGTCTGGTGGAAGGTGTCCCTGTCCCTGGCAGGGGGGCTGGAACTAGATGACCTTTAAATGTCCCTTCCAACCCAAACCAGTCTGTGATTCTTAGCAAATGTAAATCAGCATAATCCACTGTAGTCAGCAAAGCTCTGCCAGTTTTCAACCAGATGAGTATTTTGGCAGCTTGAATCCTCACTTCCTGCCTTGTTGAAGCAATCTTTGCATTACTCTAATGAGGATTACACTGGTATTAAATCCAAGCTGGAGTTCTCCCAGATCTCGCCTAAAATCCTAATAATGTCAAAAAAAGCAGTATTTTAAAATGTACTTTCAAACTATTTTTGGAAACCATTCCCAGATAACATAAATAAGACTTAAAGGACACAAAGAGGAACTACACTTTAAACCCAACCGATCTTACTGATAACAGAACTTACATCTAGATGTTACTAGTATTTGTGTTGATGCATAGCACCAAAGTAGTAATTCACCACAACTAATTCAGAGGAAGAACGATCTGGAGTTAAAGCTCTAAATCGAAAAATGCAAATCTGAGCTCAATTCTTGGTTGGATCAGGATTCTCTCTGTATGGCAAATATCAATTAGTGAGTAAAGGCACATCTATAAATTAAAGATAATGTTCCCTCTGTGTACCATACTAAAACTCAGCTCTCGCCTGCCTCTCCATCTCCTACACATATCCATTTTGTCTGTCCTTCTGCTCTAGCTATACTGGTTTGCTTGGTTAAGGCTATGGATAAGTATAGCCTCAATGTAGAGCTCCTAATTTAATGGCATTCAAACTTTCTTTTGCAATTTTTCTTACTACAGGCATTATATTGCTGTCATCATTGTTAATAAAAGAAAAGGTGTGTGAAATGTCCGTTGGCATAAACATCTTCATATTTTCAGAAACACAGTCACTGTTATAGTAATCCACTAAATCAATTCCAAAATATTTTCTCTTTTCTAAGACTATGCAGAATATCCATGCAATTATTATCAAGTATTCTCACTATACAGATATTTTCAAAAGCTGTGGTTAATGAAAGTTGCAATGGCTCTATTATATGTGCAAAAGCAAGTGGAAGAGTGGTTAGTCACTAGGACAAGATTGTGATTCCAAGTCACTGTAAGAAATTTGTCAATGAACAAAAAGAAAATGGAATTCTCCTCTGAGAAGATTCCTCTCCTTAAACATGATTCCGTTAAATTGAATACATGTTGAATGTAAACACCTTTAATGCAAAAAATACTCTCCCTGGATATCTACATCCACACTGCAGAATAAATCAGACTTACGTAGGTAATGATCCCAACAGTTCTGCTATTCACCTAACAAGTCCCTCACTTCAGTTTAATGGTGTTTTAGATTTGAAGCTCTCCCAGTCTAAAAACAAACTGACAGTTCACGCAGTGCCTCCCCATGAGGGCCAGAAGAAAATATTTCAGTTCTCCAGAAGAGACCACTGTGTAGTATAATTTCCTGCAGCACAAAAACCCACAGACATCCAACACACATACAAGCACATACAGCACCCATGAACTCCGAGATGCCTTCAAGAAGTTATGGAAATACTGTAAACTTGCATGGCACAGCAGCTAACTGAAAAAAGCCCTGGTTTTTGAAGAACTAATTCACTCCAGCTGAAAATGTAGTAATTGTGCTGCTGTGAGAGCTATCTGGGTCACTTTAGAGGTCTTCATAGAAGACTCAAGTGTATGAAACAGACACAGATTGTAACTTCACCTGAATCAGTGGAACTTTTTTCCCCCTGAGTCCAGGGAGAGGTCAACCAGGCTGTGAGATGGTTTTAATCTGTTACATATTCTTGCTATGAACTTTAACCTCATCACTCAGTCAAATTAAAATTTAATTTCTCTAGAACAAGGAAACACTTCTCCTACCAAAAATCTGTCTGACCAAAGTACAGCTTTCCAACCCTACACACTCTGGTACCACAGCTGTCCACAGAAAGTCATGTCTACTATTTTATAATAGGAGCATTCTGCTCCTTCTATTTGTATTAACCATTCTGCTTCTGGAGGGAAGAGGGGCAGAAAAAACCAACCATTTATTTCTTTTCTGAAGTTTTCCAAAAACTTGAAGACTACAGACTTGGTCAAAAAAATTCTGGAGTTATATGAAATAGTAAGTCAGAAACAAAGCAGAAAATTCAGTCTGATTTAAGTATTTTTAAAGCCTGAGCAACTGAAGACAAGTTCTGTGAATAAAAGTGACAGGCATGCAAGCATACTGTTTTTAATGTCTTGTAGTCTCCATTCTTCCAAGACTATGGTTTGTTTCAGAAGAGATCTGACTAACATTAACAGGCAGCAAGCAGGAAAAAAAAAAAAAAAGATGTCATTCAAAAATGGGAAAGTGACAATATCCTGCAAACAAGAAGAAAGTGGGACAGACCACACGGCTCACACCTCGTAGGGCTTTGCATTCTCCCTTGCAGGCAAGATAGCTAATTAAAACCTTGTGGCTAGAGAAGGACATCATGCAATTTAGGTCAGACAAACAGCTGTGATATAGAGGGATATTTTACATGGAAACATCCCCCTTTCATGCTTTTAATCCTACGATTACAAGCACACACTGACTACCTTGTGGATACCCTCTGAGATAATTTATTATTTGCTTGAAGTGTGCTATAAATTTTGGCTTTCAGAAAGAAACTTACCTACAGTATTCACAGACTAATGCATTTTTTTTTCAGCATGAATGCCACTGTATACTTTAAGTAAAGCTGGTAGCACTACATATTATTATGTTTGCCCAACAGTTTTCATAAAAGACTGTTTTAGCTGCTTGTAAGTTTGCTGAATATTAACTAAATAAACTAACATTTTCCCCAGGGGAAAAAAAGTGAAAGCATCAGTCTCATGGCTTTTCATCATCTACTTTATTACGCGGTCTTTGCATGGAAATGCCAGGCAACAGTTGAGACATTAACACATTGTTTTGCTCAGTTTAAAAATCCTGTCACTCATTTCCCTTTGAAATACCCTATTGCCCCCGCACTGTAGATTAAAAACCCAGTATGTGGATTCAAAGATACACTTCTTACTCCTTGGTGTTTAACAAATTTTAGCCCGAAATACACCTGCAGATCACTGTAGAGATTTTATCAACTAAATCCCTGAGAACCCGCACACAGATGTATTCCAGCCCAAAGAGCATCACTCCTAGAGAACGTCACACCTCCTCTCCAGCTGAAGCTCAGACTCGCTGTGGTCTCTCAGGCAATGCCTACACCCTTGTGGTCTAAGCAGTGGGAGAAAGAGGAGATGAAAACTGACTGAAGAACAAAGGGCAAGAGATTGGGATATGGAAGTCCTAGATAACACTGGAAAATGGCAAACAAAGAAAGGGGAGGAGAAGCAGAAAAACATCCCAGAGAAAACTACAGGTCTCAGACCAAGAAAACTAGTGATGGAGGGAAAGACGAGAAGGGGGAAGAAAAATACCTGTGGAAAAGATGCAATAGCAGTATTGAGACAGGCTGGCCACACACATCTGAACAGAATGTTTTAGAAATGCTAATACAAACCTAAGAGTCCAGAGAGAGGTGTTGAACCGGAAAAAGCTGGAAAGATCCTAAAACAGGGATAAGAAGCCAATGTAAGGGAGAAAGGCAGACTGGCCAGGCAGCTAAGGCAGAAACTAAGACAGAAACATAGAATACATTGAGGAGAGATGAAAGATAGCCCACACAGCACAACAGGAATGCAACAGAAAGTCCAAGGCGGATCAGAGGTATGATGCTGAATGAGGAAACATTCTAAAAAAAGAGACACAGTAAGTGCAGAAGAGAACAGATCACACCTAGATCAGATGACCAAAAAAGGCTCTCCCTCCTCTTAGCAGAAACTCCTCACCAAAACCTGGAGAGACGAGTCGCAAGCCTTGTTGTTCCCTGTCAGCAGATATCCACCTACAAAAAACCCATCAGTGTTCCATGCTGGATAACCCTTACAGTTCCTCAGAAAGCTCATGTGATAGACATTTCTGTGTTGTTAAGATCCTATGCTGGAAACTCACGTGTGTGTCATTCTCCTGTTTTGTGTTAGGATTTCAAGAATTAATTTCAGTTTGTTTGGGGTTTTCTAAAATTAAAAAGCGCATCTAAAGTATCTACCTTAAACTGTGTTGCAATATGAAGCACTCAAATATTAGAAACACCCAGAACTAAAATAATCTCTGCAATCTTCATTTATGTTCATCATGTACATGCCCTCCTGTACACAGCCCTTCTTTCTATAGGACAGTGCTGATATCATCTAAACTATGGCTTCCACAGTGTAAGCATGGACATCTGAGCTGGTCATCTAGCCTCCTCTTACAGTCAGTAAAGAAAAAATGTCCTTCTGGGACAGGATTGCCATGAGATGTGGATCTCTGGGTAAAAAGTCATTAAGGTCAAAGGAATACATTAATATACAATGTTAAATCTGAGAAACTTCACACCCGATTTTTCCTTGTTTATTAATGGCTTTGAAACACAGCTACTATTCATTTCATGAACAATTTGGGGAGATTATGACTTCTGAAAACCAAGTTTCACAGCTTCATGTTCAGTTCCCCAGCACCAAGGGCTTTTGTTGGCTGACAGAATAACTTCCTTCCTGATGTAACAGCAAAATTTCCCTTCATTATACAGTCCTGCATCAACCCAGAGATCCATCAGTACACAGGAGGAGCCATGGGACTTGTGCAGGGATGGGGAGAGGGAAATACATGATCATGTGGTTGCATACTGAGTCATGATGTATACACACAAAGTTGTACAGGCAGCATAACCCTGACATTTTCTGAATTGTGACTCCATTTTCCTGCAATCTCAGGTATTTTTTTACCTTCTATGAATGAAATATAGAACAAAAGTTTCTCCTCAGTGACAGAAGAATTGTAAATTCTTCCCTAAAACACACTTTGGGTTAAATTTGAACAGCTGAATAAAAGTAGTTTTCATTCTCTTCAATGTTTCTTCTAACTAAAACCTGCTTCACTTCAGGAAATATGTGTCAGAAAAATAGTCTCCCTTGTTAACAGAGAGCAGAATTTTCCACTGCCATGAATAGTTGTTTCCTGGATACTCTATTTGACAAACATACAACATAAAAGCGCCTGCTTCAGGTGGAAGTGTTGGTAAAAGCCTTATGTCTGATATTGCAAAGCTGATTAAATATTAGGAATGCGCAAGTGCTGCAACATTAAGAGTGAACTGATGGATGTCTGTGTTATTCACTTCTCTGTCAGTAAGCACTGCAGAGTTTAATTCCCAAAAATCATTTTAATATGTTGGGAAGAAATTGTTGTAATGCTTTGATGATGCACACCATTCACTTCATTTTATGGTTATTGCAGTCTAAGATGCATCTTCTTACTCACCTCAGCAAGCTGGTCCACTCCACTTGCTGTTCGGGCCAATGTTACGAGATCTTCTTGCATCTTATCTACCCATGATTTTATCCTACAGAAACAAACAAAAAAGAGAGACATCCAATCAGATCACTGGCAAATGGAACTTGCATACAGTTATATAGCACAAGAAAAAAAGCAAAAAGTCAGAATATGTTGACAAAATTTTGTATTAAATGTACAAGACTTGTCTTTGCTAAAAAATAAGCTTGGAATGGACCAAAATATTCAAGCTACACTCTGATGGTGTTCTCTTTCGCTGACTCAAATCTGAGCCACTTGCTTTTTTCTTTCTTTTACTTTTCATCAGCTGGAGTTTGCCTGATGCTCTCCAGGACACTGTCTTCACCACCAAGCATAACATTGTAGCTGCCTCTTGTTGACAGGTTACCTTCTTTCTTTCATTTTTCAGTAAAGCCTCTACCCAGCCTTGATGACCTAATTCTTCTCATACAGTTTTTTGTGGTGGGCACCACACTATGCCAGCTGTAAACCAAGCATGCCATCACATCTATTACTAGCTGTAGCAAACATCACCACAACAGAGCTGGTATGCTGCCTGCCAGGGCAACCTGCCTGACCTGCACCTCACTCCCAACAATGTCTTTCCTGAGGACCTCGAGGTCCCTTTCCCAACAGACAGCACAAGCAGAGAAAGACAGCAACTGGGAGCAGGCTGGCAAACCAGAATAAATCTTCTCCAGACACTCCAAGGAAGCAGCAGCGGGCATAGGTGGCACAAGCTGTTCTGGCAGTGTGCTCCTGCTCCTGGATGCTGTTTGTCACCAAGGAACAGGCAGGGATTTGCTGCTGTGCATGCTCAGCTCCCTCTGCCCAATAAACCTGACTGGAACAGCATTGGATCCAATACAGCTTTTACGTTTCTGTGCCATGTCATGTTTTGTAGCAGAAAAGGAGCCATGATGCAAGTTTATTCCTGTGAGGTCCATGTTCAGAAGGTCGTGCCACTTGTCTAGCCAGAAGGTTTGATCTCCAGCTCACCTGTCATATCACCCTCGTCATTATCAGAGCTCTCTGCTCTGAAATCTGGAGCAGATACATACGTTTATCCTAACCATTTCCTAGTCTTAACCTGATACCCAAGGAATGACCGCTTAGGTTATTTATGAAAGTACAAAAGACAAGAAAAAGAGAGACTCCATTTTTGCTGCAATGGGAAATCTAAGAAAGGACACGCAGGACTGATGTTAGTCATTCTTTCCATGGTCATTAATGCCTTTTTTGTTAAACCATAGTCAATATCTTAAAAGGGCAAAATCTCTATTATGGAGTTGCAACTTTGCTACTTTTATTAAAGGATCCTTCCTCAAGCTTTAGAAGAAAGCAATTAATCATCCCAACACAAAAGACTTAGAGCTGTGACATCTAACATGAAGGACCTTCTGGCAGCCCAAAATAACATGTGCACAGATAGAAACGGGACTTACAGAGGAAGTACTGAGTTTTAGAGAAGTGCCTGATTTAAATCCCTCTTCTCAATCAATAATGGGTCTCTCCCAAATTTCAGAAATCCCATTTGAATTCTATTTCACACAAGCAGAATACTCTAACACAGTAAACAAGAACTTTTTGAAGGTTTAGCTCAAAGTGTCTTTGAGGCCTTCACAAAAACTCTGTAGCAGAAATTGAACTAGCAAGTTGTAACCATGGTTCCTCACCAACTATAGCTTCTGCCCATGGTACTACTGTTTTCATCCTCTCTCCAGCTTCTCGCCTGGCTTGTTTGACACTCACCTGTTGTGTTACAACCTTTATTTTCTATTGTGTTGTATCTTTATTTTTCCCTTCCAAATCTTTAGATAAAAAAAAAACAGGGATTTCACTCTCCCTGTACAACACTGCTATTATTTCCTCACTGGATTCCACATGTGTCAGACATACAAAAATGACATCTTAAAACATCCTGAATTAAAAAAAAAAAAAAAAACCACAACAACAACAAAACAGTAATGAAAAAATTTTGGGTTGAAATTTCACTACTCTCATTCACTGCTTAGCAGTTTTAACTGATCTAGTTCCCAGGGGCTAGAAGTTTTCAGAAGACTGTCTACCCTTTAAAATACTCTCAGTGCACTCAATGAAGACTGCTTTCTAGTTCAGATGAGAGAATGCGGAGTTAAAATTCCAAAATTTTGGGAAGACTATACTGACTGAACAACTATGTATACCAAATCAGTAATGCAAGAAGAGACCTTATCACACAGGTTGTGATTATCTAGACTTCCATGAACAGGGTGGTTTTTTTAGCTTGCAGGTATCTCTTCTAATTTGGGCCAAGCTTTAAAAAAACCTCTTTTGAAAGACTGTAAAATCAATGCTTCTAAAATAGTACTAAAGTCTTCACAGGAGGAATTCCACTATATAAAGTACTCGCTGGATTCTCCATGAGGAAAAAGGATACAGAGAAAATTGTGGAAATTGTAAAAAAGCATGTAACATGGAATGTGAAAAATGCTTAGTGAGACAAACCCTTTGGTGCTTAAAAAGGACTGATGGGTAATAGAACAGTTAAGAATTCAGTCATCTTATAGCTGATTCATACTAAAGTGCTAATAAATTTGTAAGGGTAAACCTCTTCACTATCAACAGAGCCTTTTAATAAGAAACTGTAGGAGTATATATTTGAAGAAGGCTTGAGCAACTGTCTTCAATGGAACTCTTACTGATATGTCATTTCCAGAGGTATCCCCTCCATACTGCAGCATGAAAAGGGGATTTACCTAAAAATGGGCCTACCTGTTAACGTGGTATATCCCCCACTCTGTTCACAAATCCTGAGAAAGTCTGGGAGCGGTAGCAGAATAACTAAAAGACTGGAGACTCCATGAGTTTGCCCTCCAGTGCCCCACCAGAACTCTCTGCTGCAAGGGTTAACATCTCATTAAATGCTTACAAAACACAGCATGCTAAGGGAAAGACCTCCAGACAGACATGATATTTTAACAGGTGTCCAAAGGCCCCTTCTATCCACTAAAGCTGAGCAGCCTTTTGTCTAGATTTTTCTTGACACTTCCTACTCTTTGTGTGATTTGACCTATCTTCAAGGTATTTCGCCATTTGGTGAATGTCTGCTGCACCATATGAGTCATTTTGCTAGCTATCTCCAAGCCAAGTAACAAGTAGACCTCTTCAGGTTAGTGTTGATGGTTTTCCATGGATGTTCAACAGAGGCTAATTGGTACAACAGGTCAACAGAGTCTGTATTTGCTTCCTCCTTTTGCATTGTATCACCAAGAGTACTCTTACTGCTTTATTTCTTTGCTCATTCATATCCTACAGCTCTAACATGGACACATGAAAATGATGTATGTTGGGATTTAGGGACCAATTACATTTTCATTGACTATTACAATTGATTTCATCATTGTTTTAATGCTCCCAAACCTTCCTTTCTATACCTTGCTTTCCAAAATCTTATGTAAAATAAATTAACTTCCTGGTTTACAACTCCACAAAGCCCTTATAATATAGAAACATTTAGTTCTGCACAGAAATCAGTTTGTTAAAAGAGCCTGTAGTGATAAGAAAGGGGGTAATGGCTTTAAACTGAAAAAGGGTGGATTTCAATTAGGTATCAGGAAGAAATTCTTTACTGTGAGGATGGTGAGGCACTGGACCAGGTTGCCCAGAGAAGCTGTGGATGCCCCATCCCTGAAAGTGTTCAAGGCCAGGTTGGACGGGGCTTGGAGCAACCTGGTCTAGTGAAGGTGTCCTTGCACCTGGAAGAGGGGGTTGCAACAAGATGGTCTTTAAGGTCCCTTCCAACCCAAACCATTCTGTGATTCTATGATTATGTTTACCATGGCTTTAAGCCCATCCTGTGTATCTGTAATAACAGCACCAACTCATAAACACAATTATGAACAAAGACTAAAAAATGGTATCATCTTCCATTTGTGAATGGTTTGTATTGTTCTATGTGAAAAGCTGAGGTATATTAAAGGTGAAAGTGAAAGCCATTACCCAAAAGTGTTTTCAAGAGCATAAAATAAATAATTGAACACACCAAGATTTTTTTATGATCCATTTCAGTTATGAAAACTCTGGGTGTTATTTCTAAGAGGAGTCAATAGAAAAAATCAGGGAGGATTGATTTTTAAATTGACTTTTTTCATTTCCCACTGCTTTGTATTTTTACTAGATATATTCCTCTCAGTCCTAAAAGAGAACTAGAATGGTGAGAGCATATATCAGTTAGTTAAACTTGAAATTTTGGAAGAAGTTACCCTTAAAAACATGAATTACTCATTACTAATATTACTTGTAAATGAAATACGGATCATTTTCCTCTTTAAATAGCAAAAATATTCTTGATTTTTCAATAAATACTTCTAATATATTGTCTAGAATTCTTGCCTCCACAGTTAGCCCACAACTTTTGCCTTTTGAAGTCAGTCACCCAGACTCTTTTTATTTTCTTTCGTTTTAATTTGCAATTGAAAAAGGTTTCTGCTTCAGTCAACGGAAAAAGGCATCTCTGGAGCTGGCCCATTCTATTCTCAGCCAGGTGAGCTGAACTACTGGTCTCCTACATTGCCTCTAACAGAGCCCTAGACAACATTGATTCCTAGTCCAGGTTCTCCAGCATAGCTGGGCTACATGCTTGACTCTTAGGCAGGTTAGGGTAGACAGTATCAGTTTCTGAGCTGGAATAGGAAGAAGTCCACCTTCATTCTAATTTAATAGCAGTTTCCCTCCCTGGATGCGACTTAAATCTAAATAATAATGCTTCTTCCAGTACTGACTGTCTATTTACCTTAAAAAACTATTTCCTTGCATATTCATCTTAGCCTGTTAGAGCTTCTGTAGTGGAAACTGTCCTTTTCTTACTTGTGTGCACAACAGCTGGTACAGCAGGGTCCAACATAATAAAAAGTAATAACTTCAGAAGGAATTTTCTAGATTATTATTGAAAGTACAAATGATAAAATGGCATTCTACAACTCTGAGGAAGCTCAGTATAATTACTCTTGCCTTCCCACAAGAATTTAAACAACATCATTATTATTATTTATAAGATCTAACATCATTATTTCAGCATCTCAATTCTCCCATCTTGCCACCAGACAGAAGTGTATATTTGAGGTATTTCATGCTCCTCAGACTGTTTTTTCAGAGAGGAACACAATCACATCCTATAATTTTCCCAGGAAATTTTCGCAGAGTGTTTGAAATACAACTTCTTGGGTTTTTTTGTTTTTCAGTTAAGGAATCATATTATCTCTTTGTATTTATTATTTTTTTTTAAAGTGTGTCTTTAAAAGAATGAAACAAGACCCTTTAGGCACTGAAATACTTGCCTGGTGCTCCTTTTAACTGAAGCCTGTAGTGCGCTATCTGTCTGACAGCTGCTCATGGTCAGAGTTTATTTAACAATTGGAAAGCTGTCACAGCAAACGTGAGCTCCCATGACTTAAAGAAGCAGCAGTCATTTTTTTCTGCAAAGAGCACCAACAGAAAGCCTGTACAAAAGATAAGTTCGGTCCTATTATTATGAGTCTGGCGCGAACATTGCAACGGATGTTCCACTGAAGGGTGATAACATTTTGCAGTACAATTGATTGTAACTCCCTTCTCCCCCACATCAAGTAGCGACTAGACAAAAGGCGTATGTACATGCCTTTCCACAACAACCTCGAAGTGATCTGAATGATAAAGGGGACTGTCTGATTAAGGACAGACAGACATGGGTCATTTACTGGGGAATTAGAAGGTACAACCCTGCTGCTGTCACCTGGGCTGGGATCAGATTGATGAAGAAACAGCCAGAACTCTACAGAGCCATCCATCCACATTACACTATTAGACAACCTAGCATAACAGCTATTTTGACTGCATAGAAAGCTTTGGGGGTTTAAAAAAAAAATAAATAAAAAAGGAAAAATATTAAGTAAGGCAACTACGTTTCCTAAAGTCAAAGGATTTTCACAGGTACACCTCTAGTGACACACCAAGTAGAACTTAATATAGCAGGTGCTAGACTAAGAAATCTTTCTTTTAACTTCATTAAAACCTATTTTTATGTTAGACCTGTATACAAATCTATACTCACAAAACAGAGCACTGCTCAGTTACAAAGATAAATGAAAACAAGAGATCTAGATGTAGGACAGCCTGGCTATAACCTTTTTCCTGCTGAAACTGATACAATTTTTTTCTGCTGACTTCAAGGAAAGTAGATTCATGTAATTCTATGCCACAGCTTTGTTGACCACTCACACTAATTTAAGGTCCATTAGCTGACTTCTGCTTGAATAATGTCATAATCTAAAGAGGCACACATAGAACTTAACTCCACCAAATGAAGTCACTTGCTATGTTGGAGAACCGCGCCCAGCTCTCTTCAGTTAAGATTACATTTTGCTTAAGTTTCTGAATAGTTCTGCATACAAAAATAACAACAACTGAAGTAATGAAAGCTGTAAGTAGCAAGACGAAGAAGTGTTTTCAAAATAAGTGAATATTTCTTAGATTATCAAAAAGAAAAAAATACATAAGACATTGCTCTTAATTCAATAGAAATGTGGTGTTTAAAAAATGAAGATAAATGAGATTAGACTCAGAAAGAGTGAGAGAGCAAGCCTTGCTATATTTTTTCAAGATAACCCCACTCTATTTTCTTGCTCAGAAGAACTTTCACTTTCAAGATCAGATGCTTTTTAGAAGATTTGCTGAAAGAGGGGGGAAAGGCTACAAAATTAAAATAAAAGCAGGATTCTTAACCATTCTTTGTCCCTCCTAGGCAAACAGAAACTGTTATTGTAATTTATAGAAGGCAAGTGAAAGAAGAACATGTTATAATGGAATTACTAACCTTCTGCACAGAAATTACCCATGTTGCTGCCTTTATACCTCCTACTGCAAAACTACTGAGCTTTAATACCACTATATATTTTGATGACCTATTAAGCTGACAGCACTCGTATTTCAGGTATGCAGGCAGATGGATAGATTTATAGAGAAACAGACTGGAAAGAGTAATAAAGGCAGGTTTTGTGAAACACTGAACAAATTGTCCTAGTGTGCTAAATCCCACTGATTCTAAATCAGGGAAAGAAAAGAGTTGGATATGGAGAGTGTGATGCAAAAATCACTAAAATCCCATGGTTATCAAATCAAGCTCTTGAACTTTGTGGCACTGTATAGCCACAAAATGAATAAAAGAGGGTTCTATAATTTAGAAGTGATATAAAAACAAATCAAGGCAAAGTAGTGCATATAAGCATTTGTGAATTTTCCAGATTTTACTACAGGATTTGTCACAGTTCAATTAGATGAAACAGCAGAGGAGATTTAGATTCATCATGTAGAGACACGTTCACCTCATTCTACAGCTTCTACGGTTATGAACCCCTCAGGGTGGCGTGCAGTTCTCCAGTACACCTTTTTCTGTTGTTTGGAAACTTGCTAATGGACTATGTGAAGGTATGACAGTTTACAGCTATAGTATAAATACTATACACAGTAAACAGCTATTTGCAAGGAAGTTAAGGATCCGTAAATTTAAGTGAAAAGGGCATGTGCTGCAGGTGTTGGGAGATCCCACCTTACTCCAATGCAATAATGATATAGCCATGTATATCCACTGCCAGCTATCTGTTGAAAAACATATCACACAATTTTGTATAAGTGTTTGGAAGAACTTTTGTGTAACAAAAACAAAGTACAGATTAATTCATGACATTTAGCTACCGCATTGAATGAGGAAAATAGGGAAGCTACGCTATCTACAAAATACATCACTGCTCCATTGGCAAATATATTTCCTCTGTTGACAAGAAGGAAAAAAAAAAAAAATAGTACTTTGTTCCTTTGCCCTCTTTGACTGTCTTATCTGCCCAAATGTGACAAGCTGATGGCCATGTAGTCTGCAAGGACTTTCCAAATACAAGACAGCTCCAATAGCCAAGACCAAACAGACCCTCTTGCTCTTTCTGGTTTTCAAAATGTAAAATCCTTGCTTGGAATAGTTAATTTTACATTTGTCAAATTGAAACATTTAGGGAGTAATACATCATTTTTGTGTCATATCCGTCATTCTGCAGAATGGGTCCACGTAGAGAGCATTGTCTCTTTTGTATCCTGTAAACTCTTCAGGATACACTTTATTTTTAGCAGCAGACATTCAAAGATTTAGACTGGGGCTTTTTAAGCTCTTATTTCATATGTTTAAGCCACTCAAGTCACAGAAATTATTACGACTTTCCAATTTTCTTCTCTATATAAACATTCTCCCTCTCCATTATAGCCTTCACAGAAGAGGAATGCAGGAGCATTCACTAATGACTGCTCTACCAGCTGCTCTTTCAAGGAATCCCTCTGTACCACAGATAAACGGGGATCTAGGAACCCAGTGATGCAGCATTGATAGAGACAGAAAGAGAAGGAACAATGCCTTGATCGGGCCAGCTCAGGATATTTATGTCCCACCACTGACTAGCTGGACAAAGAAGGTAGCAGGTCAATGGCTCATGGAAAGTGAAAGGCAGGCCTGTCACACTCCAGTGACTGCCTATGTCCTAACAAATGCTTTGCTTCTTAGCACGAAGTCACAGTGGCAGGCTCCAGGATGGAAATGGTCAACTGTGGATGGCACCATGAGCTGCTCAGTGTTTTCCCCAGTGCCTAGAAAAGCAGAAGCCTTCCTCCATCCTCGCCCAGAACTTCTAGGCCCAACTAAGTCCTTTACCTCAACATCTCTTTTGTAGCCCTAAAGCACAGCTTGAACAGTGGTTTCGCTTTCACCTCCCAGCAAAACCTTGTCTAAATACCTCCACCAGAAGGCTTCAAGGATGGATCTGGGAAGACCGCCCTCTGGCCCAGAGGCTGGACCCAGGCACTGCTGCTTACTCCCATCAAAACACCCTCTCCTCATGTTTTAGTTCAGTTCTTTATTTGTAACTGCACTTTCCGCTTCAGCAAGCATGTGGTAGATTCTGCAAAGCATCCAGATGGTAAACAGGAGTGACCAAGTAATCCCTTAAAGATGCTGTTCACTTTCAAGAACCAGGATCGGGGCATGGCCACATTATTTTATAAGCTTGTTCAGTACACACCAAGTGGCTGACAGGTGTTGAGCCGCACATGTTGGGAATTACAGCTTCTGATTCACAAATATTTCCCATCACTTTGCCAAAAGTGTTCTTTTTGAGTCTAAAGCTTCCCAGCAAATAACATGAAAAATATCCTGTAATGGAAATTGCTGTTGCACAATTATCATTTAATAATTTAAACTCAATCTTTAATGTAAGCCTGACATAGAATCAGCTGCAAAATTACTATAAACTGTAAAAAGAACTCCTTAAAAATTATTCTGCTTTAATTATCAAAGATTATAGTGCTAAAACAGTTTACCAGAGAAGACATAACAAATTTTCAGCTCAAATGACTGTTAGTAGTCCTCAGATGTGTTTCACTAAAGGCTTTTACAGTCAGACATACATCTAGTACCATTTATTACTCTAACATTGAAAAAAAATAATCAAAATCTAGTTACGATTTCTGTGGCTAGGAAACATCAGTTCAAAATGAAGAATCTTTAATTTGTTTCTAATCTGTACTAGATGAAACACTATCACTTTATTTTAAATTGCAATGACCTAACACACAGCCTGGCATACAGATCTCATGGAGGAGCCCTGGGTGTATTTGCTCCCACTGGAGTTCCCCCAGAATAGCACCTAAGAAGCCTCTTATCCTCTCTTTGCTTCACCTCTGATAACTACTATTTAAAGAGCATCCAATGCAATCTAGACTATGTTCGTTACTCTAGTACAAACACTGGTACTCCTCTAAAATCATAAATTCAATTTAGTAAAAAGGAGACTGAAACTGTAGCTCACATACCTCATACAGCTACTCCAGTACTGTAGCAATGGAACCTGGATTAGAAGGTGATCCCTATGCAAAGTAATACGTAAACACTGCCAAATTTTTATGTTTTTATATTATTCAGTAAGTCTGTTAATGGCATAATGCCTTCAGAGACTAAAAAAGCGTGTCTTAAGAAAATGATTGAAAAATAAATCTCAGTGTGATGAAACTTTACAAAGTGCTTAACTGCACAATTTTGTTAAGGCATTTCAGGCAAAAGATGATTTTATCAGTTGTGTTTAACATATCACATTCATACTTTAACTATAGTTTATACTGAAATTACTTTTTCCCCAAACTAACAAGCATTACATTCAGAAAAAAAAAGTATAAGGAAATTAAAATATAGCATATTTGATACCAGTAAAGAAGAAATCAAAGGAACAAAGGAAGAGTTTCATACAAACCAGGAACATATTCAGAAACTTATTTATGCACACTCATCCACACATACACGCACCAATTCAGGTCAGTGAGAATTTCATCTGAACCAACCAATTTGTGCTATTACCTTCACAGTGTCTTTTTTCCATGCATCTAGAATGCAGAAGCTACATGTATGCACTGGACTTGTGTTCTCTTCATACTGAATAAACTATACAGACCAGCATGACAAGGCCCATGCATTTATCTCCTTAAAGCATGCAATTAGCACGTTAAAAAAGCATCTGGCAACAGATGAGGTTCACCTGTCTGAAAGGGGGAAAAGCATTCGAGGTCAGGAGTTCACAGGGCTCATGGAGAGACCTTTAAACTAGATTTGAAGGCGGAAGGGAATAAAAGAAGCTCGTTAGAGATGAGCCTGGTGGCAACATGCAAATTTTGGAGGTGGGATCCACAGCACAGCTGAAGTGCATCTATGCCAATGCCTGAAACGTGGGCAACAAACAGAAGGAGCTGAAAGCCATCATGCAGCAGGAAAACTATGACATAGTTGCCATCATGGAAGCATGGTGGGATGACTCATACAACTGGAGTGTTGCAATGGATGGCTATAAACTCTTCAGTAGGGGTAGGCAAGGAAGGAGAAGTGGTGGGGTAGCTCTGTATGTCAGGGAGTGTTTCGACTACCTAGAGCTGAATGATGGTGACAGTAGGGTTGAGTGTTTATGGTTAAGAATCAGGGGGAGGGGCAACAAGGCAGATATCCTGGTGGGAGTCTGTTATAGGCCACCCAACCAGGATGAAGAGACAGATGAAACATTCTACAAGCAGCAGGGAGAAGTCTCACAGTTGCTAGCTCTTGTTCTTGTGGGGGACTTCAACCTACCACGTCTGCTGGAAATACAGTGGAGAAGAAACAGCCTAGGAGGTTCCTGAAGCACGTGGAAGATAATTTACTGACACAGCTGGTCAGTGAGACAGCCAGGGGAGATGCCTCACTGGACCTGCTGTTTACAAACAGGGAAGGACTGGTGGGTGATGTGGTGGTCGGAGGATGTCTTGGGCACAGCGATCATGGGATGATACAGTTTTCCAGTTCTCAGAGAAGTGAGGAGGGGGGGTCAGCAGAACCACTCCCTCTGGACTTCTGGAAGGCTGACTTTGGCCTGTTTAAGAGCCTGGTTGACAGAGTCCCTTGGGAGATAGTCCTGAAGGGCAAAGGAGCCCAGAAAGGCTGAACATTACTCAACAAGGAAATCTTTAAAGGCACAGGAGCAGGCCATCCCCATGTGGCAAAAAACTAGCCGATGGGGAAGAAGATCAGCTTGGTTGTACAGGCAGCTTTAGCTGGAACTCAGGAAAAAAAGGAGAGAACATGTGCAGGACAATCAGGGGATCAGGCCCAGCCAGCATGGGTTGATGAAAGGCAGGTCCTGCTTGGCAAACCTGATCTTCTATGACAAGATGACCCACCTAGTGGATGACGGAAAGCCTGTGGATGTTGTCTACCTGGGCCTTAGTAAAGCCTTTGACACTGTCTTCCCCAGCATTCTTCACATTCTTCTGGAGAAACTGGCCGCTCATGGCTTGGATGGGTGTACTTCACACTGTGTAAAAAGCTGGCTGGACGGCAGATCCCAAAAGGTGGTAGTAAATGGAGTTACTGGCAGCTGGTCACAAGTGGTGTTCCCCAGGGCTCAGAACTGGTGCCAGTCCTGGTTGATATCTTTATCAATAGCCTGGATGAGAGGACTGAGTGCACGCTCAGTAAGTTGCAGACGACATCAAGTTGGGGGGCAGTGTTGATCTGCTGGAGGGCAGGAGGCTCTGCTGAGGGATCTGGGCAGGCTGGACCAATGGGATAAAGCCACCTGTATGAAGTTCAACAAGGCTCAGTGCTGGGTCCTGCACTTGAGTCACAACAACCCCATGCAGCACTACAGCCTTGGGGCAGAGCGGCTGGAAAGGTGCCTGGTGGGAAAGGTGCTGGGGGTGTTGGTTGACAACCAGCTGAATGAGCCAGCAGTGTGCCCAGGTGGCCAAGAAAGCCAACAGCAGCCTGGCTTGTATCCAAACCAGTGTGGCCAGCAGGACAAGAGCAGTGATGGTCCCCCTGAACTGGGCACTGGTGAGGTCACACCTCGAACACTGGGTTCAGCTTTGGGCCCCTCACTACAAGAGAGACATAGATGTGCTGAGGTGTGTCCAAAAAAGGGCAGCAGAGCCAGTGAAGGGTCTAGAGCACAAGTCTTATGAGGAGCGGCTGAGGGAACTGGGGTTGTTTAGTCCAGAAAAGAGGATGCTCAGGGGAGACCTTTATCACTCCCTACAGATACCTGACAGGAGGCTGTAGGCAGGTGGGGGTCAGTCTCTTCTCCCAGATAACAAGTGACAGGACGAGAGGAAACATCCTCAAGTTGCACCAGGGGAGGTTTAGACTGAATATTCGGAAAAATTTCTTCACTGAAAGGGTAGTGAAGCTTTGGAACAGGCTGCCCAGGGAGGTGGTGGAATCACCATCCCTGCAGGTGTTTAAAAAACATGTATATACGGTGCTTAGGGACATGGTTTAGTGGTGGACTCGGCAGTCCTGGGTTAATGGTTGGACTTGATCTCAAAGGTCTTTTCCAACCTAAATGATTCAATGATTCTATGAATAGTTTGATCTGATGTTTGTGGTAGGATCTTTTTTCATAATATACATGAAGAAACCATAATATCTAGGTATAACTGTGAAAATAGAGACTACATAATGTCTACATAACACAGCAGCATAATATGACTTTACCGTGAAATGGTATGATCACACTGAATTCAAAGCCTGCAACAGACTGACAATACAGGATCAGATCTTAGACTGGAAAAAAACTTACTGACGTAAAATGTACAGTAATTCAGATAAAAATCAAAAGTTCAGATTTCCTTTTTTTAGATTATCTATCATTGAGTGTATACAGAGTAATCTTTTTTGGTTTAGGTTATGCAGCATTGAATGTATAAACTTCACAGGAATGCCAAGATAAGCTTTCAGAGAAATGACCATGTGTCCATCTCATTTTGTCACCAGCTACACTTCTGATGAATTGAACGACAAAACTTCCCTTGAGTTCAGCAACACATATATACATTCTTAAGTCACTGTATTTCACTGTCTTTCATGGAATCGAGGTATAAATCAGCACCCATATTAAAAATCAGGTGGTTGGTTTCAGGGGTTTTTTTGGTTTGGGTTGTTGTTTTGTTGGGGGGGTTTGTGAGAAAAATGGGTATTAATGTACATCACCACTCCTAGAATATATTAGGTAAGTGGAAATAAGGCAATGACATTGCATCAGCAGGGAGCTCAGTTGCTCACTTCTCTGTGTTCATCTGATTGTCTCATGTGCGTTTTGGTTGTAGCAGCAGAAGTCCAACACGCAGGACTGACACTAGCACCAGCAAAACATTGAAGTACCCTGACCCAGAGGCTTTGCTGCAGCAAGGTACATGAGCAGGTGAACAATTCCACCTGTGTAAGTGGCACTAGTCATACAGTTTAAGTACAGAGCTGAACTGGGAGTCTGCAGTGAGATCCTCTACAGCCAAGTCTACCTTTTCTGGGTTTGCCACTTACCTAAATGTAAAAGTTAAATGTAAAAAGAGATGCTTAAAGTTATCTTCATGTACTCTCTGGTTTTGCACTCTGGAAGGTAGGGCTTGATGGTATAGGAAGGATTTTCCTTATAAGTCCACATTAAATTATTATTATTTTAAAAATATGTTATTTATAATGGTCATTTAATATGAAACTCATTTGGAAAATATTCTATGACCAGTTAAGCACTGAAAAATGCAACAAAGGTTGTCAAAAAAAGTGTGGAGTTTTTTTACGCAACTGAGTTGTTTGCTACCAAGCTTCAAATTTTATAACCTCCTTTCAAATGCAGTTTTCTGTGATGTTGATCCCTCTTGTTTAATAATGACAAGGATTCATAAATAAAACATCTATTATATCAGATAGCAGAACGCCACCTTCTGATAAACCCATGTAGTCTAAGAAAAGAAAAAATTACTCCAACTATACTCCACCAATGTAATGCTACTCTTTTTTCTAATTCATTATATTTTTCCAAATTATTATGTACTTCAAGAATTTTTTGTTGTACAGTGTACTCTACAGCATATTACTTGAAAGCTGCACATCCAAATTAATCAGCTGTTTCATTTGCAAATATATTCTTCCTTTCAAAGCCTGACTTCCAATGTGTAAAGCTGTCACCTCCCTAACATGCCGCTGCTGTGGCATGTGTAGTAATAGCATTGATAGTAATGAAGAGACATTTTTTGGAAAGACCCAAATAGACTCCATCTTCTGAAAAACAGGCACTACCTGCATTCAGTGCTTCCATTTAAAACAAAAAGTAAAATATCACAAGAGACGCAAAAGATGCAAAGCAGAGGTTACTGTACAAGCAAAAGACTGGCAGAGAATATTAAGTTTCTACAGAAATTAACATCAAAATTAGCATAGCCATGCTGTCTTTAAATTCTTTCCATTTCACAAAGTCGCGCTGAATTACATTGAGTTTTCGCTAAAGGCGCAGCTGGCACGTTATGGTTCCTGGGATGCAAATGCATATTAATGGCTGTTTGAAAAGGATAATAGTATATGAGAAGCTAATCAATGCATTCTCTTCCTCCTTTTCAGGAGGTTATCAATCTGTTCCCACACACGCTGCAGTTTTCTGTCTTGAAAACAGTTTTGAAAACCGTCCATTACAATATGAGGTCCAAATGCATGAACTCTTCATACATTAGCAAGCCTAGGGAAGGTCAGGACTCCTGATCACAGGGTCAGGACACTGTCTGCACAGGCCAGTGCAGGTGGACCTTAGAGATATTAAAATCATGACTAAGTTTCTCCAGGGTATTAGACAGACCAGCTGTATCAGAAGTGCTAGCATACTGTAAACTACCAGAAAAAAATCAATGCAATTACCCTGTAAAGAACCAGCAGCAACCAAAACCATATTTCAGTCTTCCACTTTACAAAATTAACCTTTGGAAATGGCTAGTGTCAGGCTTCACAGGCCAAGTTTAGTCATAAACAGCTGTGCGGGTCTTATATTTCTGCTGTAATCCTCCAGTAGTGATATATAGTATTTTTCTTCAATCTGCAGATACTGGAGATTGAAGGATAATGCTAAATGTCATTGTTGGAGTGATACAAAAGTCTCAGCTTCATTCTTTAAAAGAAAAAGAATTCTTGCAGATAGCTCACAAATTACTTGCATAAACCTTAGAAAAATACGAGTACGTGCTCATGACATTTGGGCTTCACTTTTGAAAGCCTGTTTGATGAGACTGCAAGTATTTGATTCAGAAAGCTCAGGCACAGAAATGGTTTCTAACTGTGCACGCAGGGCCAAAGGGCTGTAAGGGTTAGTTCATAGTAAAGCTGAACAAGAACGATCTTAAATGTAATTCAGCTTTAAAACAATGCCTTCTCAAAGAGGCTTCGCTCTCCTTTCTCAGGCTGGAGTAAATGCTCTAAGGTCAAGAGGCCACGACGCTTGTCAGTGCATTCAATGCACATGGAAAAGACATACTATTAAGGAAGAGCAGCTGATGTTTACCTGGGAGCCAACCCTCCCCTCTTCCACTTGTCCCCTTCCCCAATTTCAACATATTCTCTAATTAAGCATCAATACAATGCAATATAATTGATGTAGTAGTCGTTATCAGGAATTACCCATTCCCTGCCAAATCAGAGTGTACAGAAAGGGCTGTGTTTCAAATGGGTGAACTTAACTGCCCGATGGTCCCCAAGAGGGATGTACAAATAGATCAAGACATCACACACGCACAACTGATCTCAGCTCTGACACCAGCTTTTTGTCACTCCTTCATCCATCTTTGCTTACTAGGGTTAATGGTGGTTGGAGTCGACACCGGACAATTTAATAAATAAGAGCATTGGATGTGTTTCAAATGAAGCATACCAGAACACAGGATTTAGTGACATTTTGATTAAAGGTCCATACATAGCGAAGGCTTTTTATGAGGCAGCTGCTTAAAAGACAATCTACTTGAGTAAAAACAGAGCAGGGTAGCTGGTATCCCTTGGCAATTTGCTGTGAAACATTTGTTTGCTTCACAAAGATCTGATTCACAATCATTGCGCTTGCATGGTTGGTTGATTAAATCAGTATCTCTAGCAGTCATTACAGCGAGCAAAGGAAAAAAAGTCAATTGCTAAAGTAATGCCCCTCTGTGTTATGCAAAACAGATAAATCACAACAGTGTATTCCATTGCCTTTTCCAGCACCTCATCCTCTGTTTCCATTTCCCAATATAAAGTACTGGATTTTTAAAGTTACAGAGTCATAAATAGTATTTAATTAAGAAAAGTGTTAATCCAGAGCAGTGGTGATAGCTGTTCTGAAGGGAGTGCACTACTAACAGTTTAATAAACAACTGCAGATCCACTAATATTGATCTAGGAGAAGACTGCTTTGCTTTTGAAAAAAAAGAAAGAAAGAGAAGGGTATTCAAACAGAAACAACAACGGTAATTTGAATCTGATCATGCAAAGAACGCAAGCCACTCCTCCCCAGGCTGCCTCTCCCCGTGCTGTGATCTGCACTGTGACAAGCAAAGAGATGCCTTGGTTCCAACTTGGGCTATCAGAAGCAACTAAAAGAGTATTTAAAAGGCATAGATATGAAGTACTCAGGCAACAGAAAAGAGGAAAACGGGGAAAAAGGCCTGGCAAGCAGAGGAAATGTCAACTCTGGAGGGTCATGCTGCATTTATTTAGGCCTGGATGGGTGTCCGTAAGTAGAAGAGAGCAATAGCTGGCAGGGACAGAGAGTGAGAATGAAGGGACAGCTCTTATACCGCAAAAGCACAAACTAAAAGATTGAACTCCTTAATTTAGATAAATTTCAAAATTTTATTTTATTTATAAAATGCTACCCTAGGCAGTTTCTAAATTGCTCAGTGAAAAGGCTGTCAATATGATTAGAGAAAGATGAAGGAGCCTTTTAAACTAGGTGCAGTTTCTGCATTTCTCTTCATTGTCATGACTGTAATACAATTTTGCTGTGACAACATACCAGATTCCAAGGATACATTGAATGCCTCGACAGCTCTGAATATGTAACATTCCCCAGATGGAAGGGAAGGCAAAAACTTTAGTACAACTGTGTTCTCATGTTCACCATAAAGATAATTCTGAAACAGCAGAGCCATACCTTTGCCAGACACTCATTCACTGTCACAATCTGTACAATTTTCTTCTTCATAAGCATATTTTTCAAAATTTTCTTCTTACTTTTGTCTGAATCTGACATGTTAGGCTAGTAGTTTCTATATCAAAGTTCTTGCCTGTTCCATTGCATGCATGTTAAAATAAACTTCACAGCATGGTAAGGTGTGCGCCGTTGGCTTATTTCAAAATATCCTCTCACACTAGGTATTTCTAACGAATCAGTAGTACCTGAAACATCTTACACATGTGTAAGTCAAAATTGCCTGCAGCAAGCACTAACCCATTATCCAAATTTTGTCAGAGGTTCTAATTAGACTGCACAGAATAAAGGTCAGAGTCTTCTCCAGATAAAAACTGATTTGTTATGCTGTGACCATGAAGCCAGCTTTAAACGTAATGCCTGTCCCATTGCCCATCTCTTATATCTTAGTTATTAATGTTTCAGAGATACCTTGGAATGTCTCAGATTTTCTTTGTGGATTACAGGCATTATATTAGATGAATACAGCAGTGGTATCCAAACAGGACCAGATTCTTCAGTGCAGTTTGAATGACCACACCCTGATCAACCTCCTTTGAGCCATCTCCATGTGCCAAGAAGTAAGTTTCACTGAGCTGAGTCTTTTATGAATACAAATAGTTGTATTTCTCTCCCTCAACCATCTACACTAATGTCTTGTTTATTTAAGAGGCTGTTAAAGGACTGCATTCAAAAATCACAAGTCAGGCTTCAGATTCAAGAATGTGGTTTGAAATGTATTTGTGCCTAAATGTGATATTCACGATAATTTTATTTTACCTTTGCTTTATCTGGGTTATTTAATAGAGCTTACAATGGTCCTTTAAGTATTAGCCCAGCTTCAGGAGACAGTAAAGGCAACAAACCACTTCACTGATTTTGTTGTCTGAAAGTAAAGCAACAGTAACAGGCAGGTGCTTTATGTGCTGACAGTCAAAGTATGTTTATCTGGCACGAATTATGAGTGGTTTGTTTGACTCATATACCTTTAGTGTTCCGTTACATGATTAGCACTGTATACAGAGACTATATCCTCACTGTAACTTTACACAGTGCTTAGTGCTTGCAAGTACAAATGAAGTTTCTGAATGTTTTCCTAGCACAAGGCTGAGATATTTTTCAATGCCTAAAGGATCTGTGTACTCAACCTTCATTACATTAATGACAATCTGAGGGGTATTTGTGCAATCTGCTTTAGATTCTCGCTGTAGCTTTTCTAAACAGCTTCTTTGGAAGTTTCTGCCTCTTACCCTTGACTGCTCAGGGATGTCAAGTGCCTGTTGGGCTTTTGGAGCTGCAGCTAAGGATTGTATCATGGTACAGGAGCTTTCACCAGCATTTAAATCCCCATGGTTGTTTTGCAAAAGAAAACATTCCATCACTAAATTGTCAGCCTGCAAGGTCCCCCTTTTAAATTCAAGTGAGAGTTTGAGAATGGGCCAGTCTACCACATCTACAATACCTGATGTGTGTGGGTGTAGAAGAAGGTAAACAAAGACAGAGACATCTGACCATTCCCCATCTGCAGAATTATCACGTCCTTTTTTCTACTAGCAATCATGACTGCTGAAAGCTCTCTGGAAAGCATTCAGAGACCAACTGATCTTTAAAAGGCCCTTAGTCCACAACAAAGTAGCACAATCAAAATTTGATCCATTTATATCCGTTTCTAAGCATGTCCCTGAAACATAATCCCTTTTCTTTTAAAATACCAGAGTGCAGTGCCATGTGAGATCTGTTGCCTGCAGTACAACTGATGATACTTTAGATAAGAAGGATGAGATAGCTTTCAGTTTTACAAAGGTAACAGACCACTTTAATGAAAGTTTAGAATTTGTGTTTAATATTTAATCAACTTAATACTTTGATTTATGTAGGCTACTGTATAACCTCCAAAGGAAAGAGGAGAGTACTTTCACGGAAGAGCATTTGGGGAGAAAAATGTTGACATTTCTACTCAAGTTAAACTCCTAATTCTATATAAATCTTTTATAGTTCTTCTGTTTCTCTGAATAAATTACTCTCACATTGCAAATACAAAATCAGACATTTCTAAACTGTGGTTTATGATAAGCACTCACCATAAAACACTAGCTTCTCCTCATTTCCAGTATAAAACCAGCACTAGTATCAGACAACAGGAGAAGCAGTAACGCACCCACAATACCGGTCTATTGTCATGTTCTTCAACTGTGTAGAAATCCTTTATTGAGACAGCTAAAAGCAGTTCTTGATAAAATAAAACAAAATGGAAGCAAAACAATGATGTGCCAGGAAAAGGCCAAAGAAGAAGAGAGTAATAGATTTATGCACAAAAGTAATTAAATTCTTAACGGTGTCAGATTCGGATATCTACATCCTAAGTACACAGTGTCAGATGAAAGTGAGATGAAAGGTCTATGTTTATAAACTTTAATATCACAATACAAGGGTTTCCTCCATACACACTCTCTTTTTATAGTATACAGCATAATGAGATATTGAAAATGTGAATAAAAAATGTACTGTAAAAGTATCTGATGGCTATCGGCCTTTCTATACAAGCAAGGTGTTTGCAGCTCGGTTACCATATTCTTGACAACTGTTAAATACAAAATAATCAAGTAGCATGTTCTGGACTAGTAAGCTGTAAAACCTGTTGGTATTCACTGTCATGATAAGACTGCAGTATTTGCTCTTCTCCACTTCTGATGGGATACGTTGAAATTGTCTCTTGCTCCACCTAAAATTGTATATGCCTGAGCAAGTGCACATTTACTACATTGACTTTTGACTTTTACCATTTCCTTTCAAATGCCAATCCAAAAAGCATGTCAGTACAAGAAGAGTCACATCATCATTCACACAGTCCATTGGTAGTGGTCTTGGGGAGGGAAAGTGGGCAGATTGATTTTGTTCCCACAAGAAAAAAGTAAGTGACCTATGAAATGTGAAGCTGACCTTTTATTTGTTATCAGTCATCTGGACAAGTAAAAGGGACCACCCTCTTTGTTATGCTTATTGGCCTTTTGTCAACACTACATGTTCCAAATTGGTATTTTCTGAAAGGCTGAACAGATTACAAACGACCTGCCAAATCATAAAGAAAATCATGGCAAAACATGAAAAGAATCATCACCCTTGTCATGGGTTCACTAGACTTTTGGGCAATAAAGTGTGAGCAGAAATAGCTTAGTCCTGCAAAACTCTAACCTCTTCAAGCCCCTAATATCCAGAGAGAAGCAGCAAGCACAACCATCCAGACGCAGCTATAGCTCTCCACATCCACTCAGATACTCAGCACTCAGCCGATGCAGTAAAACAGGTATCTCATTCTACATTGCTTTGCACTACTTTTACACTGGTGTAAGTTAATTAGCTTTAGCAGCTTTCACAATAAGAGTTACATCACAATACAGAAAACAAGTCCTACTTCTCCGTTGTGAAAAACTGACACTATCCAACAAGGCATTTAAAATTTCAAAAGAAAAGCCAATGAACAGCTTTGTATGTGGCTATAGTTAAATTATAAGTCATTATTTCTTCCTAAAACCACCTGATAATGGATTAAGCAAGATGCTACCTGTTCCTTTCCAAGCTTGCCTCTCCCACAAGCACAGGACCACTCATTCAGAGACAACCAGTTCTCTAGTTTCCCCAGGTGCCATGTCACCTTTAGGCACTCCAGGCCAGTGGTCCCATGGACTGGTCATAACTGATGCCTGCAGAGCTGTGTCTACTCACACCTCCTCTAGGGAAATATTACTCACCTTGCACAGCCATAAAATTTAACACTGGATTACTCACACAGGGCTCTTTTTATTCATGGCACCATGCTAGCAAGCCTAACAACTGGCAAAGTGCTGAGGGTAGCTGTCTTGTAGCTTGAGTCCAAAGAATCTGAACTATGGCTCTATTTTATACACATTTACCAGGTTCCTCATGCATTAGCTCATGCATTCTTCCAGCAGTTCTCACCTTCTATCATATACACACCATTTAGTTCATTTTTTCAGCAATATGCTAAACACACTCAAGCTCCAGTTACTAGCAAATAGTACATTTTATTTGCGCTATGTATTTTCAAATGCCTATTTAGATGTTTCTTGGTCTGTACACCTTCTTCTACAGGTGGTTTCTGTAGACTCCTGTTGGTCCTTGATAGTCACTTCTGTGACTGTACACAGCCTACTTGATAGTTAAGTGTTTAAGTGCTTACTCAGCCATACACTCAAGCTCCCATTACTTAAGAGAGTTGCATATATTAGACTCAGTATTTTTTAGACTCAGGTAACACTGCTTTAGTCTTAAGCAAAGAAAAAATGGATGCTCCTACAAGTCCCTTTCAGCAAAATTCTTTTAATCCAGTTAAAACTCTTATTACAAATATTTTCACTGTTTAAGGACTTAAATAATATGATTCTTTTCACTGAACTCAATGAAGTCTATCTAAACAGAAAGAAAAGAGAAAAAAAAAGGAGTTATCAGTAGGTATTTCAAGAGCTGATTTTTACTTTTCAAAAAATAATTTTGAAAAGTTTAAAGCAAATTTACACATGTGCTCCAGGCAAAACCTGACCATTTTCATCCTCCCTAAAAAACTGTTTTAAACAAAGTGAAAGGAGAGACAATAACAAAACAAAAAAAAAACAAACAAAAAAAAGATACTAGAGAAACACTAAGCTGTTGTTGAAAGAAAGCATATAATTTCTGTGCTGTCTGTAGTGTAATTTTTTTTCAAGTAGCTCTGTTTCCAAAAGATGCTGAGCAGCTATAAAATATTTTCACTGTCCACTTTTACTGGTTATCTATCATCTTCATGATCACAATTACTTCCATGGCTCTATATAATCAATTACTTTAAGTAAAAACCCACTCTAACTCATGACACAAACACATTAAAATTGCATCACTTAATAAAGAAGCAGCTTGAGGAAAATCACAGCACATACCTGAAATGTTCAACATGGTCTTTGGATGTTAGCACTAAACAGCCAGAATTCCTTGCACCAGAATGAACACTTTACAGCATGGAGTAATGGCATCTGTAAATATGAAGCATGACATGCTGGAAGCATCTGAACAACAGTAATTGCAGCTTCTACTTGAAATTCTTTTGGGGAATTTGATGAGCTCCAGCTTCAGTACCACAATGAAAAATTGATACTTTAAGAACGGACGGGGGAATGGAATAATGAAGTAATGAAAGAAAGACTTCACGGGACTTGCTTTTTTCCTTCTTTATTGTGGGCCTGCTCCTCTACAAACACCAAGTGCCTGCTATAAAATGATAAATCTCTTCAAATCAAAACAATTTCAAAGAAATACAAAATAGAGGGATGGAGGGGGAAAAGGCTATGAAACCTTGCTGGGATTTTTCATCACTTTCAAAATGTTCACTGATGTCAGCAATGTCAGGATTTTACCAAGAAAAACAGTGGAGTTCAAAACCATCCTGAATAACATCACTGAAACGGAAGCTATGTTCATATTAGCAAACATTGTGGAACATCAGGAGCAAATCTGAGAAGCAAAGCATTTATGCTGAGGACCAAATGCCCAAAGCAGGTGCACTTGGGGCATTTTACTTTGGACTTCATTACAGTTTGGTCCTGTGGACTGGATGCCTGTGAGCAATTAGAGAATGTTAGTCGTGCTCCTGAAGCACAACTTCCAGTTGATTTTCACCTGGAATAAAATTTGTGTGCACCAAGATCACTCTGCAACGTGAATCCAATGTGTACATTCCTGACCTGAACTAAAACGCTAAACACCCCAGAATCTACAGCTAAACTTAGTAAGCTTTTGCAATAGTATTTATATTCCCTTTCTTTCAGTCACAATAACTCCAACAGTATTCCTTCTTCATTTACAAAAAACGTTCTTTTTAAACTGAGACCACTGTAAAATAGTTTGCAACATAAAGACATTATTTTTACGCTCATTTTATCCCTTTATCACTCTTTTTCATAATGATGGCCTACACTGCAATCACTCCATCAAATCATAAACAAAATGCATTCAGCTACTGGTAAGAACATGAAACATCAGAAAGGTTTGTCTCCAGTGCCAGAATTGCTGTGTGGTTCTGAGGTACTCACACGATAGTTTGGGATGAGGGTGCGTTGCCTACTTTGTCAATACATCAAGTACTATAAAAATAATTTTACAATGCGTATTTTTAATACTTGTTATCAATCTAAAAGGGAAAGTTCATTTATGTAGGTATCTATATAGATGGCTAATTTGTTCTTTTTATTGTCCTGTCTGCGTGGAAAATACGTTCTCCTTAGATTCCTTCCCTTTCTCAACATTCTCCTTGAACTAGGAGGCCTAAAATGGGTACTGTACTGCAGCTGCAGCCTCGCCACTGCTGGGAACATGTGCAAGAGTGATGGAGCGTACAGTACGAGTGGGATATGGGGTGAGTTTCAAACCAGTTCCGAGTTATAGCTGTGGTGTACCTGGGCATCAACGCTGTGCCTGTTGTGCACATCCAGTGTAGCTGGGCCATTAACCCCCTGAGCGGGCCAGGAACTCCTGCACTGACGGGACCATGGACTGATCTGAGGCAAAGGACTTACTTTAGCCAAGGTGAATGACTGAATCCCAGCCACCTCCACAGCAAAGTCACTAACTGGTGCAGGAGCTTTCCAAGTGGGAATTTTGGCCAGTCCTGAAGATTCCCCCAGGAAGCTCCTACTGTACCTGGATTGATTTGGATGTTTCTCTGCACTGATCAACATCCTTTGGGGTGAATCTGGCCAGACTCTCTCCTAGGTGGTTTCTGCTGCAGGTTTAACTGAATTGTACGTGGTAAGTTATTTTTAAACGTTCAGCAGAAACTGGTCCTGCAGCCTCTTGTACATAAGTCAATGTGTTAGGGGATGTTTTGTATGAACTTTAAGATCATTTTATAATGATGGATCCCATTTGCACTTAACTGGTCATGTAGGACACTGGCCACTGGATATAAGAATGCATCAGAAGAGTGCTCATTACAAAATTATAAAATACTTCTTACAGTTGCTTTTTCAAAGATATTGTAAATGTAATACAATTATATGCAGAAAAATAATAAATTACTTTGAATTTTAACTTTCAGTAACAAAAAAGTAAACACAGAATAAATGTTATTATTTTCACAGCAGTTTTAAACAGATAGCCTAGTTCTTTCAATGGGTGCATATGTGTGTATATGTAAATAGTAAATATCTGCATATACACACAAACATAACTTTACACAGAAGTCTTTTGCAATGATTCATGAATACATCAAATGATTAATTCCAAATACATTTTAGCAGTAGAAGAAAAACGTAACATTTACACAGTTCAAATTCATAGTTATTCTGGAAATTGTTTAGAAATAAATATGAGTAGTTAATGGATATAGCTCCACTATTTCCAATTCTCTAACCACTTTTAATATGAGTTTTTCTCTACTCTCATATTAAAAGGTATTTAGTGAATTAATGTCTTTATTTCTTTTTAATGTATTTTGAACCACTGCTGTAAACAAACTTGCATGAATATGGTGGGGTGGGGGGCAGGGGGGGATTTACATAAACATACCTTTTGACACATCACTCTGTCAGAGAACAAGGATCTGGTTTTTTGTATTACAATATTAAAAATCCATTTTAATACTTTCCTGTTCTTAACTTAGTCCTTAATCCTGCAAACTCTTCTGCATAACAAGCCTTGTGTAACCGAATGAAAACCACAAAACATAACAAGAAAAATTAACTTGCATCTTCCCATGTGGAACTGATTATGGAACTACTGATTCAATCTACAATTAATAGAGCAAAGAAAAGCAAGTATGGCAGCATCATTTTCCCTGCTCAAGCTAATAATTATGGCCAAATTTCTACTCCTCTTATCTGCACTGTGTATATCTACTCATCAGTTTACTGCTATTTTTTACTCATCCCATACACAATTTCCACCCAAGGCATAAAGGCATGACAAATCCAGTGCAAAGAAGAGCTATGTAGCAGGCATTAGAGATCTTCAATGCACACTGGAGAACAGATTTTTGTTACTGTTTCAAGTCTGCATTTTCTTATGTGGCTACAGATTATTATGATTAGCAACACTGCCATCTTGGAGCGCAGTCTGAGCTGTGATATACCGGCCTAATGGAGAGAAGGGAAGAAGAGCTTTAATACACTTTACAAGGACTAGCTGTACGAAGGTGTTGAAGTACACATAAAATTTCCTTTGCTATAAAAAACATTCTTAAGGCAATCTTTAACATGCTATTATAAAATTTGTATCTATATAAGAAATGAGAGTGGTGCTCCAAAAAGCTAGAACAGGTTCCATTCGTATTATAGCTAAAAAAATTTTGCCAGATAGGAAAGAACACAAAACCTGTAATTTATTATGATTTTCTTAATTTGCCTCCTGAAAAGAAAATGGACATTCCAACAGCCTTTAAATCAACTCAGGGACTTTAAGCATTATCAGCATCTACCACATCTAGCAGTGAGGAGAACCTACGGATGATTTTCATGTGAAGAACTTAAGAGCATGAAGAACTTAATCTCCTTGTCAGCAAAGTACTAAGAAAAAGACTGATG
>JAVJGI010000060.1:72943426-72970802 GCA_035590275.1 Ibycter americanus | reverse complement strand
TTTAACATGCTATTATAAAATTTGTATCTATATAAGAAATGAGAGTGGTGCTCCAAAAAGCTAGAACAGGTTCCATTTGTATTACAGCTAAAAAAACTTTGCCAGATAGGAAAGAACACAAAACGTGTAATTTATTATGATTTTCTTAATTTGCCTCCTGAAAAGAAAATGGACATTCCAACAGCCTTTAAATCAACACAGGGACTTGAAGCATTATCAGCATCTACCACATCTAGCAGTGAGGAGAACCTACAGCTGATTTTCATGTGAAGAACTTAAGAGCATGAAGAACTTAATCTCCTTGTCAGCAAAGTACTAAGAAAAAGACTGATGTCGTACAAGATTATCAAATTCGGATAATTAAGCAGATAAGGTGTGGTACAGGAAGGGTGGCTACTTGTATGAACAGGAGCCTGAGCATTACACTGAGTTCTGAGGCAATAAAATGGAGGCAAGCTTGAAGAAGGAAGCTTGGATAAGCATGACACACATGGGTAGTAACAAGCAGCTTGCTGAGTTGGAAGGATGCTGTTCTGGGGTTGTACAACATGCTACAGCACCAACTACTGCATTTTATCATAAGTAATTTACTTCTTCTGCAATAACGTGGAAACCCATAGACCACATTATCTGGCTACAAAAACAGAGAGCACACAGATCATCTCTGCAGCAACAAATCATGAGCAAAAGTGTGAACCTTCTTGGGAAAGTCTATGTTCTGTGCCTGCTTCCAGCTGGCTAGAGAAGAACCATTTCCACCCTAAAACCTGTGTTAGGATTGCCTTATGGGCAGGCTGTTACAGCCTGCCTGTCCACACGGTCTACTAGCCAGCACAGCACTGTGGCCAACATGGCTATCTACACGCTGGCTGTCAGATTGCTTAGTGTTCAAGCAAAGTGAACTTCTATTTGCCCACATATATAGTCACAGCCTAAGGAACACCTCAGTCATATCCAAAACTTTCATGTTTCCATCAGCTTTTTACACTTGGGGTGCAAAACAGAATTGCCATGTGTCAAGCATATGACACGCAGTCCATACTGACAGACCATATCCTTACGGGTGAATACCTGAATGGCTCTTGCAATACAATTGTCTCATAGCATTTCACCCTCTCAGCAAAGGATTTTGGACATCTAACAAGACAAAAAGAATCAAAATGACAGACACCAGCCACAAGGTAGATGTCAAGCAGCTAAGGGGAAAAAATACCACCACCCTAAAACCCAAGTGCTAATGCTTGCAAAGGGTTAGCTGAGAGCAGAGGTTTGGCCTTCAGGCTTACAGATTTTTTAATTCTTACTAGCATTTTCCATCTTGAGAAGTGATGCCTGGTTTAGTGAGGATATTTTATCCATTCCTGATGTTAGATAGAAACTCAGCAGGTTTTTTTGGTTAGTACACTAGAGTACAAAGGCGGGGGGGGTGGAGGGGAGAAAGTATCCTTCCAGAAATCTGCACCTCAAAGGAAGATAACCACTCTGCTAACAAATTACTCCACTAGAATCTCACCATATGTTGCTTGCACTGTACCTGTTGATATTTAGGCTTCAGGCAGCAGCAGAGAAAATTTAGAGAATCTCGACGCTGCAGCAGAGGTGTAAACCTTTTTTTTAAAGATCGTATTTAAGAAGCTGACCTTCAGGAAATTGCCTGGCACATATGCTCACCTCCATGCAGTGTGGTCAACTCTTCTGGCAAGCCAGAGTCCTGAGGCTGAAATATTACTGAGGGAGGAATGACAGAACTTCAGGAATATTATGACTTTTTTCTTTCTCTCTAGAACCTGTGCCAGTGTTTCACCTGTCATGGGAACATCACCCTCTACTCATTCAGTTTTGTCTTACTGGCATCAATCCCAAAGGGCTTGTAGTTCAACCAGCTCAGAAACCAGCAGCTTCTTGATCGGTGAAGAGTAACATCATGACTCTCTCATATTGGCCCTGCCAATATCCCACAGCCTTTGGCCTGAGAAATCATTTCTTGAGGCAAAGGGACATTCAGATTACAATGCTGTGCACTCCTTAGTCTACCTACTGAGAGAATCGTGCTATGCCCTCCAGGTCTAGTGGCATCCATTCTGGTATGGGACTGACGGAGTTAATGCAGACCTCCCGGTTATCACTACTGCTGGGTGGAATCAAGCAGGGATTTAGCACAAGGACAAAGAAAGTTGTGATTCCCAGGGACAATATACCTCCATGCCATATGACACAGCCAAATCTTCCATCCTCATCACATTAAGAAGAGTAACATGCTCTCTACTGCACTTAGGGAATCGCTCTGAACTTTTGTCCTTTCAACCAGTGATGTACAGGAATTTTTCTACAAGTGACAGATCAGTTTGCTTGGGAAAATGCCAGGAAAATTCATTAGCACATTGCAGAAAACCATGCAGTACCTGGGCACAGATTTCTTGAAAGCCCTTGCACAGAGACATTTCTGACGGTAGGTTTGGTTTAAAAATTTTTCCCAAGCCCTTCATACACAAATAATATTTATTCATCAAAGATAACGAAGAATTATAAAAAACAATTCCTCAGCTTTAAATAACATTGAAAAAATAAAAACTGTTATGTTTTAAAATCTTACACTTTCTTTAAAAAGTTACTGCTAATTCCTTTCCAGTCTCATTCCTTTTTTATTTGTCCTTCCCAGTTATGGTCTACTATATGCAATGTAAAGTAAAACATAACAGTTTTAAGAGCAGTTTGAGTCTGAGAAGTTTGTCAGAAATGGCCTTTTCCTATTTATCATTTTAAAATAGGTAATTGTTTGCCTTCAAATGTCATCCTGGATTGACAGGTTTTGTTTAGTTTTTTCTTTTTTTTTCTGTAAGGGAAGAAACCTGAAAACTGAACTGGGAGAGATAGTTGGAGAGGTCTAGACAGATAAAAAAATTCATAACAGAATTCTCTGGACAGCAAAGTAATTTTTTCAATTTACTGTTACACAACAGTTTAACTACTGTGCCAGTTGCTACAAAAGCTACCAATTTCATTATATTACCAGAAAATAAGACATATTGTTTCTGCTTATTTACACTCTGTAATTCCACATCATGACAAGGAAATTATTCATCTTGCTGTCTGAAAAGGTTTCAGTCTTTACTATGATTTCTAATTCCCAGAATTAACCGTCTTTTCTTAGGGAGTTTAGCTTGTGTCTTATACATTTAATGCATCCCTTCTATAGAGCCCTATGGTCAAAGTCAAGACACATTCACAAGCTAGGTCTTTATGAATCCCAGGACACTCCAAACTTGTACTATCATTCTGAAAAGGACATATATAAGAAGCTTCTGTAAGACTGGGTGATAGACAAAAGAAAACCTTCTCATAAAATACAGAAAGAAAAAAAAGGGGGGATAAATAGGGGCATTATGGTGCTCAGGCTCCAACAGACTGAAGAACAGTCAGGAAAGATTATTTGCCTCTTCTCTTTCAGCCTCTTCAACACAAGACTGGCCTGAAAAACTATTCTTATTTAAAGAGGATGAATGGAAATAAAATGCCTACTCCATGTAGCTAATCACTGCTCTCTTCATCCTTTTAGTCTGAGTCCTTACTGAATTCTGTCCTTCAACTGGTCAGGAAAATCTCTACTGATATGTAATCCCAGAGCTGGAAGAGAGGTCATGTGCTCACAGTAGAAATTACTGTGTGAGGTGTCGCATTAACCAGAAGGTCAAAATAGGTGATCACACTAATCTATGGTCTAGATCACCATACTACTTGCTGCAAGTCTGAACAGCTTGCTGGTTCTCGTATTTTAAGTTCTTTATCATTTTTCCAGGAAAGAACAGAAGTAAGGTCATATGATTATGAACTCTAGGGCATATATCTCCGGCATATAGAGTCTACTTGGCAACATTTCACCATCACACCATAAATACATCATGAATGGATTTCATTCCATCCTCCAAGAAAGTTATTATAGGGTCGTTGTGATGATAGTATAATCACGGTTATGAAATATATGCATCACAAATCTTCACCTACAACCAGCTCTTACCCCATTGAGCTCACATGGAAGACATGGCCCAAGCAGAAAATAGTCACCTGCACTCTGTTACTGTTGTTATCCTTATTGTTGTTTTGTGACAAAGTCAGACTCGTGGACCATAAGCCATATTGCTACCCTCTGCATGCAGTTATGCCATCTGTGTGTTATGGCCAGGGTACCCCATTTCACACATAACTCACAAAACACCAAACGTAAGATAATACAGGTGGATAAGAGAGTTTAAGAAAACAGCAAGGCAATATTGCTGCACGTACCAGGTAATCCTCGCAGCACATCACCAGACTAACCACTGTCAAGTCTGCTGATGAATCAGAGTAAATGAGAAGTTAAAAACAAACCTGAAGAGGAAAAAGAAACACTGCCCATTAAGATGTTTACAGATAGACTCTCTCTCAAGAATATGGACACAGATAGACTCTCTTTCTAGAATACGGACAACAGAGGAGAAAATACTGTTGAAAATTTTAAAAGGTGGCTGACAGCAATTATCATCACACACTAAACAGAAATAGAAACTATCTTTTCTGCAGAACAAACTAGCCAAGCCGGAAGGGCCAGCTGTAATGTCTTGTTTGAATATGGATAAAGTAACAGTCTTACATTTTCAGTTTTTCCTCCCTTCTGCAAATACTCCTTTGAATTCAGGCTTTCCCTGAGCACAGTCCAAATAAAGGCAGAGTCAAAACTTCAGTATTTGGCCCTCAGCAGACTGCTGTGGCCAGGGAAGAGCAAAAAGCAATCTATTCACCTTTGAGGGCTTTTGTTATTAAACTGCAATGACTCTCCTACAGCTATGAAATGTTGTTGCTTCCTAACAGCATAAGGGTCTATATCTCCTGGGAACAAGGAGCAGTGCTTACACAGTCAAAGCCTTTCCTGCTTCTCACTCCAACACCCCAGCGACCAGGCTGGGGCTGCACAGGAAGCTGGGAGGGGACATAGCCAGGACAGCTGACCTCAACTGACCCAAGGGATATTCCGTACCATATGTCACGCTCAGCATGCAAAGCTAGGGGAATAAGAAGGAAGAGGAGGATGTTTGGAATGATGGCGCTTGTCTTCCCAAGTCACCGTTACATGTGACAGAGCCCTGCTCTCCTGGGGATGGCTGAGGACTGCCTGCCCGTGGGAAGTGGTGAATGAATTCCTTGTTTTGTTTTGCTTGTGCTTGTGGCTTTTGCGTTACCTATTAAATTCTCTTTATCTCAACCCACAAGTTGCCTCACTTGTACACTTCCAGTTCTCTCCCCATCCCGCCAGGAGCAGGGGGAGTGAGCAAGCAGCTGTGTGGGGCTTAGCTGCCAGCTGGGGTTAAACCATGACAATAATTTTCACAGATTCCAAGGCTGTCCCTTCAGAGCTCTAAAATATATGCTGTCTGGACCTGCACATTTACAGACTGTGTAAGTCTAACTAACTAATGCTTGGTTATGCTTCCTTGGGGATATGCAAAGGTGACAGTTTGACAACTGCTTAGGGATAACGAAGTTCAAATGTTCTGAGGTTGGAGACATGGATTTTGGCTGATGAAAACTGAGTAGTCATCTTTTCCATTAAGCCACGGTCTTAAAGATAAACCTCACAACATTAAAATCAAAAGAGTTGGAATTTGCATTTAGTTTTGCACGATGTTGTTTGAACAAGTTCTTTTTAAGTTTTGCTGCTGTAGGTCCTGTACTTTCCTGTTCTTTTTTTATCCTATTTTACCATTACTTTGACATTTTCCAAGTACGGATCTGAATTCTTTTGTATGCCTCCACTGCTGTGATAATGTGTTGTTATCCCCTTTCCTTCCTCCCTTTTTCCCCATTTCTCACATTTTTTTTCTGAACAGTCTTTTGAGACACGCAAGTTTCAGACATGCAACTGTAACGTCTACTATTTTTAAAGAATCATTGACTATTAAAATCTGTGTGACAAATGTGACCTTCAGGATAAATTTCCAAATCCAGAAAAAGAAAATGTATATTAAAAAAAAAAAAATTAGTCGCATTTATGGTTCAGTCATTCGATAAACATGATTTTTATAATAATTTCTACCATAGCAGAACATTCATGTAAAAATCCTCTTGAATTCTGTACTACAAAAAATCCAAATGCTACTGTATAATGGTTAAATCTTCAATTAATCTATTGAGCTGCTCAGATTGAGGTAGGATTTTAGTCTGACAAAGCTCCTGCCACATTTTTTGCATGGGATTTTACTTTCAAGAGAAATCTTTTGATATGTAAATTTATTACTAGATCCAGGCTCAAACTGCAAGCAGATCAGATGAGTTACTATCTTAACAGTTTGCCACTAATCTCATTATATTTATTACATTTTGTTAGAAATCAACCTCCACATTCACTTGACTGGACTTCATAGCCACATACCAGTTTTGATCCATGAGACACTGTCACGAATTTAGCAGCAGTAGCACAGTCCAAGAAGAATTGCCAAGACCACTGCATGCCTGAGGAAGATGACAAGCTGAGAGAGTGAATAAATCCAGAACCAGGTACCAGAACACTAGTTTTATGATCAACTGTCTTCCAGTGTAAATGGAGCAGAGTGCTGCTTCTTGGTTTTATTTATCTGTGGAGAAAAGGTGCTTAATCTTTCCAGTTGCTGAAAGACAAGGAGAGGTTTCAGAGCAAATGTGGCAGCTTGTATGGGAATCTCTCTGTTCAGTAACACCTGAATCACATTGTTCCTGATAGGGCAACTGATTTTACTCACTACAAAGGAAAGCTTGTGTCATAAATACACTTTGTGGTGAACTTTTTAAACGTTGGTCATAATGGAATTGGAGAGGATAAATATTTTGATATGTACAGATACTAGTCTATGAAACGTATTGCCTACTACTTTAAAATCTCAGTGCCTTGCAATCTGAAATTAATTCAGCATCCCTGCATCATAAAAGGTGACAACAACTTGCAGTTCGGAAAAGAGACTCAAGGAAACCAAGTGCCAGCCTTAGGCTCCAGAAGAAACGCTTGGTTCTTGGGTCTCTGCAGATTTAGGCAGTTGCCATTACCCCTTCCTTGCAGAAAGAGGGAAGAAATATGTCCTGACAGCACAAAGAAGCGCAATGGCTTTTTGTCATTATGCCCGATGTCAGAGCTGGGCAAGAGCAGCAGCTGAGAAATTCAACTTTGTACGTCACATGCTAGTTCAGGAATGAATCGTATCTGCCAGCTTCCTTTCCCGGCTAAGTTGCATGGCAAATGCACTGAGGACACAGCCAAGGTTCGTCCCATCTCACGCCTCCACCAGTTTACGTCCCTTGTGCAGGAGAAGGGACCAGTGCAGGGAGGAACAGACAGCCTGCTGCAGCAGCAGAATCACAGTCTGGCCGGATGGAGTTAGATCGCATCTACAAGAGGTGACAGAGCACATTAAAAAGAAGGAAAAAGAAAGGGAGAGACAGCTAGTGACATCCTCCAGCAAGTATTTTGGAATGCTTCCAGCCATCCTTCAAAGGTGGCCATATGCATGTCAGATACCGCAGTTGCTTCTCACAGCTGCACTGGGATTGCTCTCCACCAACACTCACAACACTTGCACCATGTCCAGGACTGACACTTTGCTCTTGAAAGACTCAAGAATTACTGTGGGGCTGGCGGCCCCTAAAACTAATACTTTTATCGATGCTAGAAAGCATGGATGGAAACAGCTAGCTGAGGAAGTTAGCACAAGCCCTGCCCACATTGCTGTTCTCCAACGTGTATTTCAGTCCCTCTAGTCGTCAGGCTGACACTTTGACAAGCGGTAAATGTCTCCTGATGAAAACCATTAAAAACGTGGTGACTGTTTATAAAGTGCTATGTTTTGGCATGTCGCCCTAAGCCACACTGTATCAACACAGCTCCAGAAGAGATCCTCTTTGGGGCTCTTGCTGGAACTAGGTATAGAAAAATTTCTGACACCTCTTTAAAAGTTGAATGTGCAACACCAAAAGGTAACACATAAAGTGCAGTGAACACAAAGCTGTGCTGTCTTGCCACCCTTTTTCAGCTGTCCTTTGAGAGCTACACAGTTCTGGATTGCAAGGGCTGCAGATCCAGGCAGTTCTTATACGGGCTGTAAAACTAGGTGAAATACCTTAACTGTCTGTTGCCTGCTGCAACATAATGACGTATAAGCGAACAAATCTTCCACAAAGGACACACATAAGAAGCAGCATTTTTGCTGCTGTGTGATTAGTGTTAAGAATCTACATTCTTCATGTGAAAAGAGCATACAAATAGTGAAAATATGGAAGTTACTTGTATTTTTATCATTAGATTCTTTGCAATTTCAGAAATCTAGATTACATT
This sequence comes from Ibycter americanus, assembly GCA_035590275.1. Classification (NCBI taxonomy): domain Eukaryota; kingdom Metazoa; phylum Chordata; class Aves; order Falconiformes; family Falconidae; genus Ibycter; species Ibycter americanus. The sequence continues at coordinate 72,962,470 of JAVJGI010000060.1, read as the reverse complement.
CCTTGATTAAACAACCCTATATCAGTTTGAGCACCAGTGATTCATAAGATCTTACAAACATCTGTTTACAAGGACTAATTGCAAAACTGGGATCCTCACTCAAGCTGTTACACTGCCCGGTGGCAACGCCCTCCTAGCAAAAGTCCCTTTAATTCTCCCCATCCCATCCATACAGTTGGAAGATATGTAAACAAAACATACTTGTTTGGACAAGTCACAGGTGGGAATCTCCCTATAAGTGCCCCACTAAAGACTTTGCAGAGCCATAGCTCTGGCATATGTATTTTTCCCTTGAGAGGAACATGCTGCTTGAGGATTTGCCATACCTGTGCTTTGGCCACCGAGGAATTAATTCATGAATTAGACATGGGATGACTGCGGTCAGGGGAGTTTGCAAGCAGGGTGATAAGTATAAGGGCTATCAATGGTTTCAGGTGCACAGCTACCCGGGACAAAGAGCACTTTCCTGTGGGGTTCTCTCTTTCCTTAACTCGTGAAAGCAGAGCCCATAAAGTTAATGCATGTTTCAGTTTGTTCTGCATTTCTGTCTGTGGCTGATGGGTTTACAGCTGCCCTGGTGTTGACACTTGGGTTTAACACCATATACTACACACACTGGTTTCCCCAGGACAGGAGCAAGCAGGTGTCAATTATAACTGATGCCTGCATTTCTAGTGAAGTCTTCCCTGAAAAATAGACAAGGCAGTCTCTCCTGGAAAGTTTTGCTGGGGAGACCATACTTTATGCTGCATTTCAGATTTCATGGCCTATATGAATAAAGACTCACAGGAGAAAACTATGAACCTATACCAGACCTGCTATGCCTTTTGCAGCCTATACCACTGACACCTTCTATCCTGGTACAGCCATTGGATCAACACTGGCTCTCCAACACCCAGGGAGCGGGATGGCACAGCTGTTGCCACTCTTTGCCACAATAAGGGACACTTGAGTAGTTCCTGCCCTCTGACCATCATTTGGTGAAAAATGCCGTGCTCGGGTACATCACTGTCAAAGAATTAGGCTACATGTTCTGAACAAATTTGGAGATAAGTACTCAAAAGGCCTGGGTCTATAAAGTGTTTGCAAAAAGCACACATAATCAGACTATATGCAAACATCTCTTAATGAAGATTACAATTTTAATTTGTAGGACCTGTTTTCCTGAAATACTGACCCTGTCATTTTCTTAGCGGAAGTATGTGAGTACCATGTAAGAACAATAGCTTTACAAAGAAAAAAGAGAGGTATCAGAAGAGATATCAGAAGAGATATAGGGTAGGTTTTTTCATTACAAAATAATTTTCATAACATCTAAAGTAGTCTCAATCTTCAGCACAAAGAGAAACATTTAGAAATATGAATCTTTTAAAATGATACTTTTTTTCCCAAAGGAAAGGAAAATGGGAGGCATATGTCCGACCTACAGGTTCTGAGATCCTGTAAATCCTAAGCCAGAAATGACAGAAAAGATGATACTATGTAATTGCCACGGCGTAGGTTTGCACTCAGACATGAGGTTCACAGTTCTTCCTTGCTTCTTAAAACCGCCATCCTGCCCATCTGTTTTCTGAACCTTACTTTGACAGCACTGAATTTGGCCTCTTCCATGTAACTCTTGCCATGAAGAAACCTAGTTCACAGGATACAAACCCAAAACATCGCTGCACCAAGAGTATGGGAATAACGCCTCATATGAGGATTTTGTTCATCATTACCTTCAAAAGCAGCGACTAGAATTCAAAAATTACGACATATATTATGTTCACTTTAACAAATAAAATACTTGATGTCCCCACAAGGTCTGGAATTGCTTAAATACAAATTCTAATAATATAAGTACTATCAAACAAGAGTGGAGAAAACCTTTTAAAAACTTTCCAGCCCTTTGAAAGGTAAACACTTTGTTTGCTTAAGGGACTACCATACAGCTTGAGAGGATAATTCTTATACAGCACATAACATACAAGATCTCCATTATTTATACAGCTAGCTGTTAGTCACAAGTCTGTGTTGAAAACAGTGAAGGGCTCTTTCTCTCTGTGGGAAAATCATAACCGACTGTGCTTTTTTTCAAGATTTATACTTCCTATCTGTAACTCTGCTGTCTGAAAATGCTTGAGGTTTGTGCATCACCCAACGACTGCTCTTGCCGGGCTCTAACGACTAGCACAGAAAGGGGAGAGAAAACCTACCCTGTGCCCAAAATGCGCACATACAGAAGTATCAGTTCAGAAGCTACTTCAGCATAGGATATTATGAACTCTGCTTCTAGAATTCCTCCTCTCTTTATTTGGACAAACGTGTATTTGTATCACTATCATCACTGCAAACCACTCCTACCTAATGATACAGATCCCCAGTGGTTCTTTTCGTTCCATATATTTGCACTTCAAGCACAATATTACCAAGCATGTAACACAATCAGTGGGTCTATTTTTATTAACACTCTTAGTCATTCTGCTCACAAAGTACCCTTACATCCTCTTGGTAACCTTCTTACATCCTTAATCCAGTTACAGGCACTACTTCTTATCCCCAGCTTCATCCCAGTAAATAGACTGATAGATGGATAGAAAGATCAAAAGATCAACTGATAGATAGGTAGGGAGATAAAAAAAAAAAAAGGTTTTCATTAAGAAAGTAGTTTCGTCACCCTCACAATCTAAATGTTTGGGGTTTTTTCCTTATCTTTTGCTAGTAGCAGTTTTAGTATGACTTTTCCTGAACAAACACTACCTTCTGCTTCATGTAACTTTAAGATGTAAGACACAAGAAAGGAAATATTTTCACATAATCCTGATATGGACCTGATTTAATGCCTGTGGAGTTCAATGGAAAAATCTTCTGACCTAATTTTTTATTCTCTTTAGAAAACATATCTAGACGATGAAAACACAAAGGTGAAAGTAGAGTAGTACATGGATTTTGTCCTGGATAAAGGGTGAAGAACAACTGTGTGGACATACAGCCACAACACTGCTCCCGTATGTTGCAACTAAAGGACAATGCTCATGAGAGAAGACTACCACCTCTTCTGTCTAAAAAACATCAGTCTGGCAAAATCAATTCAGCAGAAAAGTTCTTCCCACTGTATTCAGAGAACTATAAGCCAAAGGCAGACAGATTCTAGCCAGACCACTAGCCAACTAGAAAAAAACATAGTGTTACACTGAAAAATAAAATTGGGAGGGCTGAGAGGAGAATAAACTTCCAATTATTAGATACACAAGCATTTTTAAAAAAGCAGTTCTGCCTTCCAGCCTGGTGGCTCACACCTCAGCAAAGGTATGTTTGCCTACCATAGTAGCCCCTGGGTTGCAGCTAAAGCTGTGCTCAGGTAGCTGCATTATCACCTTACGGCAATTCTGGTTTGCTCCCTTGGTAAGTCACAGTCAGATCACATGAGTTCACGCTGAAGAATATTCAGTTTCCCTTGAACCCAAAAACTCAAGCTCATAACCAAAACTACTAGGATTCAGCGGGTTCAAGTTCTGATCTGTGAAATGTAAAAGAGCTTCCACCCAGAAGGTACATTAGATGTTCGGATTTTCAAGTATAAAGTTTGAGACTATCTGTATTGAAAAAGTTAGACCTATACCAGTATTGCTTGTCTCAAACCTGAGAAAGCATCCTTTTCTTGGAAACATCTTCTACTGTAAACCATTTTTTCCTTTTCTCAGGACCAGCGTTGCTATTTTACCTAGCAGCCCTCTTCCTTCTTTCTGGGGATTTGAATCACTTTCCATCAGCCACCGAAGATGTCCCAGACCTGGCAGAAGCATGCCATAAAATACACCAATTTATAAAACAGTAAAAAAAGAAATAGAGGAACAGGTTGTTTCTCATGGCTGGGTATAGGGAGAACAGGTTAACAAAAATAAAATCTTACATAAGCATAACAAACCCATGCTATATTTTGGGTTTTCACAACCAGACAGACCACATGTAACCACTACAACTATCATGAAAAAAGCACTACTGCCTTTCTGAGCCACACAAAGGCCCTGACTTCACTTGTGTTCCTCTGTTTAACACAATGTTTAATATCCTAGAAGTGTATTACAATCATAAAAAATAAAAATCAAAGCAAATCAGTATCAAAAAGGTTATGGCATGCATCTCACTTGTCACAATTAAATACTGAATTTTAGGATCTTTTTCTTTTCTCTGTAGACTGAAAAAATTATATGAATATTAATGGAAACTGGCAACAAGAAAGAGAAAATGCGAGACACCTGCTTACAGGCTAATACAAAATGTGTAAGCTGTCTTTAATGTAGTGACGCAGCTGGGTGGTTTTTTTCCCAAATATCCTTATTAGAACTGTTTACAAGGTTAATATATTAAATTTGGCCAATTAGTCTTTAAGTCTTTAAGAATCAGTGTTGTGCTGACCTCAACGGAAGCATAAATAGGTATACACGATGAGAAACATCACTCTGTGTTAAAAATACTTTTATTGAGCACTATAAACATTCAGTACCAGAACAACTGCATTTCCCACCACACGCCTAATTTCTGTGTATAGCAAAGTAAACCCCAGCTAATCAGTACACTTGCAGTTAAGACTCTTCTCCTGAGGAAAAATAAACAGGAAAAGTGTAGTTATTTATGTCTGAAAGCATGTTCCTTCATCTAAAAACTGGAGACTGTACTTATACCTAGTGTCAGTGTTTTCCCCAATGAGATATTGCACCATTAACTAAACTGCTATAATATGGGAGCTCTTTAGAAAGCATTTTTCTCTCCTTTCCATCACAACAGCCATTCCTGACAACTATAATTTCTGAGACATGCTCACTTGTGGTATTCTTCACACTATAGAATAACCTGGTTTGCTAATAATTTTAAAGAAAGCTTGTCATTGAATAAATTTATAAACATTTAACAGAAACATCCTTCTGGAGCTTAGCTGGTGAAAAGAAATGCTAAATCAGTGCTTGCTGATTGCTGAAGCCAGCTGATGGGTGGCTTCTATATTTAGGATCCTCCTTACACCTGTCAAGAGACAGAGAGAGACAGCCAGCGAGAAAGAGTGTGCACCACAGGAAGCAATCCAAAGACCCATCTCTTGTAGCAAGGAGCTAAAAATAAAAGCAACAAAGAGCAATAAAGAAAACAGAGCAAAATCTTATTATTTATATTACCCCGCTGCTCTGTGACATGCTGTCAGCAAGCGTTCCGAACAGGGTATGGACCTCATTAGTTATCAGCAACTACGGCTTCCCGCAGGAAGCCACAGCGACACTCAAAGCTGGATACAGTCCAACTGTGTCAAACCTGTGCTCCTCAGGTGGATCCCTTTCCCTGCCGCTCCTTAGCTGAAAGCATGAGGCCTTTGCAGCAGCATTTTCATTCCAGAGTGAACTCCAGCAAATATTCATTCCCGCGCTTAGCAATGTCACTGGAAATGGGCTTTCCAGCTTTGACTGGCATCTGTCTGAGTTCAGGCTGCTCTCCATTTGCTAATCTGACAGCACTTCTCTCTATACTGATGATTGGTAGGTATGTATGTGAACGTAACAAAAGGAAAATCACATGGGTTTCTTTAAATAACACCATGCAACCAATTAATAAAACAATCCTATTGTAAAGGTTTCAGGTCCCTTTCTTTGTTTTAAACAGAATAACAGAGTACTGCATTAAAAATGGAAGGGCATCCAGCTGCAAAAGGAGCTTTCTTTCAACACAGGGATGCTGCCTTCCTCCCACCTGAGGTACACCATTCCTTTCAAATCCTTGATGTCCCAGTAAGCAGAAGTATTTGGCTATACACAGATTAGGGATAAAGAAATAGCACTGCTGAGGAAGTATGGAAAATCATTCTATTTAAATTTACGCACATACCCCTTTCTAAATGCTACATGGCAATTCCTAAACAAAGAAATGGAATTTCACTCCACCTTCCCTGACTCATATCATAACAATCCAAGTAACCTTTTAAATAATATCTGATTCACCACCAGACTCCCTGCATTCTTTTTCAGAAAAGGAAATGAAATGGTCTTCAAGTATTCCCCAGTGTTCAACAAACTGTATCTATTCCCGTTCAAGCTTAATTTAAGTTTCAGTAACTATTACTTTCTCAGAAAGCAAACAAAAAAGCCTTTTTTTCCAATCAACCGCTGATGAAATGCACATTTATTTGTTAAAAATTAATGACGTGTATATTTGGGAGAGAGAAAATGCTCAGTCTTCATGGAAGATGTTAAATACTCAGAAATATGGATGTTTCAGTTTGCACACACAGCACAGACAGCAACTGCAAAAATACCTCTGAATCTTCTCAAAAGTAACCCTAGTTATTTCCCTACCAGCTAGTTTTAATCACTAGTCAGTTGTTACACTTAGTTCATCTGGTGAGTGTACATAACTAATGCTTATGTAAATATTAACTTTAATTATACAAAGGCAAGAGGCAAATGAATATAAAAACACGTGGATGATAATGAACTTACATGCAGCTCAATAAAGAACTAAGGGCACGCAGAGAAAATTTGTATATGACCAACACATGCATGCAGTAGTTCCATGTACCTTAATGTCACAGAAATAACTTCAAACTGCATAGGGCAAAATTATGGTTTTACTGATGCCAACATGAATTTTGCAATCTATGTGCATGTAGATTTCTGCCATAGTTTGAAAGACAGAGGATTAAATGATTCAATACTTGCTGGAAATCAGATCCAGAGCAAGTTGTTGTGCCTGGCTTGATGCAGAGCAGTAATGACATGCATAGTGCAGACCGATCAGCTAAGGCAAAGATAATCATGTGATATGCCTAAGGTCACACAGTTACTAGCAGTTTAAAAAAGGACTTTATAAATTGAAGTTTGAAGTGTAGTTTATATTTGTTAAAAGCTTAGTGCTTTTTTCTTTGGATGTTGTGTAGATTAACATCCACTTGCAATTCTGCAGTTACAGAATGTCCTATTAGTTATTACCACACATCATAATGGGGAAGTACAATACTGCTGCAGAGTGTATAAGGCAAAGCATGTATCAACAGTTAAAACATATCGCATGCTACTCCGATCAAAACCAATGCAACCTCAGTGTACTCACACAAAGGATGTCAGCCTGAAGAGCTGTCAAAAATTCACTGAAGCCAAGATACAGAAATTTAAGTCTCTGTCTGAAGACAGAATGGGACCATACTAGATGTACTGTAATAAATCAATGCATCTAGGTCCTATAATAAGCTCACTGTGCCCAATCCTACAAATACTTTTTTACTATTTGTAGCATAACTGAACTATCCAGAAATAGTCACATGCAAAAACATCTGCAGGACAAGAATGATAAGACAGATCTATGAAGTTTAATGAAGTCCTAAAGAGCGACAACATACATTTACAAAGGACTAAGAGCCTTGTACTAAGTATTGGGCAAACTATTGTTCCGTCCTATGTATAACTAATGGTGTCACCTATGGCAGAGGTTATACCATTCTCTTGGGTACTAAATCAAATAACCATTTAACGCCTGCCTGCATTACAAGTATGTCTGTCCTACATTGCTAACAGCAATGAACACATAGGAGAAGAAATTACAGAAAGTGATTTGGCTGTCTTGCATCATGTTAGAAGTGCACACACATTAGTATACATAATATTACCCCTGCCATTATTTGTTCTTCTACAGGTATTATCAGAGGAAAACCCTCAGGAGACATAAACTATATTGCTTTATCATTACTAGGGATGCTGTTTCCATGCCAAACTTTCTAAGAATCTCTGCCTCATAAGCTTCTGTCATACCGAATCCATAACAATATGGGGTTTGTTTCCTGACTGGAGCTTCCAAGTACTGTGCTAATAAGAACAGAGACACACATATATGATGTATGCATCGCTGCTGTTTGAGGTCTGTATAGAGGAGCAGTGAGTCACCTGGTCTGAGATACTGCATGATTCACATATGTTAAGATTGAATTGTATACAATAAATTCAGCCATATTAGAAATTATATTCAGGAATGCATCTGAAATATAATAAAGGATGCAATAGATTCCCTTCTGTATATAATTTTAATGACTTTTTGAAATTCTTTTACCACCACACAAAAGTCAGGGATGACAAATGATTTCCATGCAGCTTTAGCATTATTTTCTCCCATAGCATGATAACAGAAAAGGTCAAGCTTAATTTCGTTAAAAGATGTGACCAAAGACAAAAGTGGACATAAGCCATCATCACAGTACTTCTTTGGAGTAGGTTGGCAACAAAGATCTTATATATAGAAGCCTTTAAAACTATCCACAAATCTTCTACTGAAAGAAGTCTTCAAACACCAAGAAAATATAGAATCATAGAATAGTTTGGGTTGGAATGGACCTTTACAGGTCATCTAGTCCAACCCCCCTGCAGTAAGCAGAGACATCTTCAACTAGATCATGCTGCTAAGACCCTGTCCAACCTGACCTTGAATGTTTCCAGGGAATATGTTGTATCAGAGTCATTTAGTGATAATCCTTTAGATGAACTAGCCAATGCAGTACTTGATCCAAAAATCTGAAAGTCAAAGTCTACAGTAGAAATGTTTTACTGAGAATCAAATTATGACACTATTCCATACTTCTACCTTCTAAGTGAACATAAAAATTAAAAGGTTTTTGTTGGGCTTTTTTCCTTTTTTAGTAATACAAAAGTTGAAAAGAAAACAGTTAAGCAACGGGAAAATAAAGCTCCCAAGTAATACAGGACAGAGCTTTTGCTCTTTCTGATTTCTCTTCAGTACAAATTTAGAAGCTTAACAATTCAGAACACCACGAAAGCTTTTAGAGAATGAATCCACAAGCTACCTAGTTGTACTATCAAGGCATTGTGTATATTTAATTTTCCTTACCTTAATTTGTAGGTTAAAGTCTGTGAAGCAGCTGATACCCCGAATAGGCGTTCATCTTTACCATAATTCTGATAGCAATTTGTATTCAGACTTCTGTTCTGATATGTAACAGCAAAAATCAGCACTTACATAGCATATTACATTTTGAAAGCATTGTCCAAACAATTCTCTATGCCCTTTTGAAGAATTCACAGATGAAAGAGAAAACTGGATAAGAATAGAAAAAAACAGATAATGAAACTCCTGTTTTATATTCATATATAAATAGCTTGGAAGCTTTAATCCAGCCCTAACTTACTACTTTGACACCATGTGAATTCAAACCTTGTCTAGTTTCGAGATGCATAGAATGAGCCTTTCTGCGCAAAAAAAAAAGTAAGCAAAGCAATGATAAGGTATTACATTTGTATGGGGGCAGACAAGTAGTGGTGAATTACTTCAGTTGAGAGAAAAATCAGGTGGCCATTAAACTGCTGGCTTTAAAGCTCCTGAAATTTTTACTGTATCATTTCAGCCTCTCAGAGAACTATATAAACAATGCAAAATAGCAATACTTCACTGTAAATAGCCCTTATTTTTGCATTGATTTTGTTTAGATAGACATTGAGTGCTAAAAAGATTGTGTAATTGCTTCATTCCGAAAATAGCTTTATCAGCCAAGAAAACCTTCATTAGTTCATTATCCAATTTTCCCAGGTGGAAGAAATGTCATATGGAGGGTGCGTGTCCATGTCAAATCACATAGTAACAAACTACAAATTCAAATCTGTCTAAATTACTGTTGAATTAGAAGCTCCATTCCACAACACCAAACAAAACTGTGTACCTCATACAGTCTATATTTGCCTATCATACGCTTGTTTAAGGACTTTGGACTAAAACACACTTACAATACTGCAAGTTTAAAAAAAAAAAACAAAAACAATACCACAAACAAACAACAAACCAAACAGCTTTATTTTATTACTCTGCAGATATTGTGGGGATGTGTCATTGTAGGTAATAAAGAACTAGTTTATTTTAAGCAGTTTTTGAATGAGTTTCGTGCAGATGATCCCCAGTGTGCAGGTTATCTATTTGACCACTAAGAAAGTCTTGAATAAGTTCTATCCCAATACAAGTAATTAAGTGTCAGTATATGAAATTTGGATCTGGTACACCACAAATCTAAAAATTCAGGTATTGGTGAATTCTCTTAAATTTTGATAAGGTTGCTCCCAAAGTCACCACAAGATTAAATATAGAGCTAGCCACACAAGAAGCATGAGTGTCTTACCCACGTAGGTAACTAGGAGGGTTAGTATTTCTCTGCTACACTGCTGACATTGCCTGTTTGTTGATTTTCAGGAAAAATCTCAGCTAGGAAATAAATAATTCCTGCCCAGTGAGGGGCTGTACCAGTTATTGAAGTCACACAGCATAAAACACATAGGGTCAGCCAGCAATTTCTCTTTCTGCAGTGAAACAATGTCCTAGCAATAGAAAACATCCAAACATATCTCAAAACTATCTCTTTGCTACAACTTTTGGGTTCAAAGGATAACTTTTGGCTAATACCTTACTTTCAGTTCTCAGAGACAGACACTTCTGCAATCTCTCCATGTAGTGGAAGCTATTACTAGGTTTTCATTGCCAGAGACAAGGTACGCCCTTTGCAGCTTTACCAAAGTTATCTACAAAATCCATCTGTCATGCTAGTCTTACATTAGAGTTGCATTTTGAATAATTAGTTATAGAAAAAAATTCTTAAGTCAAAATCATAAAAGCTGTAAAGTCAAATAACCAAAATAAGAATTCATCTACATTTTAATATGTAAGCACATGCAAGCATGATTCTGTCCTTTTATATCTATTTCATGTCCTCAATAGAACGTGTTTGCAGCAGAAAAAATAACGGTTGGTTTTGTAACTGAAGATGGGATCACAATGAAGATGTTTAAAGAAAACAATTTAAGGCCATAAGGCAATTTCAGTATCTTGATTTCCTAGTTTTCAAGTGTTTAGCTTTACAATCAGATAACTTACTTTTAACTTAGATTTTTTTAAAGACTGATCAGCACTTTATTCTATAAACAGATTATTCCTACAGAGAGTCGTACACAGTTGTACACTGCACAATTGTAGAGTAGAATACTATTCACTAAAAAGAAATGAAGCTCCAGGTAATTAGATATGTGGAACAAAATATTTATTCACCGACATTTAACCTGTGCTTGCAAAGCTGAAAGCATCACTATGGAATACATAACGTGTTTTCAGAAGCATGGGTATCTATAAGAATAAAAGAGCATTTTTGTGCAAAACTACCTTGCAGGCCATGTACTTTATTTGATAAATAAACGAAGTTATGAAAGGAAAAACCACTATCAGCAAAACATCTGCAAGCAAAGTATTGTTCTATATATCCACTACAATATTCTTTACGGCCATTTGTTAATTGTATCTCTGACCGTTCATGCAAGGAAGCAATGGGTGCTTTTAATCCTAATTTCTGCAGACTAGGAGAGTGTATCTATACTAGGAACATTTACATAGCATATGAGTAAAGATACTCGCCAAGTGCTTCCAATAGCAAAGCAGCTATCACATCAGAATTTCACCTCGTGTCCCCATAAAGTACTAACATCATCTTTCAGAGTAAACCCAGCTTCACTGGAAAAAAATATATAAAGTTTGTCTGTAAATTTCTTACTGATTTTAAACCTAATTACCTGAAAAATCAAGATTTCATACCAGAAGATGAATGAATTATTCGGTTGTGCATAATGAGGGGTTAAAATAAATTACTTCTATCATTCCTACCATTGCAAATTGCAATGCTGAGCTCTAGAACTAATTGCTTAAGAAAAAAAAGAAGAAAAAAACACACAAAAAAGTATATTTGTGAAAGCCACTTACAGTTCTCCTGCACGTTACTAGATGTTGCAGTATTTTGAAAAGGCAAGTATTTCTTCCTTACAATTCCATACTTACATAAAATTGTGTTTGTTCCTAATCTGGGGGAACATCTTTCAGTGCCTTCCAGCACATTAAGAAGTTTTTTTTTACATGGACACTTGCTCAGTGGGGCACGGACAATGAAGTGGTGTCAGAGCTTATAATTTACAAGGAAGACAAATGACCACATCTGATATCACGCATGGTTTCTTTATGACATCTTACTATTCCCCTCTGTACAACCTAATACGATCATGTATTACATGTTATTTTATATAATTTTTACAATCAGGCCTTGACAGTGATGACTCATTCCATTGTGATGAAACCTGTATGTGTTTAATCAGAAATTATTTTATGTGGATTCATCCTTGCTCTCAGGATTTAAATGATACAGGACTGATACTCATTTTGCTGAAATTACACTGGTGCAAAGAAGGATGAAATTGGGTACCTAATCATTTCCAGACACATTTAGAGTATACCCTGAGACATACTCTTAGTCACGCAACAAACCAATTAATCCTTCATGTATTTCTAATCAGTCAAAACTGACTATAAGGACCAGATCCTGCTTTCAGTTACTGCAAAGCTTTTCCCTGTGTGCATAGCATAGTGAAATCTCCTTAAGACATGTTCCTGCACATATTAGTGATCCTCTCCCATCTTATATATCTACCCACATAATTTAAAATATATTCACAACAGATAAAAGTCTAATCCAAAAAGATGCTAAAGCAAGAAAAGTGGCTCGGTAAATAACAAAAAAAAATTGGTAAGGGCTACGCTTCTGTTGTTAAGTGTTTGTGGCAAGCCAAAATAATTGCAATGAAAACTATGTTGCTCTTGCTTGAAATCTTAACAGCCTTAGTGATTATCAGGTAATTAGTGATTGCTAATGATCATCTTAGGCATGCTACTAGCCCATAAATGGAAATGAATTGATGCTGGACCACCTAAACAGCATTAATTACATACTTTTATGAGCACCTTTGATACAGAAGCAGGACACCTTGCAATATGCAACACATTTATTCAAGCAGGATGACAATTGGAGTGTAATTCTCATTTTAGAAATGGGAACAGAAGGAATAAAACCAGCTGCAGCCAGTGCTGCAAAAGAAGAGGGTAGCAGATCAGGTGAATGAACTCAAGTGTCATGAGTCCTTGGCTAGTATTGTACCCACCTATTGCCTCTGTTTTAATTACCAAGTACAAAATACTCACAGTACAAATTTCAGATAAACTGGGCATCTACAGCTCCAAGTGATTTCAACAGTGGGAACAACGATTTGCAATGTGGCAAAGGAGTGCAACTAGCACGCAGCATTGGCATGAGTCAGATATGCTGGCTTCTTTTCACGATACTGTCTGCAGAATTTTGCTGACTCCTGTTAGTTTCTAAAAATGCTGTTAAGCTTATGTTTTGCAATCTGTGTACATCCAAAAAGTACAGATCGTGGGAATTAACTTCTTCTAACTCCCTAGATCTCAAGTTACCAAAAGAAGCAGATATGATGGTATCTTTTCTAAAAAGATTCTATTTAAAAAAAAAAAGAAAGAGAGAACTAGGTAAACCAGAGGTATTATCCATCCAGGAAAAGTTTGGTTTCTGAGGCAGGGTGGGAATATAGCAAACACACATTTTAATAAACAAAGCTTAACAGCTTAACAACACTTATCAACTACAGAGAGCTTTAGAGGCATTAGCTAACAAATTAATCTTGACAATAAACCCTTGCCTGACTAAATGGTAAGATACTGCTGCAGTCTCCTAGTTTACTGACAGAAATTAGTGTGGAAAAGTAAGGTACAAAACCTAAGAAACAATGCAATGCATTAGGAGGCAGATAATAATAAAGGCAAATTAGACAAAAGGAGGCAGATAATAATAGAGACATACAATGATAAAGTGCTCAGCCAAGATACACACAATTCAGGATGTACATCATAGAAAACAAAATCAGATTATATTATGATTAAACACAAGTAAATAAAAAAGCCTATTACCTCTTCTATTTCTATTCCTTTTTTTAATTTCTTTTTCCAAAGTTGGTGCCACAGAATTATTTATGAGAAAAGTCTCAGATCAAGAAATAATTGCTGCATTCGGAAATACAGGCACTGCTAACCATTCTAAAGAAGGATAACTTTCCACAGAAGATGATGATACAAGAAAGTTCTTTGCTCACTTCACTCAATTTCCATCTTGTCTCACCATGCATTCCTACTGTATGTCTCTTTACTTTGACCTGCCTGAAAAAAAAATCTAATGACTTGTTACATGCATATGTAAAAAGAATAAAATTACATATGTGGCTAAGAGAAAACATGGACATTCAATAATCTCTGCAGGAATTATTCTAAATACCTACCAAATAATAGTGTACTATGTATTATATTTTATTCTAATTCAATCTACTAAAAGAAGTCTGCCACGTACTGCAAAAAAGCAACATCTGCATTGACATCTGCATGAGAAACCACCACACTTCTGGATTAAACTCATAGAACAGAGTATCCACATAACTCATAGGGCAGAGCAGTGCCCAAGTACAGAGTATTGCCTCCAAGGACAGGGCTGTATTGAGGATCCCCAAGAACTCTACCAAACAGACTATTCAAATCCACACTGGGAGCAAATGATTACTGTGAGGGTTCATTCAGCCATTTACAAAATCAACCATTTTTCCCAGTAGTCCGTATCAGAATATCATAAATCAAAACTTGCCTTTGAATAGCTGTTGAACCTCCCCATCCCCTCAACATTTTGACTAGTCCAATGGGATATTGGATCTACATGTGCGGGAGTCAGTTATTCACCTGTAAGAGTGGGGGAAGGAATAATAAAAAACCTAACTTTATAATTCATGCTTCCAGTCATCTCCTTCCTGTGGTATCAATAAATGCAATTCTCCCAGCTCACACTGCAAAACGTTTCACTTCATAATCTTTGACGCAACAGCCATGGTGACTCAGTTTCCTCCTATGAAAAAGGTTTGAATTTCTAATCAAGACTCAAGCTGGTGTGGCAAATTTCTACTCATTCCAAGAACAAAGAAAACTTCCCTCTTATTGGTTCATTTAAGACTACCTTAGCGCAGAAAGAAAAATGCAGCGTGGTATTAAAAGTGACGATTGAGAAAAACTGGCATGCCTTCATTTAGGCTTTAGTCCTGCCACACTTACCCAGGGAACATTTATAACTTCCTTTTTATGCCTACTTGAAAGAAGATTTAGTCCATGCTTAGCAAAATATAATAAAAATCCCAGTAAAGATAAGGGAGGGAGAGATTATATTGCTGGGGAACGTTTTAAGCTTTTAGACCAGTCTAGTAGGGAGCGGCACAGGGAAATAGGAGCACTTGAGTTAGAAAATTGTTTGGAGGAACTGAGTCTAGCTTTTCTCCTTAAAATAAAAATTAACATAATTTATTACCTGATTGCAACAAAAACTAGACAAAAAAAAATACAAAGACTGTGGACTCAGCAACTCCTTCATGTTCTTATTTACTTCACAAATCAGGTCAAAAATGAATCAGAATTTATTATAATGGATAAATTTGAGAGTCTTTGCCCATAGACTTCAACTGAAGCTTTATATGCATGAGGGCTGCAGAAAGGACCGCTGATCCAGTATATACCTCCACGTTAAAGATAACGATTGCTGTGCAAACTATTATTCTTAGTCCATATAATTCACAGGACACATTCTTTTAAAAAATCCTCTTTTCCGCATCCCTGGCTCAACATTCATGGCTCTGGGGAAACGGGAAATTTCAAAAATGAAAAATGCTTTAATCTGCTACAAAGTCAGACTATAGTTCTTGTCCTGACCAACTCCCAAATGAGACGGGGTGAGAATGTACTTTAAGAGGGTGAAAAATCCAATAAAGCATTTTTTATAATAATCAGCAATATTATAACTTCACATTCATATTCTATGGGTATTTCAGGCCTGCCTCAGATTTAAAAAAAAAAAAAAGTCTGATTTTGAATTACTGTAATTAACTGCAAAAGCTTGCTGATTTGTTGATGCAAAGTAATGTCAATCTTTTTCATAAACTTGTTAGAATCTTTGTAAATAAATAGCAAAAATTACACAAGGAATGGAAATTTGCCTCTTTGTCATCCGTTCGCTGGTGGCATGCCGAGAAAGGTGTCGTAAGGAGGGAAATAAGTAAAAAACTGTGGTCCTTTCCTGAACATCATTAGTGTAGCATTACCAAATGGTGAGCCATATTCTTGTCACAGTGTGCTTGTGAAAGAGGGAGTGTATTTTACATTTCACCCTGAAAACTTATTACGTCTGGGAGGAAGGAAGGTGTGAAACATTGAGTTTGCTTAGAACCAGAGTAGGTCAAAAAATAGTTTGGAAAGCACTGGAGAAGGAAACGACAAATCCCTCTTGAGCTGAATAGCTGCAGGCATGCGCCATTAATTTTTAGCTATTAAAAAGTGCTGAGGCATATTTTGAAAATCTTCACTCCTACACTGATATTTTTTTTTTTCTAAGAATATCAACGGGACTTTTTAATTTCAGAGTACAAGCAACATAGCCTGGCCCTAAATTGAGGATATCCAAGCCATGAACACCACTGAAGTATATAAAAGCAGTTGAGAGTGACTTCACTATCAGTGTTGCGTATTTGTACCTTAAGCGTGAGCCACTCCTGCATCACTACTGTGTGCATTATGCAGTACTTCTTGACAGCAAAATCACATTTGGCAGACAGTGTTGATTCCAGTTCTTTTTTACTAGTGGAAATCAGAAGGGAAAGAAGAATCACAACACTGTAATAGCAATGACCAATTTGCTATAGTAAGCAACGGCGCAATTGATGCAAAAACTGGCTCGTGATCTGATTCTACAGAACAAAGCATTGCTCAATACACGTTTGAGAAAAGTTGTGTGGGGTCAGGCTATTTAATAGATGCAACAAGCAAAATAAATCAGAGCTGTAATCTCAAATGCAAATCATTAAAGTATTCATTGATACCTGTCTTGCAGAAGCTGTAGATGGAATGAACAAGCTGACGCAGGAATGGGCTAAGAGTGATCTAAGACACAACACACAGGCGCTGCCCAGGGTGGGAGTAGAAATGCAGTTATTATTTTGTACTTCTTAAGTTCTGTGTATTTTCAAGGTGCTAGATATGTTTTACCAGGACACCAAGGACATTGAGCTGTCATTCTTTCTATCAAGAAGTCTGATTCAGCATTTGGAAAAGACATAAATCAAGTATGGCATCTGGCTCTACCAATTTATAGCTATGGTCCAACAATTTTATTCCAAAGTTGTGTTCTGGTAAATCTTTTCTTCTATTAAAGCAGATATTTTAACAAGGCCCTAAAAACATTTTCTGCAGTTCATAATACCAGCTTTTGTCACTAAGGTCTTTATAAGCACTCTAAGCATGACACGCATCCCAAGCATACAGAGATCAAAAGCTTGTGCATTGCTGCAAAGAAGTACGAAACAGTCTGGGGCCCAATTCTGCTTCCACTATTGTCAACGACGGAGAGAATGAGTCATTTTTCTCTTAAACTACTAAAATGCTCCTAAACTGCAACCCCTGTCTCTCTGAGGTTTAAGTCAAACACGGGTCTAGAAGATAATACTACCTTGGGTAAAGGATTCTCACAGAACGGAAGAAAAGAAAAAAGGCATAAGCATGTCAGATCACAGTTATCAGTGGGCAACTATAGTCTGTTTTGTTTCTTTGTTACGAAAGATTAAAGTAATAACAATTTGACCGTGCTTCCATCAATTTAAAATGCTCTGCTAGATAAATATTTTTAAGATCTGTACAACAGGCCTTCTATTTAACAATGAATACATTTCAGACTAATGTGCTGCCAAGCTCCAGCTCTCTTTCTAGCAGCTGAGTTCTTGGATAAAATCATTTTGCAGGGTATGAGCAATGCAGTTCTGAAAATAGCATCACTGCAAAATGAAAGATGGCAAGAACCTCTACAATACTGATTTATTTCAATGAAATTTCATCTCTTATGATCAGTTTCTGTTTTGATGTTTTCAGCTGAATTTTCATACTTAATAAATGTAAATCTACAGAATTTGTTAATTTCGAGGCCCCAGCATAAATGTCTAAGAGGGAAACAAACAACAACAAAAAAATAAAACAAACCAAAACTCAACATTCACAATTAACATCCTAAAATATGTAAAACAGAAAAATGCTTTGTGAATCCAAATAATTTCCATTTATCACCACCACACATACAGCGACACTCACAAAAAGAAACCAACACCAATCAACAAGCTGTTTCGCACTTATCTTTAAGTACGGTTCTACTAGAAGAACGGATTGGAGTGACACTTTTTAAAATATCGGTGGGGTTATATATCTTCTGTAATGCTCAGCATTCAGACATGTGCTGCTGAGAAAACAATGAGAGGTGATACCGCACTTCCCTGATTCTAAGTAATCTACATCTTTTGACTTTCTTTCCAATTCACTGATACGAAGGTACGCTTCAGCAGATATTTTTTTCCTAATAATGAAGATTTTTAGATACATTGGAAAATACAATTTTTAAATTAGAAGGAGACTGATATTTTACAATCCATTAACGCAGCTGTCTTTTCTAATTAACATCAGCAATAAAATTGGCATTTTTCTATCACGGACTTTATGCTAAAAATGAGATTATATGTATATGAGATGTGTCAAAATCCCTAAATCTGACAGTAGAAACATGAAAAGAACACACCATAAATATCTCCTATCTACATTCGGTCACTGATTTTATATAGAAAGCGACGCTGTGTACCAAGCCCAGCTACATTCTCAGCAAGACCTACACTTGTTAAGTCCATGTGCAGAAACCAAAAATACAAATGTCCCTGTTGTGCAAGTCCTAATTCGTGTGACTCATATAGACTTCCCTGAGTTGTCCTAATGACACTGAAACAGTAGAGATGATTCATGCAAATAAAATATGGGAATACACAACTTCTTTTCTAAAAATTTCCTGCCTGCATACATATATATATATATATATGTATGTTCATATGTATATTATTTTTAACTTATGTATACTATTTTTATCCACAGATGTTTTACACCAATTCATCTAAGCAGCAGATCTGTCTTCAATATAATGTATAATTAAATATCTACATACAGAACAGGTGACAGAGGAGGAAAAAGGATAAAAGATAAAGAGAGAAAATGAGTGGGGGAGCAAAATCAGAGAAAATTAAATAAAAACAGACATTAAGCTATGCC
>JAVJGI010000060.1:72921549-72938771 GCA_035590275.1 Ibycter americanus | reverse complement strand
CCCCCCCCCCCCCTCCCCAGGCGCATCTCCAGCCTAGACAGCAATTCCAGATCCCTTTGACAATTCAGAGGACAAATCCCCTCCTCTCCCCGTCCTTTATTGTACCCACATTCACACATGCCAGTCTCTGTGGCAACTATACATGCTTGGTACTAATGAAGAAAGTAACCCAGGAAAATATTTCTTAGCTTATTTACTAACGCAATTAAAAGTTCAGTGACAATTTTGATTTTCTTTTCGATCTGTGGGTTGTTATTTCTATTTTTCTTTCTTTTTATAGGTTTACATATTCTTACATATTTAATTAAGTACAATTATGTGATTATATTTCAATATCTTTAATTAGTCCAACAGGTGACAATGAAAGAGCAGACGCAGTACTCATGTTGTTTTTCTCTCTTCTATTTAAGGGTGGCATCATCTTGAGCGTATTAACTCACAACAGTTTCTATAAACCAGAAAAGTGTTCATCTCTATTTTAAAGGTGGCAAAAGGACCAAAGCTGAGATCCACAAATGAAGAATTGAGTGCTCACATTTGCCCAGGCATGAAGCCAGCATGGTATTTCAGTTGCAATCTGTAAAGCATGCAGTCAGTCATCTACATTGTTTCTGGATTGGAGCTGGCACTTCAGAGCTGGTGGGAAGAACTCCCAGTTGTCTTCACCTATCCACCTACCTGTAGGTACGTAGGATTCAGGGTTTGGATGCAAGTCCAAAATAGCAATTTTTAAAATGATACCGCAGCCTGTAGACTCAAACAGGCTGAAGGGTATCTATAGCCCAGCTTTTGTAGGTCTCCGTAGGCTTTACAGTTTTGCCACATCAAGTGACAACACAGCTCATCTGAGCATCCCTGCTTTCTTAGAGGGGTGCAGAGGCACCGATGGCCTCTGCTGCGGTGGGTAACTGCAGTCAGGGGCATGTGACACAGAGGTCCTGCTTCGTAATAGCACGTATCAAGATGAGATCCAGGGTGGAGAAGACATTGGGGAGCAGAGTAAAGGTTTGGAGAAATGCACAGAGGAAAGAGGCTGGAAATGTGGGGTACTTCAAGTTCCACAAGGCTATGACAAATTTACTTCTTAGAGTGTCATTTAAGGCCTCACCTCACTCGTGGGTCCCCACACTGTTTAAGGGTAGCTTTATCCAGTATCAAGAGGACATCAATTCAGTTATGAGCATGAATATTCCCCAAAAAACACTGGTTCTGCTCCTTGATAGTACTGTGAAGGTCGGCACAAGTTCATGCCTAAACTCTGCTGAGATCCACACACTGGATGTTCTTCTGTTAGTTGTATACCAGAACACCTAAAGCCTCGCAGTGAACAACACCCCTTCAGAATAAAGGATGGAAATGCACCGCCTGGCTCCTTCCCTACCTGAAGGATCCAGCATTCTCCCGTGTCATCTCTGCTGAACAGAAAAATGCTCGTGTTCAATTCCCAGCTGTGCTTCCCCCGGGGGCCCACACACTGCTCACCAACCCATGGGCACTGAAGTGGGAAAGCGTTGCTCTCGCACTGAAGTGGGCAAATGGAAAAGGATGCACACATTGGTTGGGGCAGGAGGGGGTACAAATGACTGTACAAGCCCACATGGGAAATGGTTTCAGTAGGTGAGAATAAGCAAGACAACTCTCCCTCAGATGTGCCTTTTGAATATAATGTATGGGCAACTAAGAAAGATCAAAGAATGACAATGTAAAATAATAAATAGAAAAGTATAGGGTTACACAGGAATGTTTCTTTCATCATTAGTACAATTTTCTGTAAGCCTGCATTTCTGATTCTGCATCCATCATTTATAGAGCTCCTTAGGGCAATAACTATTTCTACTAATAATTCCAACAACAATAACACACGGCTAGCAATGCAACGGTGCAATGCATGGGTGGGTTGACACCCCACCTAGTACGGCAAGGTCTGGATTGTGACTGTTCCACCACTAGTAATACACTGTAATGATAGCTGAAATGTGAAAATGATGCTAGAGAAAGCACCGCTATGTTTTAATGTGGCAATGTTTGAAGCATCATATCTACTGTGCTATTTACAACTGTGTAACAAGGCTCTCTGTAAGGTAATCCTACAGTGAATGCTACTTACGTGCAAGTGAATGCCTGTGGAGCTCACGGAAACTCAGGGATGAGAGAGGAGAAAATCTGTCTACATGTGGCTCCAGCGTGGAGGAGAAGTACACAGGTTAACTCCAAACAAGCCAGCTGAGGTGCTGAGGAGCAGCCAGGGCTGGAAAAGGGAGCTTGGCAAGGGCTACCAATGTGGCATTCATGGGAAAATTCAGATCTGTGATATACGACTCAAGTTCAGCTTGCAAGCTTTACAGGATTTACAAGCAAACTTGGACTGGAGCCCAGTTTTGAGAAAAGCTGGTCTCAAATAACAGTTTTCCATCAAAATTAAGTGAGGCTTGAAGCTGGGGTTTGAACTTTTGCCTTTTTTTTACTCTGAAACTTAGGAAGCCAATGCCACCCTGAAGAACAGGGAAGAAAAGAATACAGGGGTTACTCCAGGAGTAATGTGTTACATATTAATTACTTACCCTTTTGTTTCACCTAACTATTTATGACTTGAAAATGCATTTATATGCCAGGTATGTAATAGAGATGCAGAATGTTTAGAAATGTTGACCTCATCCTACAAACATGTATGGATATGAGTAATTGTGCTCAAATGAGTTCCCACTAGCTTTGACGGGAAAGTGTGATTGACTTAAAGCGTAATACTAGCAGAATTAACTTTCCTGCTATTTCTTCATCCTCCCATAAACCAGGAAAAAAAAAAAAAACCCCAAAAAGAGCACAAATGTAGTTTCATCATGAAATTTTAAAAAGCCATTGAAACCTCCTAAGCGATCAATTCCTTTCCTCGTTTGATGATTATATTATTTCCCTACGCAGTCATGTTTCAAACAATATTTTAAACACATGGTTTGTACTTCACAGCAATGTTGCACTGCAGATATTCTTATAATTTGTCTGTGTTAAGGTTCCTAAAGATCTGTTACAGCTGACAAGCGTTCTTTTTTAAGCACTTAAATATAGACTTGAATGACAAACCATGAAAGTAAATCTTTCGTCATTCTTACTTCACCTCATTCTAAATTTATTGCCTGTCATGTCTGACCAAGACCTTTCTGTGAAGGAGCACAGGAATGATAGGGACTGATACAATGAGAGGAGTCTTATAAAAAGCTTGCTTTGCACCTACTTGGTGGACTTGACAGTGCTAGGTTTATGGTTGGACTCAATGATCTTAATGGTCTTTTTCAACCTAAATGATTCTATGCTTCTATTGTATTCTGTGGTTCTACTGAAATTACTGGGAAGCATTCAATTGACTGTGGTGGTCCATACATCAGAAATAAAAAACCCTATTGCAAAAATACAAAATTTATTTTGCATCAAAGGCTTCTTCTTGGTTCAGTGTATCAGTAACAAGTATTAATTCATGATCAAGCCTTTCTCTTTAATTTCAAGTTCTGGATATATTATTTACGTTTTCACATATTATTTACCCTGTTGCAAATCCAGCATAAGAGACAAATGAGTGGGGCCTTCTGTCTCTCAATCATTTTATTTTTTTTAAATATATTAGGTTAGAACCAGATTCAAAGTTTTATCATTATGGTTTTATACTTGTATATAAACTCCTTCTTCAATGATCAGCATTGTCATAAAACTTTTGGAAAACAGTGGCAGTTTAAGACTTAACATACACAGTCATTGCAGCACTTCTGTGAATAGTTAACATGCAATGACAAAGTGTCTTAAGTGTCTTTTTGAGGGGGTTATATTCAATAAATAGGTAGTGGCTGTTATTCTTGCTGGTTCTAATCTGCAGTGTGTTAGGTACACTTCATCTTTGTGGTCGGGATGACAATTATTTTGCTAGATGGAACCGCCGATGTCATTCAGTTCAGCCAGAATGTGCTTGCTGAAATACTGCAAAAAGTATGACAAGGTCTTAATGTGTGTCCAAAGAGCAACGAAGCTGGGGAAGGGTCTCGATCACAGGTCTGATGGGGAGTGGCTGAGGGAACTGGGGATGTTCAGCCTGGAGAAAAGGAGGCTCAGGGGGGACCTTCTTGCTCCCTACAACTGCCTGACAGGAGGTTGCAGCCAGGTGGGGGTCGGTCTCTTCTCCCAAGTAACAAGCGACAGGATGAGAGGAAACGGCCTCAGCCTGTGCCAGGGGAGGTTTAGGTTGGGTATAAGGAAAAATGTCTTCACCAAATGGTTATTAAGCCTTGGAACAGGCTGCCCACAGACATGGTGGAATCACCATCCCTGGAGGTATTGAAAAGATGTGTAGATGTGGCATTTATGGACATGGCTTAGTGGCAGGCTTGGCAGTGCTGGGTTAACGGTTGGACTGGATGATCTTGAAAGTCTTTTCCAACCTAAACAATTCTATAATTCTATGATAATCAATGCCACAGCGATACCAAAATACCATTTTTTCTTGGCATCTAGTATCTTCTTTATGTCTGTGTGTTACGCAGGGCAGGAGCGGGTAATCTTACTGAATAATTCTCATTCTGTTTGCTTGTGCAGGACTGACTAGAGAGTGCAGGCAGCCTGATCTCAATTTCTAATTTCAGGGGAAAAAAAAAATCTTATTGAAGACTGCACCAGATGGAAATGCAGGATCCAACCCATTGCAAGGGAGCTGAATTGTTTTACATATTTGAATTGCATATAATTTTATATTGTAAAAACTTTGTGAGCTATATCCAGCAGCAAGATAGTCAACATTGTTTTGTTCTCACCCTTGTTTTTATTCACATTTGAGTAAGCATGCTGCATCATCAGTACCAAAACTTTCCCTATCTGACATAATTGTTTATTTTTTTCTTGTTATTGTCAGATTTGAGGAAAACATTCGCCCCAATTCTAGTCGTGAGAGCAGGGATGTACGCATTTTCACACTGAAAGTTTCTTTTGTTTCGTTGTTTTTTTTGACACTGCTGTTAAGCCAACAATAATTTTAGGACAGTTTAATACTGAAACTTAGAGCCCAGCATAATAAACATTCTCTTTGTGAATACCAAAGAACACTATCTTAAAACAAAGTGCCAGGCAGGTAAAACTTCATCCATTGTGCTGGTTTTTGCTAGGGTAGAGTTATTTTTCTTCATGGTAGCTGGTATGGGGCTATGTTTTGGATTTGGGCTGGAAACACTGTGGATAACACAGGGGTGTTTTCATCACCACTGAGCAGCTCATACGGTGTCAGGGGCTTTTTCGCGCCTCACCCCATCCAGCCAGCGACCGGGCTGGGGGGCACAAGGAGCTGGGGGGGGGACACAGCTTGGACAGCTGGCCCCAACTGATCCAAGGGTTATTCCATACCCTGTGGTGTCATGTCACTATATAAACTGGGGGAAGAAGGAGGCACAGTGTGTAGGATGTGTGTGTGTGTGTGTTTGTGTCTGTGTCTGTGTCTGTGTGTGTTTTTGGAGTGATGGTGTTTGTCTTCCCAAGTCACTGTTACTTGTGACAGAGCCCGGCTCTCCTGGGGATGGCTGAGCACTGCCTGCCCATGGGAAGTGGTCAATGAATTCCTTGTTCTGCTTTGCATGCACATGGCTTTTGCATTACCTATTAAACTGTCCTTATCTCAACCCACAGGTTTTCTCACTTGTACTCTTCTGATTCTCTCCCCCATCCCACTGTGGCTGGGAGAGTGAGCAAGGGGCTGTTGTGGGGCTTAGCTGCCAGCTGGGTTTAAACCACGACACCCATTTAAGGAGGAAGCCTAATGCAAAGTTTGTTAAAATATCACTGATCCTGATACATCTACGCAAGACATTGTAGCACTATGTGGAGGTAGTACTTTGGTCCTGAAAGGCTCTATGTTCATTCCAGTATTATTATTATGCTTCTGGGTTTGGAAGGAAAATTAACTTTTTAGTTCAAGAGTCACTGTATTGTATTTCACAGTGTGATGTAGAAGTGCTTGTTGTAAATCTCATGTTGATGTTGTGACGCTATTCACAGAAAACCAGAAATGTCAGTAATCTTGCTGGAGAAAACCCTCAATTATAAATGTTAAACTGTGGTACGTTCGGAGCTTGTGAAGAAATATAACTTCTAAGAACACTCTTATACAAGTAACATATACATTTTATATAAGGATGTGATCAAGTGATACAATATTTTTGTACAACCTTGTCTATCTTCCACCCAGCCCCTAATCTATTTTAACTTAGTTTATTCTATCCCTTCCATTGACTTTAAGCAGATACAGTTCTTTCTTGAAACCAAAAATATATATGTATTTCTTTTTCTGCCTCCTAAATCAGACAATTTTCCCTCAAATGTTCACCTTGTGAGACTCATCCTTACACCAGTAGAAGCTTTTCTAAATGTAAGAATGCTGCTCTCCTGAAATCTGATCTCTTGCAACTTTATAGGTCTAAAAAAAGGGTACATCGTCCCACTGGAAGGAGAGGACAGCTGCTCCCTGGGATGGCAATCAGAATAACCACAGCAAACCACTTTCAGCCAAATGCAGTGAAACCATCTCAATATCTCATACCTGCTTAACCTCATCAACCAGGTGATTATGAAAGCTGCATTCAGAAGTTATTGTTGAGATTTTAATTAGCGATATTCCTGCAAAAGCGTGAGTGCTATCATGCCGCCCAGCCACAGACACTGCTTTTGGAAATTCAACAGGGTGAGCTAAAGCTTAGTAGGAAAGTTGTGTCTGACTCCCATTTTTGGGGAACATGGTTATTACTGTTCCCATTCTGCACTTGGTGAGATACACATGGACTACCTTCAAGAATAAAAAGGTTTCTTTTGTCTTATCCAATAAGTAACAACAAGTAAGTACTGTGCTCTTAATTAAATGACTGTTGTTTAAGTGACTAGTGTTTCCAGCTAAGAGTGACAGCCTGAAAGCGCGTGAGTGTTGTTATCCTTGGACAAGGGATTGTGCATGAAGGAGACACAGTATTTGTCAGAGAATTGCCTCCAAGAACCGTTTACAGAGTGGCCTCTGCATTCAGTGTTGGATCACCAACCTCCTGATGCTTTTAATTCGACAGCTAGGAAAAACTGGTGATGCCGGCTCCATTTGTAGTAGATCAGCATAGACCAGCACCTCCACAGAAGGATGCATCCCGTCCTAAAATAGGTGGCTGGGATGGTGTCGGTATCCCATTTTATGTGCTTTACAAACTATTAGTGAATACAAAAATAACTTAGAAGGAATACGGGGCAGGGAGAAGATTACCAAAAAAAAAAAAAAAAGAATACAGGAAAAGTAAGAGTTAAGAACAGGAAAGTACAAATCAGGGAAGAAGGTTGTGCATGTGGAAATGAAGACAAAACAGTAAATTTATGTATCATAAAAGGAAGATAAAATTTTTAAAAGGAAAGAGTGAGGTGGGGAAAAGTAAAGTGAAAGAAGAAAACAGGAACACGAGGAGGAGAAAAATTGATTAGGAAGATGAGATAGTAAGGGGAAGTAAACCTTAGTGCTGAAAAGCAAGCGATGCAGGTAAGCAGGAAGAGTAACAAAGAAGAAAAAGGGGAAGAAGAACACTGGCAGATGTTTGGTCTAAACGTACTGATGCGCACATGTCCACTTAGTTTTAAAAGATCGCAAATTAGGAATCATAATGGTAAAAGGAAGACACACATTCAGCAAGTCTTTCAGTATGTCTGGGGAGCACGCTGCAGAGTGCTGTGACTTTGCCGTGGCCACGCTGTGCTGGATCAGAAGCCCGGCGGCCCCGTTATCTGGGATCAGGCCCCATCTAATATGTTTTGCCCCTAAGGAGGGTTTATTAGCTCTGCTAATGGAGGCCACATAGCTTCTGGTTTAGGAGCACAAGACCCACTGCTTGTGCTCAGGGTGAAGGCAGCACTCTCTGCTGTATAATGCAATATACCTCAACCTGATCATACAGCATCTGCTACACATTTTACACCAACTGCAAAAATCACTTAAGATAAATTTGAATCTCTTGTGTACCCATGGTTTCTAATGAGAGATCGTAGTGGGATAGATGGTAGACTTTATGCCCAGTACTCTTAAGAAATAATAAAATAACAAATAAATATTTATAATATTCCTTCTCCAATCAAGCCTAAGGGCAGATAGGTTCTCTCATCTCTTTCATGGTTTCTTAAAAATCTTTAATTGGCGGTTCTTAAAAAATTCCAGTTCAGCTTTTAAAGTGACAAGTCAAAAGATAAAAGCCAGTGTAGGTAAACTTGCACATCTGATTAGCCCCTGTCTCTATACTTAAAATGAGGGAATGGATTTAAAAGTTACATTTCAAGCTTCTGCTATCATTTTTGCAGCAAGTGAGTATTTTTATTTTGTCTAAAAGTGTAAAGTAAAACTTTTGCATTTGCCCATAATATCTGTATGGGTCTAATTCTTTCCAGAATCACGCTCCTTTAAACTATGTGATAATAATGTAATTTGTTCACACAGGTTAATACTCCCTCCGTTGTCCAAACTATTTCACAAGGCGTAATATATCAGTGTGGTAATGTTAAGGCCCCTTGTAATAAATGGCTCTGCGCAGACTGCAGTGCCATGCAAAGCAGAAAGGGCAGCTCTGTACAATTCACTCCAAATGCTGGGATTAGTTATGTTTTAGACTTCATATTGCACTTGCATATGTTATTAATTACTGCCACTCCCAGTTTAATAGCTGTTTCCATAGTAACTATGAGATTTTAAAGGTGTGAAGGGAAGTAAACTGAGTAGTTGGTTTGGTTTTGTTTTTCTAAAAGGAAGACAAAGGAAATCTGACAAAACAGATATATGTGTGTGTATATTTGTATATATAAACATATATTTATATACATATATGTGTTTATAAATCTCCAAACTCTAAGCAGTGCAAGATAAACAAAAAGTAATAACACAGAGGAACATGGATGTTTTCAGAAACCAAGCGACTTAATATTCAATCATTTAAATTAACAATCTGCTCTCACTTGATCCTTTCCAGTTTAATCCTAGTTTGCACTTTTTGGTACAACCTAGAAAGTACAGTGAAGTCAGAGTACATGCAGTGCAAGTAAATGTGGAGTTATGTCTGTCTCCAGCATCACAGATTTACTATATATAAATACACTACCAGAAGCACTGGTTTAGAACTAAAAGTTTTAAAAACTTAGATTTCTATTGCTTGAAAGAATGAAGACTTATTCATAAACTTAATATTTTATGTAATTAGAAATTAAATGCATGACTGTGTCTCCTCCAAGTAAAATACAGCTTTTTACATCTGCTGCCCAGCACATTTACCAGAACAAGAGCAAAGTGTATCAGCTAACGCACCCAGTACCTGCTATTATCTTTGAGTCATGTCTAAGATCTGTCTTCAGACAACACTTGCTGTTGGTTAAGAAGTATTCTGAAAACATCTAGATAACATGTCCTGCCAATTGGAGATACGGAGACTTTATTATTTACTCTCCTCTCATATCAGAAAATATAGTGAAAATAAAAGCAATAACTGAGAAATTATAAATTATTGCAGCTTGAAACTACTGTGGGAAAAAAAGGTGAGAATTATTTTGGTATTTCAAGATGACATGCTGAAATAACAGGAATATTTCCTTTTCAAAGGACTTTTCAAGTATTTCTTTACATTTACAACCAGTTGTTCTTAAAGATAATTAAAATTAAAAGAGGAAACAGAGAAAATATGATTATTGCTAAAAATTCACATTTTCTTAAAAAGAGAAACACCCTTCACTCTGGGAAACTACTAGCACTATTTCTCTGTAAGTAAATGTGAAGATCATTTATCATACTCTAACTCTTAAAATTTCATAGGAAAATTATAACAATCTGAGCTGTATTTCCATCAACAGCTGTGATACAAAACGTCTTTAAATGTCCAGTTCTCCCTGCCTTGAGTACAGAAAGCTTTTCCCCCACTTTGAGATGGAGATGACTGGCTCCTGGAGTACCACAGGAATTCTCCCCTTTTTATTACCAAGGGAAGCCCATTGTCAAGTCCCACTTGCGCCCATTTGTGCTCTGGGAGTGAAATACAGCCTTTGGAAATGGATAAGCATTTGTCCTGTGCACTGCTGAAATGCTGGTTTCAGAGTGTTAGTAGGTGAGAAGTGATGCCCAGGTTGTGACTAACCTTCAGAAGGGTACAGAGCACCTCAACCGCCTGTATTTGAAATTGTCATCAAAACATCTAGCTAAAGCACACAGTAGGTAATAATAATACAGGGTATAATAAAATAATTAAGCATATAAAAATAGAATCTGTAAAAAAAAAAAGGGCTCTTGATGTTTAGCAGGATAAATCTGGACTGAGAGTTTTCCTTTTATAACACAGATCAATGTTTCCTCAGTGAGCCGGGAAATTCCTGTAGGACCTAAGCATGTTCTGCCTCCCACGCGACACTTTGCAGCAGAAATCCTCTTTGAGGAGAAAAAGTTCCTCTCCATAAGAGGCTACTGCTATTTTCTCATCTGCCACCTTGGACTGGATGCCCACGTGCACAGCCCTTGAGCTGAACCACATCCCACATGATGTCCTACAGAGAAGTCACCTTACCACCTCCCCAGGGATTGCCTGAGACCAGGCTGAGGCACCTGCTAAGAAGAAGCAGCAGCAGCAGTAGATGGGGCCGCTGTTCATTATTCCCTGGAAATAGAGTTCCTTTGTTTCCTTTTGACCTTGGAAACTTCTTCTGCCCTTGTCTAGCCTTTTCTTCTGGCCAGTCTCCTGAGGTCTGCATTCTAGGCGTAAAAAGAGATGAGAGGGAGATCATTTCTGAAAACATGAAAAGTCTTGGGAAAACATTGAGAGGAGGACATAACCTTGAGAGTACACGAGTAAAGGAGGCAGATAACCTAATGCAGGGTCAGAAAAATGAAAGGAAAAGGATTAATTAAAATGTACTGAAAGAGTTTTGAAGATGAAAAAGAAATATAAGTGCTAAGTATTTTTCTTTGTAACAGAAGCTCAGCCGAAAATCAATGGGGAAAGCATGGCTTTTCTTTGAGTGGTGATTTGCATATTAATATTGTGATAGCATTATGCAATAGTATATAAGACAGATTGGGTAAACAAAGGCTGTGACCAAACATTTCAGCTTTTCCCCCACGTCTATTCAAAATAAAACTGGCAGAATGTCACACTGTAGGCTTGTCCTTGATTTGTTTCCAGTAGAACATTAATTGATGTGTTCCCATGTTTTGATATGTGATTTACAAGCTCTGTAACTCAAAGGGTGATTACAGCCAGGCTAGCAATCTGGATGCCAAGCTTCATTTCAGTGAACTGTCCTGGGTATTTCACTCTAGAAATCATGGCTTTCTAAATGTGTGGGAGACAATATTAAGCAGTGGCAATCAACAGTACAGCTTTCTGCTGGTGTAGCGGGAGGGAGTATTTTGAAATAGCTAGTGCATCTGCTTGGTAGCTATTTTTCTCTCAAACTGGAAAAATCTCCAATGTTTCAAACAGAATACTCACAAAATACCCAGAAATGCAGAAGTCTTCACTAAGAACATTCTGTATTTTTTTTAAATCTGTTTTTTTTCCAAAGCACTCAAAACGAATAGAATACACACAACCAGTAAAAAAAAAAAAAAACCAAACAAACCAACCCCCCAAAAAAAAACCAAACCAAAAAGCAATTTTCTTCCCCTAGTACTTCAAAATTGCTTTGCAAAACTCTTGGTAACCCAGAAATTTCTGAATTATAGTTTAATTCCAATACAATCTACAGTGGCTCAACTGTGACCCCTAAATAGCAAGGTTATAATGGGAATGGTGAAAAATTCAAGCCCATTATTGTAATACCCTGTGTTACTATAATATCATCTATCCATTTCGTGTTTCATCTAGTTTTCTAATATTATTTCATTTGGTGAAAGATGCTTAACAGGAAAAAAATTGGAAGCATTTTTTTTAATAACTGTTGTTAAAGGAGTTGTAGAGTTTGTGTGTCAAAGAGAAAGTACTGTGATTATAAGTTTATTTGACTGAAGGCTACTTCCAGTACAGCAGCTTTACAGGTTAATCTCTCTTTGTTATAGATCATTTCAGCTAACGCATCAAAATCAGCCAGAATATGGTATTAGTATTGATTAGCAGAGTACTAGAAGATGGGCGAGGCACATCGCTGTAACTTTGCAGAGTGAAAACTGGCACGTATTGGCCAAAAAACTGTGGAAGCAACCAGCAGCAGTAAATTGGTGATAGCAAAATGTTTAATATATTTAAAACACAAATGCTAGTTCATCATTTCATACATTGAACCTTTAGTCTGAAAACTGTGGCTATAAAGATTTTGCTTTATCCAACTTTTAGGGGAGCGCCAATGCCCTCTTTTTACCAGTGGGATACGTTGTCACTTTTCTGGGATCCTGTGCCAGTGCAATCCTCTGCTCAGCATCCTTTCAGGATTTGTTGCAGGGTCACTGTTTATGGAGACACTCTTTTACTAACGCATTTTGCAACAGGTGCAATTGGCCATGTGCAGGAGAGAGGTCGAGTCTCTTACTTTTTGTACAAACTCATCTATTTTGTTTCTCATCATGGTACTTGACTGATATTTCAGTGGAACATTTAATGATGTGAAGAATACTTGTTCTTAGTATATATACTTTCTTCTTTTCTTTTTCATCTGTTGTTTTATCCATATAACTTTGCACTAGAAAGCCAAGCACACCGTTGTGTGGGGTCAGAAGGAGAGTGGCCCAGCCTGAGGCTTTTCAGTCCTTCAGGCAACATGAAGTTTTGATGTGGAAGCAAAGTGGCTTCTTAGCAGATGAAGGAGCTTATGAGAGTTTAAATAAGGAAAAATAAATGGAAAGTAGCAGTGTAGTTTTGATGTGGCAGGGAGAGTGGGATAACTCAAGAGAGGTCAAGTTTGGGAGACAGGGCTAACGGGAAGAAAGTGGACTTTTGCGGAAGTTTGGGGAGGAGAAATGAGACTAAAGAATTTGTGGGAGGACATAGGAGGTTGTATCTTTCCCTGATACTTCTAGTAAGCATATCGCTATGTCTGAGAAATGAAGTTGCTGCCCTTTTCACACATTTAACTGGTCTTTAGTTATCTTTGTATTGTACCTTGCATGGAAAGTCCTAGATATTTGGAATGAAGCCCTTAAATTTACTAAAGATTCTGTGGAAATTACAATGTAGAGAGGGGAACAGATCCAGAAATAGTTGCAGATTTATATACACTTTGTCCAGTGTCCACCTCCTCAAGCACTAAAGTTTTCTTCAGTTTGTATCTAGCTGAGCAAATGAAGATGCAAATAACCATAGACCAGGTCATCTTGTGGCTTATAGCTTCCTGCCAGCTGGAGGTAATAGAATTAATTTCTTGCCGATTCTGCTGTATGAAAGGAGGATGCTAGGAGTTAGCAAAACGTGCTCAGAAAATGCTGCGTTCCTGAGGTCAAAAAGTTGTAGAATAAACTAAGAATTGCCAAAAATCAAACTGAAATTAAAACAAGAACCAGAAGTTTCACTGCTTTCATAAAAGAGAGAAGCAGAGGCATTATACAATGAGGTTAAAGAAAAAAGTGATGTAGCTGTGGCTATTTTAAAATAGAATTTTAAAACAGGTAAAGAATAGACTTGAAAGAGAAAAAGTGAAATGTTGAGGTAAAATGTTGGTTAAACATTTATCTTAAATATTAGAGACTTATTCCATGTAATATTTTCATTAGTAATCTTGACGTTAGGTATGTTGGCCCATATGCAGCCAACAAACCCCAGAAGTCCTCTGCGCCCCTTACATCAAACACAGAGCAACCGAACCCTCGTTTTCACTTCATATTTTCTGATGCTTGCATAAAGACAGGTAGATAAAGCTTTTGTCCACCACTTTCTCAAACATATATATTTCTCAGGAGTGGAGAAAAGCCAAAGAAATACGGGTACTTACTTTTTTTTTTTTTTCACTGACTCTTGACAGGACAAAATGCTCTCTGACCTAAGTTGTTTAGCCCTTCTATCCTGATTTTTTCTAGCACACTATTTAAGCAATTTGACTTTCAAATAGATAAATTACCATTGTTACTATTTTGGCGCAAGACGGTTGTTTGGTGCACTTGAATGCTAAGTCAGCTCCTGGGCTATGTGAGCAAAGGTTACTAAGATTCAGCTATAAACTGACATTCTTTCAGACTGAAGTCAGAATGTTACATTCAGTAATATCAGATGCAATCTCCATCTCATTTTAAAACTGATGTGTGAATTTATGCAAGCCTAGAGAAGGATGACCAGTTAGCTTTGCTTCAGAGGGATTAAATGGTCAGAGAAGAATTGCACACTTACACTAAAGACATCATGAGTTATAAACTGTTAATAACAGCCTCTGTCAGAGCAAGGTGTTCTCTCAGGAGAGCAATGGGGACTCGGACGTTTCCCTTCAGACAGAATTTTCATATCTGGTTTTGTTCCAGGTAAGCATGAAATCCCAATCCTTCAAAATGTTCCACACAAATAAAGCAGTAAGCTAGAGCCAGCTAAACAGTGGTTTGATTTTACATCTAAAATGTTAACACTGATGAAAAATGCAAATGCAGTACTGAAGCAGTAGCACAATTGGATTGAATTTTCTAAGTGTTTTGGAATTTTTGCTGAAAAAAAATGGAGGAGTATATTTCAGAATATGTGTAACATTTAATTTCAGTGCTCCACTCCATGCTCTATTTTTACAACAGCCAAAATAAAATTCAAATGATTTAACGCAAGACTTATGTAACTACAAAATTAACTAAAATATTTTTATTTAAATGGAAAAATTAAAAAATCTTAATTTTTACAACAGCTTGGGCATTTTCCAGTTTGACCTCATCTAGTTGTTTCTCTGTCAGTCAGAGAATCTCCCAGATCCATTATTCACTCAGCTCTTTCCCTGAAATGATCTTTCATGGTGATGTATGGCAGAATTAGAAATGAGGTTACCTCTAGCCTTCTGTAGGCAGAACAAACCCAATAAACTCAAGATCTGGAAGCCAAAGGAGGAATCAATGAGCAGTGAAAAAAGATAAAAGAAAACCAACCAACCAAAAAATGTCCAGAAACAACCCAAAACAAAATGCAGTACCTTAAATTACCATTAGGCTATCAAAACCCTCTTACTACGAGTTTTCACTGCAATAAGAGATGTTTTATTGTTCAGGCTGCAAGTTTTTTTAATGATAGGAAGTCTTCAGGGCAGGTTACCTACAGGAAGAAATTGGGTGTCACCTGTGCATTGGCCTCACTGCAGCGTCTGGCGGGGTTGGAGGCAGCTGGTGGGGAAGCCCATCCCGGGATGGACAGGAGAGGACTCCAAGCACTGCACTGTGCACCAGCTCTCCTCTGCTCCTGCCTTGCACATCCCATTGTCCAGCACGTGGCTTTATTAATCATTTGCTCATTTTGCAGGAACCAAGGAGAAAGTTGGGAAAGATGAGCGTGTTTCTTTCCAAACTTAAGGCCAAAGGAAGAATGGAGACCAAGAAGGGCTGAAATATAATCTGTAATTTACACAGCTGCAGTGCCACAAAGGTGGGTGGGTGGCTATCACTTTCCTTTTCCTCATTGCTTTCACTTTTTTTCTACTTTATTTCTCTTATTTTTTTCTACATTGGAAATTTTTTTTCTTTTGACAGCTTGAGTCACTTACCCAAGGGAAAAGTAAAGAATAATATGGGGTAAAATTTGGAGAGAAATAATCATGGATGTGTGTTGTCCCACAAGCAAAAGCATTTTATTTTGTGGAAATCCTATACAACATTCATCAGTTTTGGAGCTTATTTTATATGCTGTTATATGTTAACTTTACAACAGAAAAAAAAATCTATTGTATTTGAAATTTTATTTTTTTATTGTACTTGAAGTTTTATTGTGATACCTAGCAATCATAGGATAATACAGTGCTATGATAGCAAATATTCTATCATATTATTTCACAGGGACACTGTGAAAAAGCCATAGTTACAAAATTCTATCTGTTCCATTAAAAATGTGAAAAATGTGTTGGAACTGTTGCCTGTTTCTTCTATTTAGATGCAATATTATTTTTTTTTTTGTTAAAGCAGGCTCTTTTGAATATGTTTGTGTTTGTGCAACATCCACCCTAATGGTCACCATGTAAAGCTGATAGGTGCTAGCCTATGAATCACAATAAAAACCAGAATAAATAACAGATGTTTCTATGTACAGGAGAACAGGCAAAGGTTGATAGCTGAAAGGAAAAATTCATTAAGAACACCACAGAGAGCTGTGTCTACAGAGGTAAAATGTTTATGTGCTGAAAATTTTATTTATTTGTTGCTAATAATCGTAGAATAGTTTGGGTTGGAAGGGACCTTGAAAGACCATCTAGTTCCAACCCCCCTGCCATGGGCAGGGACACCTTCCACTAGACCAGGTTGCTCCAAGCCCCGTCCAACCTGGCCTTGAACACTTCCAGGGATGGGGCAGCCACAGCTTCTCTGGGGAACCTGGTCCAGTGCCTCACCATCCTCCTAGTACAGAATTTCTTCCTTATGTCCAACCTAAATCTACCCTCTTCCAGTTTAAAATTGTCACGACAGGCCCTGGTTAAAAGTGTTTCTCCATCTTTCTTATAAACCCCCTTTAAGGCTGCTCTAAGGTCTCCCTGGAGCCTTCTTTTCTCGAGGCTGAACATCCCCAACTCTCTCAGCCTGTCTTCACAGCAGAGGTGTTCCCAGCCCTCTGACCATTTTCATGGCCCTCCTTTGGACTTGCTCCAACACGTCCATGTCCTTCTTGTACTGAGGACCCCAGAGCTGGACGCAGTACTCCAGGTGGGGTCTCATGAGAGCAGAGTAGTGTGTCGTCGTGGTTTAACCCCGGCCGGCAATCAAGCACCACGCAGCCACTTGCTCACTCCCCCTCACCCAGAGGGATGGGCAGGAGAATCGGAAAGGAATGTAAAAGTCAAGGGTCGAGATAAGGACAATTTAATAATTTAAACAGAATAGAGAGGTAAGAACAGCAATAATAAAAAATAACCATAACAATAATAATAATAATAACAAAATGGAAAGGTGGGGAAAAGGGGGTAAAGCAAAAGCCTCGCACGCAAGCAAAGCAAAGCAAAGCAAGGAATTCATTCACTGCTTCCCATCAGCAGGCGGGTGTTTGGCCATCCCCAGGAAAGCAGGGCTCCATCACGCGTAATGGTTACTCGGGAAGACAAACGCCATACTGCCAATAGTC